>OY992876.1:330815862-330990862 GCA_963921405.1 Cepaea hortensis | reverse complement strand
CAGGAAGAATTAAACGAGCAATTTTAATGTTGTCTTTACTGTCATCTGAATATTGAAGAAATACTAGCACCTTGCTGTCTTGACAGACGATAGTTTGTTACATTGTGCTTCGAAAATGGCAGAATAACTACAACCCATAGCTGGGACCAGGGATGGAGTTATACCTCTCCATAGCACAAAATCAGGGCTGAATTGTAGAGACCATGTGTTGCCCATGCAGCAGTATCACTCTCAACAAAGCTATGTACCTTCGCTATTGCTCTCTCTCTCTCTGCCAGAAGCCGTTGGCACAAATTGGGGTGTCGGGTTAGGTGAGCGCCGCCCAACATTTGGCGCTACTAGAACGCAGGTAGTACCGTCTACTACCGTATGTTAGCTCAGTAATATCTGACTAAGACCTGACTAACTCAACTAACTGTCATACGGGAGCTCAGTCTTATCTGACTAAGACCTGACTAACTGTTGTACGTTAGCTCAGTCATATCTCACTAAGACCTGACTAACTGTTGTACGTTAGCTCAGTCATATCTCACTAAGACCTGACTAACTGTCATACGGGAGCACAGTCATATCTGACTAAGACCTGACTGTCATACAGTAGCTCAGTCATATTTGACTACGATCTGATTAACTGTCACACGGTAAATCAGTCATATCTGACTACGATCTGACTAACTGTCACAAAGTAGCTCAGTTATATCTGACTAAGACCTGACGAACTGTCATACGGTAGTTCATCATATCTGACTAATACCTGACTAACTGACATATAGTAGCTCGGTCATATCTCACTAAGACTTGACTAACTGTTATACGGGAGCTCAGTCATATCTGACTAAGACCTGACTAACTGTCATACAGTAGCTAAGTCATATTTGGCTAATACCTGGCAAACTGTCATAACGTAACTCAATCAAATCTGAAAAAGACCTGACAAACTGTCACATGGTAGCTCAGTCATATCTGACAAAGACCTCTCAAACTGTCGTAAGGTAGTTCAATCATACCTGACAAAGACCTGACAAAGACATCGAAGAAGACTGGCTCATTAGTATCACCATGTCTCATAACCTGACACCCTCATTATGAAACATAATGCCCGGCGGCTTCAGCGGTCATGTCTCCTTAAAGATCTCCGTCCCTGTTGTTCTGAATTGAGTCTATTGATGCCTGAGTCTATCCAACATCGTTTCTCTCGGCCTGCCTCAGTCTCTTCTATTGATGATGCATTTCCTGTCGTCACGACGATCTTCTCCAATGCCTCTCTTCTCATTATATTGTTCCTATCGTTATGATGTTCTTCTCTAATGCCTCTCTTCTCATTATATTGTTCCTGTTGTCACGATGTTCTTCTCCAATGCCTCTCTTCTCATTATGCCAGGCGTGAATGGTGCGGTAGGGAGAGATCACGATATCTGGCCGACACTCAATGGTGTATGTTTGCAGTCTTCATTTTACAATGTTTTCCAATGTAAATGTAAAATTAATGATATATAACTGGTGTGCAAAAGATTAATGACTTGTAGGGCCAAATGTATGAAGGGCCTGTGTGTCCCCTTTTATGACCCTGTGAAAATAAATTTCGCTCGCTCGTTTGTTCGTTCTTTTGCTCGCTCGCTGGTTCGTTCGTTCGTTCGTTCATTCGTTCGTTCGTTCGTTCGTTCGCGCGTTCGTTCAGTTCTCCGAGGAAAAGCCAGACGGATACATAATCAGATTGCAAGTGATAACTTTAGTACCAACCTGCAATCAGCCCAAGTTCATTAGCTATACCATTTTACGTTCAGTAGTTTGCCATTGCTTTCTGACCGCCAAGTCAACGTTGAAGATCAACTGGCCAGTGTACGAAACGATACTCCTTATACAGCCATCAACGCACCGAAAATTCAAGCGCCTGAAACGCCCGCGTCAACTACACTGATAATGCTACCGTTTCTATATCCCATATGTGTTTGACCTGTTTCAGATTGCGACAAATTCTTCAGCTACAAGCTGGACGAGACTGAGGGCGAGTTCCAGTCTCCGGGGTTCCCCAGCCACTACCCCAACGGGTACAGCTGTAAGTACAAGTTCATTGGTCAACTCAACCAGAGGGTCAAGATAGAGTTTCAGCAGTTCAGTGTCCAGGGCTTTCCGCCAGGGTTAGCATTTGCTTCTTTTCAATGTGTTCCCATTGTTGTTTCCTGTGCCACTTTTCTATTTCACTCTATTGTGTATGCGTGTTCCTTAAAGCGTCTATCTGCCTGCCTGCCTGCCTGTCTGCCTGCCTGCCTGTCTGTCTGTCTGTCTGTCTGTCTGTCTGTCTGTCTGTCTGTCTGTCTGTCTGTCTGTCTGTCTGTCTGTCTGTCTGTCTGTCTGTCTGTCTGTCTGTCTGTCTGTCCGTCCGTCCGTCCGTCCGTCCGTCCGTCCGTCCATCCGTCCGTTTGTCCTTCCTTCAATATGCCATTCTGTCTGTCTGTACGTCTGTCTTTATAACTGTCTTTATAACTGTCTAACGTAAAGAAGAGTGTCAGACAAGGTTGTGTATTGCCTCCTGATTTGTTCTCATCGTACAGTGAACATATAGTGAGAAAATATGTCAGACATAAAGGTTGGTGGGTATAATATAAATAATTTACGTTATGCTGATGACACTGTCTTGATAGCAACAAGTCAAAAGGATCTGCAGGAAATGATAGATACAGTGATAGTAGACAGTGAAAGATTGTGTCATAGTTTGAATAATAGAAAGACAGAAGTTATGGTGATATCAAAGAAACAGATTGTGCATAAATATGCAAGTAAAGTACAGGACGTTATTTTGGGGGAAAGTGCAGAAATTCACATATCTAGGCACATGGATAACATCAGATGGAAGATGCATCACTGAAATAAAGAACAGACTAGGACAAGCAAAAACTGCAATCTATCAAATGAACAACGTTTTGTGCAATAAGTCACTGTCGTTGAAAATTAGAAAAAGAGTTCTTGTATGTTACATTTAATTTAATTTTGTTGCGTATCCCTTACGGGACGTTGCAGTCAACACCAGCATTTTTAGCTGCTGTTGATGTAATAGGCAAGTGTTACGTTCAGTAGATTGCCATTGCTTTCTGAACGACCGGCCCCTATACCTTTTTCGTAAAAACTAGCACCGCTGTGTTTCGAACCCAGGTATACGGGCTCACAAACCGCGTTCGCAAACCCTTAGCCACAAAGACCGGTGTTTGTTACATAGAACCAGTTTTAACATACGGCTGCAAATTCTGGACAATTAGCAAACAGGTGGAAAATCCCATTGAAGCTTTGGATATGTAGTTTTATAGAAGAATGCTGACAATTATCTGGACAGCCAAAATGAGCATGCGGGATGTTTTAAGGAAAGCTGAGTCACAAAGACAACTTATCACACAAATCAGTCATTTTTTTTTTTGTGGGGGAGGGGGGTGGGGGAGGGAGGTACGTTATGAGAAGACAAAACCTGGAACATGTAGTGGCAACCAGAAAGATTTGCGGACAGAGAAATAGAAGACAGCGTGAGAAAATTCTTGTCAGTCTTGTGTCATGGCGCGAAAGGGAGTCATCACACGAACTGATCCATGCCGTGGGATATCATAATTTGTGGAGAGGCATGATCACCCACGCCAGCCGGTAAGGCGCTGGATGATGACATAGCTAACTATCTGCATGCATATGTTCATCCACCTGTCTCTCTCCCTTTCTCTCTTCCCCTCTCTGTCTCTCTCTTTTGTCTTCAACAGGATGCGGTGTCCAGTCTCACCCCAACCCTACTATATTGCCTCCTAGGACATGCTTGATAGATACAGTGCTACTATTCTTTGCCGCCCTTATATACTACACCCCGCCCGCTCACGCCAAGCACGTTGTAAACTTGTTGATCGTGTAGCAACGGATACCATTAGTATTGGACTCTTCGCTGGCTGTTGAAGATGAGGACGGAGCACGTATGGGAATGTCCTGAATGCCTTTCCATAGGTTGAAGTAGTCAGTCGGACGCCGACCATCCTTATTCCCATCTTGCGACACGCTTGGAAGATTACAAAGATGCTGTTCTTTCTTCCCCTGACGAGACCTCGCCAACACTCGGGCACTGGTCCTAACCTCGTAAAATACCTACTTGGAATGTCTATGGAGAAAGGGTAGCAATAAAATGACCTCTTCAATTCATAATTCTGTCACCTAGTAAATGTGCTTCAAAATGTCGTGTCTTTGGGCAGACTAATAGATTTTATCTTATTATTACGATGTGGCGCAGGTATGAACTATTATCCACCCCTCTTCTCTGTTATACAATATTGTAATAAAGTTTGATACTTATTCTTTGTTGCTTGGCTGTTCGCCATCAAGCGAATTCACTCCGAATTATGAAGTACTTGTAATTTACGTCCCCATGTCAAGGACGAGAAGTCAACATTTTAATTCACATAAAAAACGAGCGCTATTTTCCTTTCGAAACACGCTACTTTTAATGTTAGTTACGAGACACATTTGACCTCTTTGCCTGTAGCTCCTTCTCCAACCCTGTACCATCTCCTTAACAACACATGAACCAGTTGGATTTCCTGGCCATCGTTCCAGGTGTGTCAATGACTTTGTCAACATCTACTCACAACTGAAACACGAGAACGATGACCTTCTGGAGGCCGTGGTGACGGGGCCGTTCTGTGGCGAGTCCAAGGAGGACCTGCCCAAGATGGTGGTGTCCACGCACAATGTCCTGGTCATCTGGTTCTACTCCAACAATGAGAAGAGCAGTGGAGGTTTTCGCGGCACGTGGGAGTTCATAGATGCAGGTATACCGCGTATATTGTATCACGTTGTTGTTGTTGCTGTTGTTCTTAATGTTGTTGTTACTGAGGGTGTGGCTGTTGTTCTTGATGATATTGTTGTTGCTGATTATGTTGTTAATGTTGTTGTTGCTGCTGCTGCTGCTACTGCTGTTGTTGTTGTTGTTGTTGTGTTTGTTGTTGTTGCTACTGATTATGTTGATGTTGTTGATCATGTTAATGATTATGATGTTGTTGTTATTGGTGTCGTTGTTGATGTTGATTATGAAGTTGTTGTTGATGTTGATGTTGCTGGTGTTGATGATGATGTTGTTATTGCTGCTGCTGCTGCTGCTGCTGCTGCTGCTGCTGCTGTAGTACAAACTATATTCATCCGAGTTGTTTACTATAGTACAACTTTAAGCATTAATAGCTGGTGATGATTTAGTTCCATGCTTGTTGGTAAGCAATGGTACGTGCAAGACGTGGGTGCTGACTGTCTACCATCGTCGTGGGGAATTGCAGAGATTCTTGTGCAGTCTCAAAGGGTGGACAGTGTGTAGTTCTCTGCAAGCTGCATCACAGAGGAGACCGTGTTCGCTCCTTTCTTCGTTAGTCAGACTAATGTTTACCTGGGGAGTCTCACTGGGTGATGTCTGTTCAGGATTTCTCACAGACTAGTGTCTGCCCATTATGTCTCACAGTCTAGTGTCTGCCCAGTATGTCTCACAGACTAGTGTCTGCCCAGTATGTCTTACAGACTAATGTCTGCCCAGTATGTTCCACAGACTAGTGTCTGCCCCACAGACTAGTGTCTGCCCAGTATATCTCACAGACAAGTGTCTACCCATTATGTCTCACAGACTAGTCTCTGTGGCGAAGTGGTCAAGCCGTTTGACTCGTGCTCCGAAGGTCGTGGGTTCGATTCCGAGCCGCGTCCTTCGGTTTACGAGTTAAATGTTTCGGAGACTCCTGTGGGTCGTCGTAAAAGCTACGGAGTTCATACTTTGTGCGACGCTTTCCGTGCTGCAGAAAGAGACCGAGCCATATGGGATAAAACCTGGTGCAATGAAGTCAACCCTGTCCACTTTTAAGCGATTTTTAAGACTAGTGTCTACCCATTATGTCTCACAGACTAGTGACTGCCTATGATGTCCCACACGCAGACGAAGAAAGGTCTTCGTTTGTCTAGGATTAGGCCCCAGAACATCAATGTTCTCACAGTGTGGCATAGTTTTGATTCCTCCTCTTCAAGAAATTAGTCTCTGCCGCAAAGACATGCTGGTTCTAACTTCTCTCCATCAAGTTTTTGTTTTGTTTATCAGAATCTCACTTGCCTGCAATAAACCCTTCTTATTTATATTGTCTATAGCGAAGGATGTGTGTTTGTCCACAGCCTCCTGCCCTGGGTACAGTTATTTGGCTGGTTGCGTGGGAACTATCTGAAAGACTGTCAATATTAGCTATTAAGTTCAATACATTGTCGTTCAAGTCTTAAAGGCCCTGAAACAGTCTTGCATTTATCAGAATGAGTTTGTGTAGGCTTTTCTCAATACCCGATACCACAATACCAACTCAATTGGGAATTGTGTTGCAAAACTGTAATTTCCTCTCCAAACTCAGTAGCCAGTGGGACGTACAGACTCGCTCATGAACTTCACATCTGCATAAAGACTCACTAGTATGTAACCAGGTCAAAGTTCAGAAGAGTACATAGGTTGCTGGTGTTTCCTCCACAGGTTTAAGGTATGCCATTGTCAGTAGGCTCCAATCCGATGTTCAGGGACAGTCAACAAGCGAGGACGTCTACTGAAGCTCCTGTAATACATACACATGTAGCAAATCCACGAGCCACAACAACGAAAAGACCATGAGACACCAAGCAAGGTTGCCACGGATATGATCGAGCAAGCACTAAACATTCTTAGACTGTCCTGGCCTTGGCTAGACGATAGTTTGTTACATTGAGCTTCAAAAAAGAAATAATAACTACAAACCATGGCGGGGACCAGGAATTGAGTTATACCTCTCTTTGGCATAAGGCCTGGGATGAATGGTTGAGACCATGTGTTGCCCATGCAGCATGACCTCTCTCTCTCTCTCTCTCTCTCTCTCTCTCTCTCTCTCTCTCTCTCTCTCTCTCTCTCTCTCTCTCGGCCGGCCTAGTTTACTTCAGAGAAAAGGTCACACCAATACATCTGGAATTAGACAAGCTGCAGAAGCTGCGAAATCAGCAAAGCAATGCTCCAACTGTCCGCCTGTCAGAGCTTCGATCCTAGACATATTACTAGCCAAGGCTTAGGATCTGCTTTGCCCTGACATGGCATTTAACCTTTAGGTTGCATTTCACCTTTAGGTTGCATTTCCTCCCAATTGCGCTCCTCTGCCGTTTGCACAATGTGAGGTGTCGGATTTGGTGAGCGCAGTGCAACATTCAGCGCTAACAGAAAGCAGGTAGTACCGTCTACTGTCATACGGTAGCTCAGTCATATCTGACTTGGATACGCGTTGCGGGATGAGAAAAAAGCAACATCTAACAAATACCAACATTACTGGTAAAAAGAACAGGAGACAAAAGAGAGAAAAGATCATTAGCATTCTAGTATTTTACGGACAAAATTGATGCTGAATGGACTAAGACGGTGTCATGGAAGAATACCATCAATAGAGGTATTCCAAAACACCAAGGGTGGAGATCTGTAGAGGTACGTGAAAGCCAACATCAATGACAGTTGGCAGGACACGTAATGATGCTGGTTCTGGTCGTTTAGCACGAACCTTCACAGCTCATACAGGCTGGCCGGTCAACCAAGCTTAAATGAATAAGTGTCATGGAATGATTAATCGTCTTGAGCGCCTTCTCGTATCTGTAAAATGGCTGATATACAGTAGTCTTCCTTATGCAATCCACGTAGTTTGATTAGCAATTTTTAAGTCATAATTGTGACACACCCCACTTCCCATTTCCGCCATCCATTGTATGTGGTCCAAACTTGCGTTTTTTGTTTGGCACTGAGTCTGTTAATATTGTTACAGGAAATATATGTCATAAGGGTTAAGAACGTGACATCACGAAGCAGACGAACTCGGTGACGTCATAAGGACAGTCTAAAGATGGACTCCCCACTTTTTACATGCACCAAAGGGAAGCAGCGTTCTATTATTCGTTGTCACGGAAGGGTTGTTAACTATAGAAATTCATTGGTTAATGATGGTCCACTATGGTGATGCATGCCTGTCAGTCTAGCAAGGAGTATGAGTGGAGTAGGAAGTTTCCATTCACAATCAAATCCAAACGACGTGGCCTTCTGAACAATGCTGTCCTTATGCAACATGACAGTGCTCGACCCCATACTGCCCGTGCAACAGTTGAAACCACCGAAGACCTCCACTTTCAGTGTGTACCACATCCCCCGTACTCGCCAGACCTAATCCCACGGGATTTCCGCCTGTTTGGACAACCCAATAAAAACATTTAAGGTTTTCATTTGAAGCCCCCTCGTAGTATGCTGTTGCGTCTGTTGTTGACTTCATTCTATAGTTGTGTTACCTGTATGTTATAATAACTGTGTCAACTTCGTGTTATAATATTGTTATCTTCGTGTTATAACATTGTTGTCTTCGTGTTATAACTGTGAACAGTATAGATATGCCAAAGTATCTGCAGTGACTTCTCTTTCAGTGCACTATGATATGGGCACCCTGGCGCCAAACACATGTGGTTACACCATTCGCAGTGACCACAAGGACCACGGATTCCTTATGTCTCCTACCTACCCTGGTATCTACTCGGACAACCTGTATTGTTACTACAAGCTGCACGGCAGGCCGGGTCAACGGATTAAACTGGTCTTTGAGGATTTTTCCCTTTTTTATGGCGGTGAATAGTAAGTAGGTTTACTGAGACTATTATAACAGAAATCGGAAGTAGGTTTATGTGAGACTATTAATAGAAAACGGAAGTGGGTTTACTGAGACTGTTATAATACCAACCGGAAGTAGGTTTATCTTGAAACTATAAACATTAACCGGAAGTAAGTTTACTGACTCTATTAATAGCAGTTGGAAGTAGGTTTACTGCGTTTATTTATAGCCACCTGATGTAGATTTACCTTAAGACTTTTAATAGTAAGCGGAAGTAGGTTTACTGAGACAATAAATAGCAAGCTGAAGTAGTTTTACTGAGACTATTAATAGCGACCGGAAGTAGGTTTACTGAAACTGTTAACAGTAATCGAAAGTAGGTTTACTGAGACAACAGAACTTGAAAGTAGATTTGCTGAGACTATTTATAGCAACCGGAAGTATATTTTATAAGTCTAGGAAGTAGGTTTACCTTTGGACTAATAATAGCAACCGGAAGTTGGTTTACTGAGATTTTTTGTCGCTCTCTCGCTTTGAACTCAATCATAGTAAATACACATTACTTCTAGTGGTGCTGGACTAAAATTTTGCGTGTGTATTAGCTTTCCCTATTAATAGTGTCCCACGCCATCAGGCTATCCCACTCCGACTACAGAGGTACTTGTAATTTACGTCCCCAAGTCAAGGACGATAGGACAACATTTTAGTCCAACAACGATTCGGTGTAGGGGTTGAACTACTTACCTACAGCACACCGGATGTTTAAGGACACCCCTTCTTATCCATTCGGCCACGCTGACCTCTAACTGAGATTATAAACAGCAACCGGAAGTAGGTTTACTGAGGCTATAAACAAACAGCAACCGGAACTTGGCTTGCCATAGGGAATCTTAATGTCTGCCGGTGTGAAGTGGTCTTTTCCCGAATTTTTACAGCAACCGAGAAGTGGTTTAGCATAGCTGTTTAGTCCCCAAGTCAAGGAAGAGACGTCACCATTGTAATCCAACTGACCTGTGTAGGGGTTGAATCAGCTGGCGTTGGCGTTAATGTCTCTCCCCAAATCTTGGTCTTTGGTGTTCTGGATAAACTCTGCTGATGATATTCCACCAAGCCACTGTCTCAGCCCATCCAGCATCATTTCTCTTGGTCTGCATCTGCCTGTTTTCCTATTGATCTTTCCAGTTGTCACAATGTTCTCCAATGCCTCTCTTCTCATCACGTGACCAAAGAAAGCTGTTTGTCTCCTTCTTATTGTTGTATATAATGTTCTAATTTCATTAGAAAATAGTCTTAAAAATCATTTTAGTTTAATTCTTTGGTAAAAGTATTCTAGAAAAACTGAGGATGACACTAGAGTTGAGGAAAGAAATAAAAAAAGAGGCATGTGAAATGTTTCGGCCACACTAAAAGACATAAACCTCTTATAAAACCATACTGGAGGATAAGGTTGAAGGCAAGCGAGCAAGAGGTAGACAACCTTACAAGTGGGAAGATAACATCAAGAGATGGACGAACATCAGTCTGACAGACTTTACAATCAAGGCAAAAACAGACAGTGTTGGAGATCCCTTACTGTCAGCCTTCATTTCCTGGGAAGGCACCTAATTAATTGAGAGATATTCATTTAGTGGTCGGTTCTATTAATTATTGGGATGTGGCGGTAACAGGGAATCGAACTGGTCATTCTACCTCATTCTACTGCAGTCCTTGCCATGGAATTTTCTTTCTCTTCTTTTCCCCAACCTTATTTTAGAAGCAGAGTCGACCCTCAGGTCCGTGCTGAGGGGGAGGTAATAACACAAAAGCACCATAAAATGTTCTGGGAAATAAAGGCTGTCGATGTGATACTGATCACTTGACCCATGGAGTGCCGCTGTCGATGTGATACTGATCACTTGACCCATGGAGTGCCGCTGTCGATGTGATACTGATCACTTGACCCATGGAGTGCCGCTGTCGATGTGATACTGATCACTTGACCCATGGAGTGCCGGTTGTTCTATAACACTATGGAGCTCACAGCGTACACCGAAAATGCCTCAATGGTTGAAAATGGTTCTTTAAGTCCTTTTACTTTACCAAAGCGTGGATTTAAACCGAGACACTGTCTTGGCACGTAGGAATGCTAACTACTAAGTCCCCAAAGCTAATTGTTGGGGGATAGTCTCCGTAGTGAGAGATTACTGCGACTGTCTCGTGCTCAGAAGGTCATGGGTTCGATTCCGGGTTACGTCGCTCGGCTCACAAGGGAATTTTCTGGAAGACTCCAGGGGATCGTCTGCTGGAGCTACAGAGTTCGTGCTTTGTGCGACGCTTTCGGAAAGCTGCACTGGGGAAAGGGGCCGAGTCATATGGGATAAAACCCGGAGCAATGAAGTCGATCTTCGCGCCTTTTAGCCCATTTAGACTCAAAAGACCTTGACATACTTATCAGTCACCTGGTTATGATGTGTTTCTGTTTATCCTTCAGTAAAATAAATCGCCATTAACTTGTTCTAGATCAAACACTGTTTATTTTAGCTGACCAATCACAAACTGTTGAATAACTGTTTTCTTGTTTTCCTAGCTGCCCCTTTGATTATTTACGAATATATGATGGTTTTACAAAGAATAAGCCGGTGATTGGCACCTTCTGTGGCAGTTTCAACCAAACAACTGTCATCTTTTCCACTGGGGAGGCGCTATGGCTCGAATTTGTGACAGGAGAGGGCCGGCTCATTTTTGCAGCTTCCAATGGGCTAAGCGCTGATTTCAAGTTCGCCAGGCGTGGATTTAATATATCTTATACATTTAGCGATCAGTTCGTGAAATTGGGTAAGTATTATTGATATATTCCATGATTTGTTTGACATCTTTTCTATTTAGTTTTTCTGTTATCACCATATTCTTGAAAAAGTGGGGGGGGGGGGGGGAGCTGTAGCGCAACAGCTAACACGTGCCAGTTCTTGCTACCAAGACTCATTCTGCACAACGATTTGGATTCTCTGGCGTCAAAGTCCACCGCTCTGCACAACTCTCTACCAACATTAACACTATACATGGTCTGGCCATCTGCAGGGGATGGAGAGCCAACAAGTTTATCAGCTCGCTCATTTCCATCAACTCCAGCATGTCCCCGAACTAGTCTACACTCCAAAAGTCACAAGACGTGAAAATGGATTCTTTGTTTGTTAGTATTGTTTGGCTCTCATAGAAGTAGAAGGAAGAATTGATGATTAGAGGAAGCAATAGACAACATACAAATTGAAAGCTATAGTCCGATGTGTTTGTGTGTTTGTTATTTGACCTAAGTTGATTTAATAATATAAAATTCCGTGACCTATGGCGCTATCTCAATGGTTAGATACAAATTTTGTTCATATTCAATAGTTGTAGGTTCATGTGAATGATAGACCTGGCTAATGAAGATACCTTTATTAGGGGTTTCTAGTTGGTCATACGTAGCATGACTTGTTCCTGCAGCGAGGCGCTGTTGTCATTTAGAGGTGACAGTTCGAATCTAGGTCGATAACTGTAGCTTTCAATGTTATGTTGTCTATTGCGTCCTCAACTGTCGTGTATTTATTTATAGTGTCGTCCCTGGGGTGAGGGGAATCAACACTCACATTCTTTTTAACCCCATATCATTATTCTAGAGAATCCACTAGATTCCGTCCACAACACCCCGTCAATCCCTGGATACCTCTTTCTCTCTCACCACTCACCACTGGATCATGCCCCCTCTCATTCTTCCCCAAAACAACATACTGTACAACTCTAGCTTCTAAAAATTAATAACAATTTAATTTAATGAAGAAAATTGTATGTATGTGAGAAGTGTATGTGTAGAATGTATGTCGTATACTCTAGTGTGTCTGCAGAATCAGACCGGACAGCTCAGGAGCACAGTCTGATCATTCCGGTAATGGCCACACAACATCATCATAGCTCAGCACGCAATGACCTCACCAAACGATGTGTCCCTCCTGCCAGATGTTGACTTCCTCCAATAGCTCTTTGATAACCCAAATACCTGGTCACCAATCACGGATATAGTCCAATACTGATCCTGAATCGATCACACACAATGTTATTAAATGTCCCTGCCATTCTGAGATTTAACAATCCCTATATCGCGAAAACACGGATCAATGTAACTTGAAACAAAATGATTCATTCCTAAATGTTCTAGAGTTTCATGATTACACAGTTAATAATTACAGTTCCACAGGAATCTAATAACTGAGAAGAACGCTACGTTCGTTGTTCCTGTTCCCCTTATAACCCATATTGTTCTTTTTACATGTGGTATGGAAAATAATTTCACTCAACTTCCGTGAACCCTATCAGTACTATCACTAAGGAGTCATTTCCAGATAGTTATCTGTTTCTGTTCAACAGAGCCATGTTCCTTCAGACCCTCTTGATTATGGGCCCAGAGCAAAAGCCGCTGAATAAAACCTCCTTCACTGAATCATCCAGAATCTTAAACAGTGAATGTTCAGCTTGTTTTCTTCATAACCGGAGTGGAACCTGTGAAAGATAGTACACAACTGGTGAGAGCAACCCGACTCTGACCCCTATTAGATGAGTGCAGGCCGACAGCCGCACTCGGATATTTAACAGTGGACCAAACTCTGTCATAGGGCAGAGTAGCTCATCACATCGGTCTGAGTTAGGGTAAGACAAGAAAAGACCAAAGGCGACGTGCAGAACCCCAGTAGACACCCCACTGGAAGATCCCACCATTGGACATTTCCCCCATCCCCCAACCATCCCCAATCTCTCCAAATATCATCCCACTACACTATTCTCAACCAGCTGAGCCAATTGACATCTCACACTGGCTAGTTTAACAACGCGACTGCCTGCTGCCGCCGACACTCCTAGAATACCTAACCACAAAGCAACAACACTATGCTCAAGTCCTAAACTCTATCTATCACTAGACTATCCTACATTACTTATACCTAAACGCTATCTAGTGAATACCTTATGTAAACCAGCTCTATCCTGAATTGAATCTACACATTGCCATGCAAGACACATGTTCATCAACTTTAATCGACACAGAACACAACAGATTCTTTCCTAAATTTGAACAGAGCTAGCCAAACACTTCAGTCTAGTTTAATTCCATTTTTCCAACTGGCGGCAAATAAGTTATGTTTCCTTCAGTCGGAGATTGTCCGAGTGACGTCATTCGCTGTCAACAACAGGTGGTCTTGGCGGCAACTAAATCAAAACGGCGTTTTTCCTTTCATCTTGCGATTCGGGCAAACTAACATGCCGACAATTTTCCTGTGTCCTGGAGAAATCTCAAGGACTTTTGGTTTCGTTTGATCCGAGGGAAGTGTTCCCCCCCCCCCCCCTATCAACAAAAAGTTGCAGCTGTCTCTGTAAATCTATCATCTGATCGTTAACTCCAGTGGTCCCGTGACATCAACGAACTACTTCTTTCTTTTACTTCTATGAGCGTCAAAGAGGATCATCATCACCAAGTTCCATGTTGGCTGGCGTAGGCGTTCATGCCTCTCCACAGATATCGGTCTTTGGTTTTCTGGATCAAATCCACTGTTGATATTCCTCCATGCCACCGTCTCAATCCATCCAGCATCATTTCTCTTGGTGTGCCTGTCTCTCTTCCCTCGATCCTCCCAATTGTCACGATGTTCTCCAATGCTTCGCTTCTCAACACATGACCAAAAAAGCTGTTTGCCTTTTTCTTATTGTTGTATATAATGTTCTAGTTTCATTATCCTCTTTCGGGCAGTCGTTGTTAGTTTCTTTGGCAGTCCAAGGAATTCGCAACATTCGTCTCAGGAACCACGTCGCTGTTGCTTCCAATGTCTTCAAAATTTGTTCATTTATATTCCGAGATTCGCAGCCATACAGAAAACAGGTTCTATATAGCACTTCAGCACTCTCTTTCTTACATTCATTGATGGTGGCTTATTGCATTAGATATTCTTCATTTTCTGAAATTCAGCCTCTGATTGTCCTATTCTGCTCTTAATCTCTGTTGTACATCTTCCATCTCATGTTATAAATGCCCTTAGGTATTTAAAACTATCCAATTGGTGAAGAACTTTCCCTTCTATCTCTATTTCACATGTGGGTGTTGCCTTTTTCTTTGATATCACCACTGTTGCCGTTTTCTTGATATTCAAGGCGAGTCCTTTCTTCGCACTCTCTGTTACTACAATGTCCAACAGGAGTTGTAGATCTGTTGCATAATCCGCCATCAATACCGTGTCATCTGCATAGCGTATATTGTTTATATTATAACCTCCGAATATTATTGCTGTCTTCTCTTTGATCTCTCTCAATTTATGAATTGCCTTAGTGGCCTCAAAGGGTTCTCCAAACGATTTGTTTTTTATTTACTATTTTGTGGAGGAGCGGGTGACCAATGGATCAGAATTCCCACTATACGTCCTGCCACGTGGTGAAACTCGGTATAGCTCTAGTTTTTAAACAGAAATCCTAGCCAGTATGGTGACTGTTCTGACAAGCAGCAGGAAATGGGTACCAGATAATATCTTGGGAAGCAGAGTCAGTGGAGGAGCTACTGCCCACATTGCCCACAAAGTGCCGATTGATCTATACAAGCATAGTTCTAGCACTTGAACCCCAAAGCCTTCCTGTCAGCGAAGTTGATAGCTGCGCTGATACTGTAGGACGACGGTTCCACTCCTGAGCTGGTGGCCTGCGAAAATGAGAGAAGGATTGGCCACCTTTCCCTCCCTCCCTGCATTCAGGCCTACAAAATATGATGGGGGTGTCTTAAACATCACGGACACATGGCAGGAAATTGCTTGGGGAAATTGAAAATAAAATACAAATAACATAAAAATAAGCTAAACTAAAAATAAAATAACATTACAATAGAACTAAAATAAAATACAATTTAAAAAAATAACATTAAAAATAAATTAAATTGAAAAAAAAACTAAATTAAATTAAAATTAAAAAGAATTTACATTAAGTTAACATAAAAACAAAATAAATATAAAAACAAAATACCATAAAAATAAATGTCATGCCCATTTCCCATGAAAGCGTGTAAAAGAGGGTTTAAAGGGCACGAGGATCGCCTTCATTGCAGCAGGTTTTATCCCATAAAGCTCGGTCTCTGTCTGCAGGGCGTTCCTACCAAAAGTCCTACGGCAAGTCTACTAAATCCCTAGCTCCAGGAACGACCCTCAGGAGTTTACGAGAAAACTGCACGGGCCTGTAATCGAACCGTCAACCTTCGGAGCGTGAGACAGGTTAAGTAACCACTCTGAAACAAAGAGTACAGCGAGTAAAAGGGTCTGTTTTGGGCTCTCTTTTTTTTTTTTTTTTTAGTTAGTTGGGTATCCTTTACAAGACGTCGCAGTTAACACAAGCATTTTTTGCTGTTGTGGTCTCTTTGTTTTCTCTGTTGTGATCTCTGAGGCAAGATTACGTTCAGTAGTTTGCCATTGCTTTCTTAACGACCGGCATCCATACGATGTCGTAAAAGACCTGCTGCCAAATCGCCCGCAGCTGTGTTTTGAACTCGGTGTGCGGGATTACAAACTGCGACCGTCCACCGAGCCGGCTGCAGTTTATATTGACGATCTTCCTTTATATCTCAATACTACGTGTCATCTATTTACAGACACTGTACTGTATATACTGTTTAAGAGAACCGTGGTGAATTAGAGAGTTCTTTACAAAAATAACTTAATCATCTTACTAGATCAGTGGTTCTCAACCGGTGGGGAATCTCTCCCCCCCCCCCCCCTTTCTCCCCACACCCCCCCCCCAGGTTGGAATTTTAGGGTTTCCAGGGGAGGAATTAAGATTATTTCAAGATCGCATTAATACAAGAACCAGTTACTTGATATTGTTTTTCCCTCTAAATTTTACGGTTCTGTACTTCTCGCCCTAATGAAATTCATTGTATAACATAAGTAGTCCCGCTAATCACGTTTTATGTAGATGTCTAGACTTGTTCTAGTATGTATTATTAAATTTAGCTTCCATTTTTATGTATACTGTGTAAGGGTGGGGGGATTTATAGGGAGGAAATTCGAAAGGGGGGGGGGGTGACTTTCTGAACATATGGTAAAGGGAGGCATGGGCCAAAAAAGGTTGAGAACCACTGTACTAGATGGAGCAATGAAAACCGCATGCAAATTAACATCGACATAACCAAATCCATGCTAATAATGCTAATCAGGAATAGACACAAACTAGACACTAGCCATAGCTGGGGCACCGATTGAACTCCGCATGGACACGTTACCTATAATTAATATAAATGAACATAAAACACTAGGTCTTTTAATTGACGGACATTTAAACAGGAGCTACAATGTTCACGTCCTTACCAAGAAAATAGCACAACAAGTTTACCAACTTGCCAAATTGTAGCACTTCCTTGACGAAAGCACATGAAGAACATTCTATACATCCTATATCCAACCACATTTCAATTATTCACACAAAAACATTCTATACATCCTATATCCAACCACATTTCGATTATTCACACAAAGTCCCACAGCAACTGATATGTCCGTCTCTTGCCCCTCTTCTACAGACGAGCATTTTATCAAAGGAGGAGCGGAGCACGTACTCGGCACAGAGTGCGACCAGAGGATCCTCAGCGGCAAGGAGAGCAACGGCACCTTTGTCTCGCCCGGCTATCCGGCCAACTTCAAGCAGGGCATCGTCTGCCGGTACTACATGGACGGGCTGATGGACGAGCAGAACCTGGAGAAGGTCAAGGTCAGCTTCTATGACTTCAGCATTCCGGGGAACATGCCATAGTAAGTGAGTGTCGCTTGGTGTGGGTTGGTGTGGGTTGGTGTGGGTTGGTGTGGCTTGGTGTGGGTTGGTGTGGGTTGGTGTGTGGGTTGGTGTGTGGGTTGGTGTGTTATGTGTTGTTCGGTGGGTGTGTTATGTGTTGTTCGGTGGGTGGGAAAGGGGTGTGTGAGGGTGTCAGTGGGTGGGTGTTTGCGTGTGTGCGTGTAGTTGAGTGTGTGTGTATGGGTGTGTTTGTTGATGGATGGGTGTGTGGGTGTGAATGTGTGTGGGTGTGGGTGGATGTGTCGGTGGGTGGATGGGTAGGTGTATGTAAGTGCTATGTGTTGTTGGATGAGTGTGGGTGGGTGCGTGGAACCTTGGTGTGTGAATGTGTGAGGGTTTGTTTGTTGGTGGGTGGGTGTTGGTGAGTGGGTTGGTGTGGGTGTGTGTGAGTGTGTGTGTGGTGGGTGTGTTCGTGGGGGTGAGTGTGAGTATGTGTATATTTGTTGGTGGATGAGTGTGTGTGTGTGTGTGTGTGAGTAGGTGTGTGTGCGCATGTGGGTGAGTATGTGTATGAATGTTTTTTGGTGGATGGGTCGGTGTATCTGGGTGGTGTGCATTGGTGTAGGTGGGTGTGGGTGTGAGTGAGTGTGTGTGTTTGTTGGTGGTGGGTGTTGGTGTGTGTGGGTGTGGATGTGTGTGGGTGGGTGTGTGGTTTTGTGATGGTGGGTGTGTGTGTGGGTGTGTCGGTGTGTGGGTGGGTGTGTGGGTGTGGGATGTATGTGAGTAAGTGTGGGTGTGAGTGCATGGGTGCGTGCATGTAGGTAAGTGTGTGTATGGGTTTTGTTTATTGGTGGGTGCGTGTTGGTGGGTGTATGGTTGTTGATGTGAGGATGGGCGTGGATGTGTGTGGGTTGGTGTTTGTGTGGGTGTGAGTGGGTGGGTGTATGGGGGGGGGGGGGTGAGTGTGAGCATGGGTGTGAGTGGGTGTGTGTGTAGGTGTGAATGTGTGGTTGAGCCTGTGTGGGTGAGTGTGTGTATGTGTGTGTATGTTGGTGAGTGTGTGGGTGAGTGTATGTGGGTGTGAGTGGGTGGGTGTGTGTGTGGTCGTGAATGTGAGTATGGGTGTATTTGTTGGTGGGTGTGTGCGTGGATGTGTGTGGATGTTAGTGGGTGGGTGAGTGTTTGTGGGAGAGTGTGTATGTACGTGTGTGTTTGTTGGTGGGTGGGTGTTGGTGTTTGGGTGTGTGTGGGTGGGTGTGAGTGGTGGTTATGAGTGGGTGGGTATGTGCGTGTGGGTGAGTGTGAGTATGGGTTGAGTGTGAGTATGGGTTGAGTGGGTGTGAGTGGGTTGGTGTGGGGGTGGGGGTGTGTTTATGGGTGTGTTTGTGTGTGTGTGGGTGTTTGTCTGTAGATTAGTGTGGGTGGGTTGTGAGTGCTAATTTTGCATTAAATGCTAGACCCATTTGTAAGAGCAATGTGCGCTCGGTGGGTAATGTGGACAGTTTCCTGCTGACTGCCTATACTCCCAAGTGGGTGTGGGTGGTGGGTCGGTGGGTGGGCGAGTGGAGGATGACGCAAAATCAACACATGTGAGATGAGATGCCCGAGAAGAGCTGCCAACTTAACAATCCGAGACCGAATAAGAAATGATGTTATCAGACAGACAGTGGGATCAACACCTTGTGCCACATTTATAGAAAGACAGAAGATCAAGTGGTTTGACCGTGTCGTTAGAATGCAACACCATCAACTACCATCACTGGCCTTACATCAAAGAACATTTGCGACGAGAGCAAGAGGATGCCCGAGAAGAAAATATATTGACAACATCAAAGACATTGTACAATCACACGGAATGACACTATCCAGTGCCGCCCATCGGGCGCTGGAGCGCAAATTATTCCTCCCCACGACGCTTGACGGCAAAAGTGGAAGTTGATGATGATGATGATGATGATGATGATGATGATGATGATGATGATGATGATGATGATGATGATGATGATGATGACGTATGAAAGATGAGTGATTGGAAGGGTCGAATATAAGACGGGCCTGCGTGCCCAATTTCTGTCCCTTTGAAAATAAAGTTCGTCCATTTGTTTGTATGTCTTTCTGTCTGTATTTTGTCTGTCTATCTATCCATCCATTCCCCGCCCGTCCGTACGACTGTCCGTCCGTCCGTCTGTACGTCCGTTTGTCTGTACACTCATTCTCACTCACTTGCTCTCTCTCGCCTTCTCTCACTCACCTTCTAAATAAGATAACCATTTCACTAACCATATCTATTCCACAGTTGTTTACTAGGGTACGTGGGTGAGAATGAAGACGGACGATTGAGTGACGGGTCAGTCAAGAATAAGTACTGCGGCAGTAACGACCCCCCACCCATCACTAGTGTAGGTCCACGGATGGTCATCACACTCAACACCACGGGAGCCGTACAGGGCGGCAAGTTTGTTGCCAGGTACACTTTTATCACAGGTAATTGTTTGCCAGCGATACACTACCAGTTTTTAGTTCTTCCTTTTTACTATATTTATTTATGTATGCATTTTTTCTAATGTATTTTATTATGTACGTAATTGGTGATCATGTCTGTGCACAGCTTTCTGTCTCGTGTACTGCCAATTTTCTTATAGTCCATACCGTGTAGCGTTGGTGATCATGTCTGTGCACAGCCTTCTGTCTCTGGTACTGCCAATCTTTTCTTATAACGATGTTCCTGTATGCCATAATGTCAAACTTCCAGCATCTTCTCTCTTGGTCTCCCCCTGCCTCTCTTTCCCTCCAACCGTCTCGTTGTGCCGACATATGGCAACTTTCCTTTTCTTGTAACATGCCCAAATAATATGGGCTGTCTTCTACTGATGCTAGTGTGTCATGCACAAATACTATGGGCTGTCTTCTACTGATGCTAGTGTATAATATCCAAATAATATGGGCTGTCTTCTACTGATGCTAGTTTATCATGCCCAAATAATATGGGCTGTCTTCTACTGATACTAGTGTATAATATCCAAATAATATGGACTGTCTTCTACTGATGCTAGTGTATAATATCCAAATAATATGGACTGTCTTCTACTGATGCTAGTGTATAATATCCAAATAATATGGGCTGTCTTCTACTGATGCTAGTGTATCATGCCCAAATAATATGGGCTGTCTTCTACTGATGCTAGTGTATCAAGCCCAAATAATATGGACTGTCTTCTACTGATGCTAGTGTATAATATCCAAATAATATGGGCTGTCTTCTACTGATGCTAGTGTATAATATCCAAATAATATGGGCTGTCTTCTACTGATGCTAGTGTATAATATCCAAATAATATGGGCTGTCTTCTACTGATACTAGTGCAACATGCCCAAATACAATGGGCTGTCTTCTACTGATGCTAGTGCAACATGCCCAAATAATATGGGCTGTCTTCTACTGATGCTAGTGTATAATATCCAAATAATATGGGCTGTCTTCTACTGATGCTAGTGTATCATGCCCAAATAATATGGACTGTCTTCTACTGATGCTAGTGTATAATATCCAAATAATATGGGCTGTCTTCTACTGATGCTAGTGTATCATGCCCAAATACTATGGGCTGTCTTCTACTGATGCTAGTGTATAATATCCAAATAATATGGGCTGTCTTCTACTGATGCTAGTGTATCATGCCCAAATACAATGGGCTGTCTTCTACTGATGCTAGTGTATAATATCCAAATAATATGGACTGTCTTCTACTGATGCTAGTGTATCATGCCCAAATAATATGGGCTGTCTTCTACTGATGCTAGTGTATAATATCCAAATAATATGGGCAGTCTTCTACTGATGCTAGTGTATCATGCCCAAATACTATGGGCTGTCTTCTACTGATGCTAGTGTATCATGTCCAAATAATATGGGCTGTCCTCTTCTGATGCTAGTGTATCATGCCCAAATACTATGGGCTGTCTTCTACTGATGCTAATGTATCATGCCCAAATAATATGGGCTGTCTTCTACTGATGCTAGTGTATAATATCCAAATAATATGGGCTGTCTTCTACTGATGCTAGTGTATAATATCCAAATAATATGGGCTGTCGTCTACTGATGCTAGTGTATAATATCCAAATACAATGGGCTGTCTTCTACTGATGCTAGTGTATCATGCCCAAATACTATGGGCTGTCTTCTACTGATGCTAGTGTATAATATCCAAATAATATGGGCTGTCTTCTACTGATGCTAGTGTATAATATTCAAATAATATGGACTGTCTTCTACTGATGCTAGTGTATCATGCCCAAATAATATGGGCTGTCTTCTACTGATGCTAGTGTATAATATCCAAATAATATGGGCTGTCTTCTACTGATGCTAGTGTATCATGCCCAAATACTATGGGCTGTCTTCTACTGATGCTAGTGTATCATGCCCAAATAATATGGGCTGTCTTTTTCTGATGCTAGTGTATCATGCCCAAATACTATGGGCTGTCTTCTACTGATGCTAATGTATCATGCCCAAATAATATGGGCTGTCTTCTACTGATGCTAGTGTATCATGCCCAAATAATATGGGCTGTCTTCTACTGATGCTAGTGTATAATATCCAAATAATATGGGCTGTCTTCTACTGATGCTAGTATATAATATCCAAATAATATGGGCTGTCTTCTACTGATGCTAGTGTATCATGCCCAAATAATATGGACTGTCTTCTACTGATGCTAGTGTATAATATCCAAATAATATGGACTGTCTTCTACTGATGCTAGTGTATCATGCCCAAATAATATGGGCTGTCTTCTACTGATGCTAGTGTATAATATCCAAATAATATGGGCTGTCTTCTACTGATGCTAGTGTATCATGCCCAAATACTATGGGCTGTCTTCTACTGATGCTAGTGTATCATGCCCAAATAATATGGGCTGTCTTCTACTGATGCTAGTGTATAATATCCAAATAATATGGGATGTCTTCTACTGATGCTGGTGTATCATGCCCAAATACTATGGGCTGTCTTCTACTGATGCTAGTTTATCATGTCCAAATAATATGGGCTGTCTTCTACTGATGCTAGTGTATAATATCCAAATAATATGGGCTGTCTTCTACTGATGCTAGTGTATCATGCCCAAATACTATGGGCTGTCTTCTACTGATGCTAGTGTATCATGTCCAGATAATATGGGCTGTCTTCTACTGATGCTAGTGTATCATGCCCAAATACTATGGGCTGTCTTCTACTGATGCTAGTGTATCATGTCCAGATAATATGGGCTGTCTTCTACTGATGCTAGTGTATCATGCCCAAATACTATGGGCTGTCTTCTACTGATGCTAGTGTATCATGCCCAAATACTATGTGCTGTCTTCTACTGATGCTAGTGTATCATGTCCAGATAATATGGGCTGTCTTCTACTGATGCTAGTGTATCATGCCCAAATAATATGGGCTGTCTTCTACTGATGCTAGTGTATCATGCCCAAATAATATGGGCTGTCTTCTACTGATGCTAGTGTATAATATCCAAATAATATGGGCTGTCTTCTATTGATGCTAGTGTATAATATCCAAATACTATGGGCTGTCTTCTACTGATGCAAGTGTATCATGCCCAAATACAATGGGCTGTCTTCTACTGATGCTAGTGTATAATATCCAAATACTATGGGCTGTCTTCTACTGATCAAATCAAATCAACAAACTCACACGGCCTAGATGGTATCAGTAATAGAATTCTTCGTTGTGCTGCACCAGTCATTAGTGAGTCCTTAACGTTCATATATAACCAGTGCCTGGCCAAAAACTACTTTCCATCTGCTTTTAAAATTGCTAAAGTGTTTCCGCTAATTAAAAATGGCTCAATCGATAATAGCGTTTTGGGTAATTATAGACCTATTTCCTTATTATCGTCGCTATCAAAACCACTAGAAAAACACATTCATAAAATAACGTTACACCATTTAATTAACAACGATCTAATAATTAACAGTCAATCTGAGTTTCGACCTAAATATTCTTGCCATAGTGCTCTAACAAAAATGACCGAAAACTGGCACTTAAACATCAACAACGGTAGAATTTGTGGAGCGATGTTTGTAGACTTTAAAAAAGCTTTTGATATGGTAGATCACGATATTTTAATTAGAAAACTAAAGCAAATGAAGACAGGCACCAACATGGTGAACATAATTACGTCATTTCTATCCGACAGGCAACAAGTCGTGTCCTTCAACAACTGTCTATCAAGACCCACAGAGCTTAATATTGGTGTGCCTCAGGGCTCAATACTAGGTCCGCTGCTTTTTGCAGTTTATATTAATGATCTTCCTTTATATATCAATACAACTTGTGATCTATTTGCTGACGACTGTACTATATATACTAGTCAAGAAAACCGTAGTGAATTAGAGAATTCTTTACAAAAGGAACTTGATAATCTTACTAGATGGAGCAATGAAAACCGCATGCAAATTAACATCGGCAAAACCAAATCCATGCTAATAACGACCAGACAAAAACTACAGACACTAGCCATAACTGGATCACCGCTCGAACTCCGCATGGGCACGTTACCTATAGTTAATGTGACTGAACATAAAACACTAGGGCTTTTAATAGACAGCCATTTGAACTGGAGCTCTCGTGTTCACGCTCTTACCAAGAAAATAGCACAAAAAGTTTACCAACTTGTTAAAATTCAGCACTTCCTGGACGAAAGCACACGAAAAATATTCTATACAAGCTATATCCAATCACATCTCGATTACTGTTCCACAGTTTGGGATGGTTGCCCTAAATCTAATTTAAAACGACTATGTTCTCTACAAAACCGCGCTATTCGTCTGGTTTCTGGCATAAAGCACGTTGAAAGTAATAATGTGTACAGTCATCTAAGACTTCTACCACTACAAAAGCGCTTCCTTTTCAACAAAGCCAAATTAGTGAATAAAATTATATCTAAAAATACCCCAGAGTATCTTCTGCCGCTGATTCAATCTAATGCAATGAACAGCAAGCGCCTAAATTTGTTACATGTCTCAAAGCCTAGATTGGACCTATACAAAACATGTTTTGCCTATGCTGGTGCTCACTTATGGAATCATCTGCCTCCAGATCTGAAAACTCCAATGAGTCCCTACACATTTAACCGAAAACTCTTTCAATACTTAATCCATACCGACTATATGCCACCATAATTCATTTACTGGTATAATTGTTCAGTATAATTGTTCATTATAATTGTTCACTATATATGTGTGTGCGTGTGGGAGCGAGAGAGAGAGAGAGAGAGAGAGAGAGAGAGAGAGAGAGAGAGAGAGAGAGAGAGAGAGAGTGGGTGTCAGAGAGAGGGAGAGAGTGAATGCGTGTGTGCATGCGTGTGTGTGGAGAAAGTGATTGAGCGAGAAATGGTGGGGGAATGTGTCAGTGCATGCATTCGTACGTGTATGTGTGAGAGTGAGTGAGGGAGTGTGTGTGTGCGTGCATGCGTTCATGTGTACGTGTATGTGTGAGAGAGTGTGATTGAGAGAGTGAGTGTGTGTGTGTGTGTAGGATTGTGTGTTAGAGAGTGAGACAGTGGGAGAGTTGATGTGTTAGTGTGTGTGTGTGTGAGCGCGCGCATGCGTGTGAGTGTGTGTATATGAAAGAATACAGAGAGAGAGAGAGAGAGAGAGAGAGAGAGAGAGAGAGAGAGAGAGAGAGCTGAGCAGATGCATGTCATGTAACACGCATGTTATGTAACACGCGAATCCATATGTTTGTGTATTCTCATCTGTCATATTATAAGTTAAATACCATTTGATTTTATCATGTATAATCTAAACTTATGTTCATTACTGTAGTTTGAGTGAGAGAGTGAGTGAGTGTGAATGAGAGACAGACTGAGTGAGCGTGAGAGTGAATGAGTGAGCGTGAGAGTGAATGAGTGAGAGTGAATGAGTGAGCGTGAGAGTAAATGAGTGAGCGTGAGAGTGAATGAGTGAGCGGGAGAGTGAATGATTGAGCGTGAGAGTGAATGAGTGAGCGGGAGAGTGAATGAGTGAGAGTGAATGAGTGAGCGGGAGAGTGAATGAGTGAGAGTGAATGAGTGAGCGTGAGGGTGAATGAGTGAGCGGGAGAGTGAATGAGTGAGCGTGAGAGCGAATGAGTGAGCGGGAGAGTGAATGAGTGAGAGTGTCTTTGTGTGTGAGTGAATGAGTGAGAGTGAATGAGTGAGCGTGAGAGAGAATGAGTGAGCGTGAGAGTGAATGAGTGAGCGGGAGGGTGAATGAGTGAGCGGGAGAGTGAATGAGTGAGCGGGAGAGTGAATGAGTGAGCGGGAGAGTGAATGAGTGAGCGGGAGAGTGAATGAGTAAGCGGGAGAGTGAGCGGGAGAGTAAATGATTGAGCGGGAGAGTGAATGAGTGAGCGGGAGAGTGAATGAGTGAGCGTGAGAGTGAATGAGTGAGCGTGAGAGTGAATGAGTGAGCGTGAGAGTGAATGAGTGAGAGTGAATGAGTGAGCGTGAGAAGGAATGAGTGAGCGTGAGAGTGAATGAGTGAGCGTGAGAGTGAATCAGTGAGCGGGAGAGTGAATGATTGAGCGTGAGAGTGAATGAGTGAGCGTGAGAGTAAATGAGTGAGTGTGAGAGTGAATGAGTGAGCGGCAGAGTGAATGATTGAGCGGGACAGTGAATGAGTGAGCGTGAGAGTGAATGAGTGAGCGTGAGAGTGAATGAATGAGAGTGAATGATTGAACGGGAGAGTGAATGAGTGAGCGGGAGAGTGAATGAGTGAGCGGGAGAGTGAATGAGTGAGCGGGAGAGTGAATGAGTGAGCGGGAGAGACAGAATGAGTGAGCGTGAGAGTGAATGAGTGAACGGGATAGTAAATGAGTGAGCGGGAGAATGAATGAGTGAGCGGGAGAGTGAATGAGTGAGCGTGAGAGTGAATGAGTGAGCGGGAGAGTGAATGAGTGAGCGGGAGAGTGAATGAGTGAGCGTGAGAGCGAATGAGTGAGCGTGAGAGTGAATGAGTGAGCGTGAGAGTGAATGAGTGAGCGGGAGAGTGAATTAGTGAGAGTGAGAGTGAATGAGAGAGAAAGAGAGAGAGTGTGTGTGTGTGTGAGAGCGTACGCATGCGTGTGAGTGTGTGTATATGAAAGAATACACAGAGAGAGAGAGAGAGAGAGAGAGAGAGAGAGAGAGAGAGAGAGAGAGAGAGAGCTGAGCAGATGCATGTCATGTAACACGCATGTTATGTAACACGCAAATCCATATGTTTGTGTATTCTCATCTGTCATATTATAAGTTAAATACCATCTGATTTTATCATGTATAATCTAAACTTATGTTCATTACTGTAGTTTGAGTGAGAGAGTGAGTGAGTGTGAATGAGAGTAAGAATGAGTGAGCGTGAGAGTGAATGAGTGAGCGTGAGAGTGAATGAGTGAGCGTGAGAGTGAATGAGTGAGCGTGAGAGTGAATGAGTGAGCGTGAGAGTGAATGAGTGAGCGGGAGAGTGAATGATTGAGTGAATGAGTGAGCGGGAGAGTGAATGAGTGAGCGTGAGAGTGAATGAGTGAGCGTGAGGGTGAATGAGTGAGCGGGAGAGTGAATGAGTTAGCGTGAGAGCGAATGAGTGAGCTGGAGAGTGAATGAGTGAGAGTGTCTGTGTGTGGGAGTGAATGAGTGTGAGTGAATGAGTGAGAGTGAATGAGTGAGCGTGAGAGTGAATGAGTGAGCGTGAGAGTGAATGAGTGAGCGGGAGAGTGAATGAGTGAGCGGGAGAGTGAATGAGTGAGCGGAAGAGTGAATGAGTGAGCGGGAGAGTGAATTAGTGAGAGTGAATGAGTGAGCGGGAGAGTGAATGATTGAGCGGGAGAGTGAATGAGTGAGCGTGAGAGTGAATGAGAGAGCGTGAGAGTGAATGAGTGAGCGTGAGAGTGATTGAGTGAGCGTGAGAGTGAATGAGTGAGAGTGAATGAGTGAGCGTGAGAAGGAATGAGTGAGCGTGAGAGTGAATCAGTGAGCGGGAGAGTGAATGATTGAGCGTGAGAGTGAATGAGTGGGCGTGTGAGTAAATGAGTGAGTGTGAGAGTGAATGAGTGAGCGGCAGAGTGAATGAGTGAGCGGGACAGTGAATGGATGAGCGTGAGAGTGAATGAGTGAGCGTGAGAGTGAATGAGTGAGAGTGAATGAGTGAGCGGGAGAGTGAATGATTGAACGGGAGAGTGAATGAGTGAGCGGGAGAGTGAATGAGTGAGCGGGAGAGTGAATGAGTGAGCGGGAGAAACAGAATGAGTGAGCGTGAGAGTGAATGAGTGAGCGGGAGAGTGAATGAGTGAGCGGGAGAGTGAATGAGTGAGCGGGAGAGTGAATGAGTGAACGGGAGAGTGAATGAGTGAGCGGGAGAGTGAATGAGTGAGAGTGTGTGTGTGTGTGTGAGTGAATGAGTGAGAGTGAGAGTGAATGAGAGAGAGAGAGAGAGAGAGAGTGTGTGTGTGTGTGTGTGTGTGTGGGTGGGTGGGTGGGTGGGTGGGTGGGTGGGTGGGTGTGTGTGTGTGTGGGACGCGCTGGCATCACTACTTTTACGTCACATACTTTTTATGTACACATTTTTCTTTATGTTTAGCCTTGTTTATGTTTACAACATTCATTTCACAATGTTTATTTTTCTTCCTATGTAAATGTATAATGCTCTTGATGAACGAAAGACGAGTGATTGGAAGGGCCGAATGTAAGACGGGCCTACGCGCCCAATTTGTGACCCTAATAAAGTTGATTTGATTTGATTTGATTTTTGATGCTAGTGTATAATATCCAAATAATATGGGCTGTCTTCTACTGATGCTAGTGTATCATGCCCAAATACTATGGGCTGTCTTCTACTGATGCTAGTGTATAATATCCAAATACTATGGGCTGTCTTCTACTGATGCTAGTGTATCATGCCCAAATAATATGGGCTGTCTTCTACTGATGCTAGTGTATAATATCCAAATACTATGGGCTGTCTTCTACTGATGCTAGTGTATCATGTCCAAATACAATGGGCTGTCTTTTACTGATACTAGTGCAACATGCCCAAATACAATGGGCTGTCTTCTACTGATGCTAGTGCAACATGCCCAAATAATATGGGCTGTCTTCTACTGATGCTAGTCTATCATGCCCAAATAATATGGGCTGTCTTCTACTGATGCTAGTGTATCATGCCCAAATACAATGGGCTGTCTTCTACTGATGCTAGTGTATAATATCCAAATACTATGGGCTGTCTTCTACTGATGCTAGTGTATAATATCCAAATAATATGGGATGTCTTCTACTGATGCTAGTGTATAATATCCAAATAATATGGGCTGTCTTCTACTGATGCTAGTGTATAATATCCAAATAATATGGGCTGTCTTCTACTGATGCTAGTGTATCATGCCCAAATACTATCGGCTGTCTTCTACTGATGCTAGTGTATAATATCCAAATAATATGGGCTGTCTTCTACTGATGCTAGTGTATCATGCCCAAATACAATGGGCTGTCTTCTACTGATGCTAGTGTATAATATCCAAATAATATGGGCTGTCTTCTACTGATGCTAGTGTATCATGCCCAAATAATATGGACTGTCTTCTACTGATGCTAGTGTATAATATCCAAATAATATGGGCTGTCTTCTACTGATGCTAGTGTATCATGCCCAAATACTATGGGCTGTCTTCTACTGATGCTAGTGTATAATATCCAAATAATATGGGCTGTCTTCTACTGATGCTAGTGTATAATATCCAAATAATATGGACTGTCTTCTACTGATGCTAATGTATCATGCCCAAATAATATGGGCTGTCTTCTACTGATGGTAGTGTATAATATCCAAATAATATGGGCTGTCTTCTACTGATGCTAGTGTATCATGCCCAAATACTATGGGCTGTCTTCTACTGATGCTAGTGTATCATGTCCAAATAATATGGGCTGTCTTCTTCTGATGCTAGTGTATCATGCCCAAATACTATGGGCTGTCTTCTACTGATGCTAATGTATCATGCCCAAATAATATGGGCTGTCTTCTACTGATGCTAGTGTATAATATCCAAATAATATGGGCTGTCTTCTACTGATGCTAGTGTATCATGCCCAAATACTATGGGCGGTCTTCTACTGATGCTAGTGTATAATATCCAAATAATATGGGCTGTCTTCTACTGATGCTAGTGTATAATATCCAAATACTATGGGCTGTATTCTACTGATGCTAGTGTGTAATATCCAAATACAATGGGCTGTCTTCTACTGATGCTAGTGTATAATATCCAAATAATATGGGCTGTCTTCTACTGATGCTAGTGTATCATGCCCAAATACTATGGGCTGTCTTCTACTGATGCTAGTGTATAATATCCAAATAATATGGGCTGTCTTCTACTGATGCTAGTGTATAATATCCAAATAATATGGGCTGTCTTCTACTGATGCTAGTGTATCATGCCCAAATAATATGGGCTGTCTTCTACTGATGCTAGTGTATAATATCCAAATAATATGGACTGTCTTCTACTGATGGTAGTGTATAATATCCAAATAATATGGGCTGTCTTCTACTGATGCTAGTGTATAATATCCAAATAATATGGGCTGTCTTCTACTGATGCTAGTGTATCATGCCCAAATAATATGGACTGTTTTCTACGGTTGCTAGTGTATAATATCCAAATAATATGGACTGTCTTCTACTGATGCTAGTGTATCATGCCCAAATAATATGGGCTGTCTTCTACTGATGATAGTGTATAATATCCAAATAATATGGGCTGTCTTCTACTGATGCTAGTGTATCATGCCCAAATACTATGGGCTGTCTTCTACTGATGCTAGTGTATCATGCCCAAATACTATGGGCTGTCTTCTACTGATGCTAATGTATCATGCCCAAATAATATGGGCTGTCTTCTACTGATGCTAGTGTATAATATCCAAATAATATGGGATGTCTTGTACTGATGCTAGTGTATCATGCCCAAATACTATGGGCTGTCTTCTACTGATGCTAGTGTGTCATGCCCAAATAATATGGGCTGTCTTCTACTGATGCTAGTGTAGCATGCCCAAATACTATGGGCTGTCTTCTACTGATGCTAGTGTATCATGTCCAGATAATATGGGCTGTCTTCTACTGATGCTAGTGTATCATGCCCAAATACTATGGGCTGTCTTCTACTGATGCTAGTGTATCATGTCCAGATAATATGGGCTGTCTTCTACTGGTGCTAGTGTATCATGCCAAAATACTATGGGCTGTCTTCTACTGATGCTAGTGTATCATGCCTGTCAGGGTCTTATAATTGGCTCGTTGGCTAACACGTGTGAGACAGTACAAGTATAACGTGATTCGACGTAAGACACAGCAACACAAGTTCTATGGATTTATTGCCACATTAAATACAGAACGATAATTACAGCAATCTACAATATATAACTCACGACGCTCACAACCACAATACAGCTCATAGGTCTGACGCTCAAGATATCAGTCGTTCGGCTTTCAATCACGGAGATTCATACAAACGCCTTGCTCTCATCGCACATGTCCGTCCGGTCTCCAGTCCCAGCTCGGTCTGACCTTAGCACGCCAACTGCCCACTGCCTCTAGTGGTGTCACGTGTCCTGCGTGCGTCTGTCGTCAGCCTGACCGCTGGTCGCGTGTCAGGTAACAATCTTGTCAGCCGGGTGTCGCAACGATGTTGCTGCACAGCTATACCATGTTAGGCTCTGACATTCTCCCCGGGTACCTCAATGAAAGATGTCCTCTTTCATTCATGATATTTGTATATACTGGGGTAGTGTTAACTTCATGTCAGAGACTACTCTTTCCCAGTGTTATGCATGAAAATACATATATGGCATGGAAATATATACAAAAAATGTAAGTTGCATTGAAATGACAAATGAAGTACAACTTTTAACACAACTTAGGTTTCATCCCCCTGATGGCTGGTTACCTCCATTGCACTAATACCCAGTCAGATCAGTAGTTACCAGCTTCACGCATCTACTTCGCAGCAATTTGAAAAAAACGTAATAATATGGTTGTCTTGCAACAGCCATCTAGCCAGACTGAAATACGACTTTACATAAGTCGCATTAAACACTCAAACTCTGACCTCATTTGGCCAGGAGCTCTTATGTTGGTTTGCAATGTTGGCAGCTCTCTGCCATGCTTGGTGGACGCCTACCCGGTGTGTTAACCCTTTGAGCAACAAAATGTATATTTATACAATACACATTAATGAATATGTTTCAAATTATGGCCCTTGGTGTAATTCGTAAATGCACGGGAAGTAATTTTGACAATCAAGAAATTCAATAAATGACAATAATTATTTAATTTCTTAGCGTCATTGCTTGACGTTTCTTCATATTAACGAGAAAAAGTCGGTAATATGAATACATTAATCAAGATATGATTCTAAGATTACACTAATCGATTTAAATAAGTACCCAATTGGTGTATTATATTTTATAGATTCAAAAAGATTTTACAATCGTCATAAGTTTTTGAATATTTGTATATCGTCTGCTACTTTTGCTATACTTTTTAAATTACACAGGAAGTACACACGAAACGCAAAATTTAGTTGCTGTTTGACCACAAATGCTCCCGTTTTCTTTTGTAACGGATAGTTCAATGTTTTCAAAGTTCGTGTTTGATGTTCTAGTATCACAACTATCGGATTATGATGGAATGTTCTTATTTCCGATGTGTTCACAACTTCTGGATAAAGATTGAATGTTCTTATTTCCGATGTTCAATTGTCAAACATTTTGGATTAAATTCAATGCAGAAGTGGTGTAGAAGTCATTGTTCAGTCCACATTTGCACACGTCGTTAAAATATCACGGTGAAGAAAATCACTCACAGCTGTCACTGTTAAATGGTAAAGTTCGCTTCTGGTAAGTGGTTAAGCGTCTGTGACACTGTTCTTGGTGTATATTTACAATTAATAATGTTCTCTTTCTAACACACACTACACAATTATACTACACTCATTACATGGCTTGATTAAAATAAGTATATTATACATGTCGGTTTTTTTACCGTATCACAATTACAATTATAGACCTTACACAGTAGGTGAATAGAAAACCTTCACTCATTGGTGGCTGTGTTGTTCTGAGTGTATTAGTACACTCTGCACTCAGACATTGCTTACTGGGTCGGTTGGACAACGGGACAAAAGGTCGGCAATTGTATTGATTCTGCCAGAAATGTGACGAACCTCGAAACTGTAATTTTGAAGCTTCAAGGACCAGCGAGCAATCATATTGTTGGATGGTACTCCGGCATTTATATACCGTAATGGACTGTTGTCAGTTTCGATGATAAAGTGACGTCCTAGAAGGTATCTGGATAGTTTCGTCACACTTTCTACTAAGGCAAGGGCCTCTAATTGCGGAATGGACCATGCCCGCTCTCTAGGCCTTAGCTTTCTTGATATGAAACAAATGGGATGCAGGATGTTGTTGTATTCCTGCAATAGAACTGCCCCAATCGCAACGGAGCTAGCATCTGTTCTCAATCTGAAAGGTAAACGAATGTTGGGCAATTTAAGGATGAGATTATTCGAATTCTTATCAGAAAAGTATGTCAAAACTTTATGAAATGCATTTCGTAGGCATTCATCGTGTACAACTTTTTCAGGCTTATCCTTGGTTAGTAAGTTAGAAAAAACCTCGGTCAGTTCTGAAAAATCAGGAATGAATTGCCTGTAATAATTGATCAGTCCCAACAAACTCCGGACTTGTTTCTTATTAGTCGGGAGTGACAGTTTTAGAATTTTGGAGACAATTTTGTTGTCTGTCATGACAAAGCCATTGGATATTCTGTACCCCAAAAATGATATCTCTTGGTAAGCCATGTTCACCTTTGAAGGCTTCACTGTCAGTCCGTGCTGTCTGATACGTTCTAGTGTCTGTTCTAGTGTCTTTATATGTTCCGTCATTGTCTCTGTATGGACACAGATGTCGTCAATATAGCAAATGATATTAGGAATGTCAGATAGGAGGAGTCGTGTCATGCGTACGAATGTGGCTGGGGCATTGACTAGCCCAAATGGAAGTTTGCACCATTCGTACAGTCCCCAAGGCGTGGCAAAAGCTGTTAGATGTCTGCTGTCTTCATGTACAGCAATCTGCCAGTAACCTTTAGACATGTCAAGCGTCGTAAAGAACTTAGCGTCAGTCAGTTCTGTTAGAAGATCGTCAGTGTTTGCCATTGGTTCAAGATCTAAAACAGTTATTTTGTTCAGTTTTCGGTAGTCGATGCAAAGTCGTATTGTCTTGTCCTTTTTGCGTACAATGACCATGGGTGAAGAGAAGTCTGATAAGGATCGTCTGATGATGTTGTTTTTTTCTAAGTTGATAATTTCTTGATGTAACTGTTCTTTGTAGTGTAATGGTATTGTGTATGGTCTACATCTTATTGGTGTGTTTGATGTGAGTGTGATGTGATGCTGTACTAATTCTGTTTGTCCTGGGTTGTCTGAAAAGATGGTGTTGTACTGTTGTATCAACTGTTTGCAACTGTTTGTCTCTGCTTGATTTAAGTTTGGATTGATCTTGATCTCATTCAAGCAGTTTGTCGTGTCTAATGTAGGTGTTGGAATCTCGTCGCTAGAATCGTCATCTTCGTGATCTATTATCACGGTGCAAGCTGTCGTATCGTCTTGTTCGTTGTCTCTGTTGTGGTATGGTCTTAGCATATTTATGTGAAATATTTTGTGTTTGTCTTTTATTAGGATTTCGTAGTCTACAGGTGAGATTTGTCTTGTCACTTTAAAAGGTCCCTGCCAAGAATCAGTCAGTAGCTGTCTGTCACTAGGTAGTAGTAGTAGAACGTCCTGTCCAGGTGTCAATGTTATAGTCCTGTTACCTTTGTCTGCGTACTGTCTGTAAGTAGCACCAGATAGTTTAAGTGCATTTTTAGCAATTTCACATGATTTAATAATCCTTTCACGCAATGATGTTACATACACAAATGATGATATGGGTTTCAGTATTGGAGTAGAATTAGTTAACATTTGGTGATAAATTGTTAATGGGCCTCGTGGTTTGGCACCATAGATTAGTTCAAAAGGAGAGAAACCGGTACTAGAATGTGGTACCTCGCGATAAGCAAAAAGGACAGCTGGTAAGTATAAATCCCAGTTGTTGGGGTGATCTTGAGTTACTTTGGCAAGCATGTGCTTCAGGTCCCCATTAAGCTTTTCTATAATCCCGCTAGAGTGAGGATGATAGGGGGTATTGAAAACTTGCTTCACTCCTAACATTTTAGTGAAAGCTTGGGTGGATGCGGCAATAAACTGAGTGCCTCTATCAGACTGGATAGTATCTGGAAATCCAATTCGGGAGAAAATATGGAAGAACACTTCCATGATGTCGTTGGCAGTAATGTTCTTTAGCGGGATCGCTTCTGGCCATCTACTACATTGATCAACAAAAGTTAGAATATATTTATTCCCTCTAGTAGTTGTATGACTAAGAGGGCCCACAATGTCAACTGATAATTTTTCAAAGGGTCGACTGGCTAAGTCAGTGACTTGTAACTTTGCCTGTGGGTGTTTACCTTTTTTTACTAGTTTCTGGCATGTATCACAAGTTCTGCAATATGTTCTTATGTCATTGCAAAATTTTGGCCAATGAAACTGTGTCAAAAGTCTTGACCTGGTTTTAACATATGCCATATGACCTGCAAAAGGTATATCGTGAGCAAGATGTAAAGCCTGCTTGCGATAAGTAGTTGGCAAAACAGTTTGCTTGGTTGTAATGTCACCTCTGGTGTAGTACCTGGTGAGTATATCATTGTGTAAAGCAAAATGCCATTTCGCATTTTTGGTTACTTTTGCCTTTTTGCCGATCAGGTCAAAGTACTTTGACAGTGAAGGATCAGCTTTTTGAGCTGTTATGAATGTTTCCTTCATAGAGTCACTAGGTGGTAATTCTGGGCTAAGCATTTGTATAGCCTCAGTTTGGTTACTTTCATCTTGCACTCTAGCAGTAGCTCTTGTTACTGCGTTCACACACTCAATGACATCAGATGATGATGGAATGATATCGTCAATGATGTGATGAGAACTTAGTGCTGCATTAGCTAACATACATTCAATAGGTGATATGACATTTTCAGTGATGACATTTGGTGGTGATGTGTTATCATCAATACATAGTGATGTTATGTCATGATTATGAGGTTTGTCATTCACCTCAGGTAAATTTCCTATGATTATATCGCACACTGGGTTAGTAAGTGCCGCGACCTTTACTTTCCCGGTGAGGAATGGTGTTTCAATGTATGCCCATGCTAATGGATATTTCTCAATATTGCCTGAAAATGTTCTACATGTGATGTGTCTGCCTGTATAGTCTGTAGGCGTTATGAATGTTGTTTTCAGGCCAATAAGTGTACTTCCGGTGTCGCGAAGTACTGTAGCAAACTTGCCATTAACATACCCGTGATGGATGTCTAATCTGCCTTTTGAGTCTATTACCAAGTTAGCTTCCTCACTGGCAATAGGGATGGCGTGCCCGCATGTTAAGATACCATCTTCATAGAAGGTGTTACAGACAGTGCATTTGTTAGCATTAAATACATCACAAGCCTGTGCTGCATTGACAGGATGTTTCTCTGGATTTTCGTCTTCTGACGCTGAGCTATCAAACAAGGCGGCATTGGCTTTGTTGGTCATATGCCTGCCTTTACAATCCATGCGATGGTGCCCGTAAGCCTTGCAGAGAAAACATTTACGTTTATTTTTGAACAATTTACGTTCTCTGTCTTGACTGTTTACTATATTTTGCAAGTATGTCTGGTATCCTGGGTTTTGATCGCACATCTCGTTCAAATGGTGAGAAAATTTACAAAATCTGCACTGTCTAAATTTTTCATAGGTAGGCCTGTTTGGTTTTTGCCTACTATAATTTTTCTCATAGTTGGCTGCTGCTACCCAGTTACTGTCAGTAGCTTCAGTGGCAAAGCATTGTTTATTGGCCGTGTAATAGGCCGACCCACGTCTTTCAATTTCTTCCACACTTGTGCATTCATTCTCCTGTAAGAACTTAGAAAACGATGATGGGATAGAAGAAATGATTTTATCTCGAATGATGAGATCTTCTAATCTATCATAACTTTTATTAATTTTGGCTGCTGAAGTCCATTTGCTGAAAACATCTCGGACTAAACAGAGGTAGTCAGAGAACGTTTGAGTTGATTTTGGACTCAATTTACTGAATTGTTCTCTGTAACCTGCCTCGTCTAACATGAAATGTGCCATTATCTTAGATTTAATATAATGGTACTCTTTCCTTAGGTCTTTGGGGATGGTTTCAATGACTTTAAGAGGTTCCCCAGATAGACTCCTCATATAAAGAATATTCCATTCAGAAAGTGGAACTTGATAATGTTCCATTAAAGTCTCAAAATTTTGAGTAAAGGCTGCTATGCAGTCACCCGAGGTATAGTTACGTACGATACCTTGATACTTCTTATACTGGTTTTCTTTTTCCAGTCTTTCAGATTTCTTTGATTCTTTATTCATCGCAGTCTCAGTGTCAAGTTGTTTCATTTTCAACTGTAATTCTAGTTCTTCTTTCTTACTCTGAGCTGCAATTTCTGCTTTCTTAAGTTCACTGTCTATCTCAGCTTGCTTTGTCTTCGCAGCTATTTCTACTTCGGCTTGCTTTAATGCTGTTTCAGCTTCTGCTTGCTTGGCAGCCATTTCTGCTTGTTTTAGAGCTCTTTCCGCTGCTCTTTCTTCGCGTTCATTATTTTTCTCCTGTACCAGCAGGTATTCAGAGTATTTGTTCTCGCTCCAATTTGTTAATTCATCACCTGTTAGATGTAATTTAATACCCATATCGATGAAATCAAATAATGACGACATGATGGAGAAAATACGTCAGTGAAATTCAACCACACAAAATATGTTATAAATGGTTAGTAATAAACAATTTACAATTTATTTTACTATACGATGCGTGCCTACTATTGCATACGTAAAGTTAAAGTATAGAAAAATATACTCAAGTGCCCTGGATACGGTGAAGAATGGTAGGACAATCGGGCTAGAACACTGTAGGGTCGTTACTTCGGAACCACTAATGACCTCTACGGCAAGGTTATGGATGGTACGGAAAAAAAACCTGCTTTATTTTTGGAAGAAAATAAGTTAGCGTCTATTTGTTGGTGTGTGCCTGTAAGTCACTAAGTGTTGATTAGGTTTGGATGGCGTCGAGTGTAATTGTATGTCGTAAATTTGTCGTCAACAGTGTTTTTCTCAACAGAAGTTACACTCTTTCCAAAACTCTTTGCGTTCCACAAACTCAATGCACAAAGACAATCTATCTGTATTTGAACACTCAATAACATTGATGACACATCACTTACATCAAGATGACATTCAGTAAGGACATAGACATCAAGTTTACAAGATGGCGACAAGGTCAAAATGGCGACAAACTAACAATGTCGACAAGGTCAAACGGTGACAAGTTTCACAAATCACAAATGTTTTACACGTTTACAGGATCAAACAATATGTACTGCACATTTATTAATGGTTTTAAACATATTTAAACAATGTAATAATGGATCATACTGAGACTTTCACGATCACATTTACATAGCTATAACCTTGACAAGTTTCACAAGTTCAAGAATTATAGTTTTAAATACGAAAGACGAGCAACACACGTCTACATATATTAGGTTCTTAAACAAGGACGAGCAACCCACGTCCACACATGTCAGGGTCTTATAATTGGCTCGTTGGCTAACACGTGTGAGACAGTACAAGTATAACGTGATTCGACGTAAGACACAGCAACACAAGTTCTATGGATTTATTGCCACATTAAATACAGAACGATAATTACAGCAATCTACAATATATAACTCACGACGCTCACAACCACAATACAGCTCATAGGTCTGACGCTCAAGATATCAGTCGTTCGGCTTTCAATCACGGAGATTCATACAAACGCCTTGCTCTCATCGCACATGTCCGTCCGGTCTCCAGTCCCAGCTCGGTCTGACCTTAGCACGCCAACTGCCCACTGCCTCTAGTGGTGTCACGTGTCCTGCGTGCGTCTGTCGTCAGCCTGACCGCTGGTCGCGTGTCAGGTAACAATCTTGTCAGCCGGGTGTCGCAACGATGTTGCTGCACAGCTATACCATGTTAGGCTCTGACAATGCCCAAATACTATGGGCTGTCTTCTACTGATGCTAGTGTATCATGTCCAGATAATATGGGCAGTCTTCTACTGATTCTAGTGTATCATGCCCAAATAATATGGGCTGTCTTCTACTGATGCTAGTGTATCATGCCCAAATAATATGGGCTGTCTTCTACTGATGCTAGTGTATAATATCCAAATAATATGGGCTGTCTTCTACTGATGCTAGTGTATAATATCCAAATACTATGGGCTGTCTTCTACTGATGCTAGTGTATCATGCCCAAATACAATGGGCTGTCTTCTACTGATGCTAGTGTATAATATCCAAATACTATGGGCTGTCTTCTACTGATGCTAGTGTATAATATCCAAATAATATGGGCTGTCTTCTACTGATGCTAGTGTATCATGCCCAAATAATATGGACTGTCTTCTACTGATGCTAGTGTATAATATCCAAATAATATGGACTGTCTTCTACTGATGCTAGTGTATAATATCCAAATACTATGGGCTGTCTTCTACTGATGCTAGTGTATAATATCCAAATAATATGGGCTCTTTTCTACTGATGCTAGTGTATAATATCCAAATAATATGGGCTGTCTTCTACTGATGCTAGTGTATAATATCCAAATAATATTGACTGTCTTCTACTGATGCTAGTGTAGCATGCCCAAATACTATGGGCTGTCTTCTACTGATGCTAGTGTATAATATCCAAATAATATGGGCTGTCTTGTACTGATGCTAGTGTATAATATCCAAATAATATGGGCTGTCTTCTACTGATGCTAGTGTATCATGCCCAAATACTATGGGCTGTCTTCTACTGATGCTAGTGTATAATATCCAAATAATATGGGCTGTCTTCTACTGATGCTAGTGTATCATGCCCAAATACTAAGGGCTGTCTTCTACTGATGCTAGTGTATAATATCCAAATAATATGGGCTGTCTTCTAATGATGCTAGTGTATCATGCCCAAATACAATGGGCTGGCTTCTACTGATGCTAGTGTATAATATCCAAATAATATGGGCTGTCTTCTACTGATGCTAGTGTATCATGCCCAAATACTATGGGCTGTCTTCTACTGATGCTAGTGTATAATATCCAAATAATATGGGCTGTCTTCTACTTATGCTAGTGTATAATATCCAAATAATATGGACTGTCTTCTCCTGATGCTAATGTATCATGCCCAAATAATATGGGCTGTCTTCTACTGATGCTAGTGTATAATATCCAAATAATATGGGCTGTCTTCTACTGATGCTAGTGTATCAAGCCCAAATACTATGGGCTGTCTTCTACTGATGCTAGTGTATCATGTCCAAATAATATGGGCTGTCTGCTTCTGATGCTAGTGTATCATGCCCAAATACTATGGGCTGTCTTCTACTGATGCTAATGTATCATGCCCAAATAATATGGGCTGTCTTCTACTGATGCTAGTGTATAATATCCAAATAATATGGGCTGTCTTCTACTGATGCTAGTGTATCATGCCCAAGTACTATGGGCTGTCTTCTACTGATGCTAGTGTATAATATCCAAATAATATGGGCTGTCTTCTACTGATGCTAGTGTATAATATCAAAATACTATGGGCTGTCTTCTACTGATGCTAGTGTATAATATCCAAATACAATGGGCTGTCTTCTACTGATGCTAGTGCAACATGCCCAAATAATATGGGCTGTCTTCTACTGATGCTAGTGTATCATGCCCAAACAATATGGGCTGTCTTCTACTGATGCTAGTGTATCATGCCCAAATACAATGGGCTGTCTTCTACTGATGCTAGTGTATAATATCCAAATACTATGGGCTGTCTTCTACTGATGCTAGTGTATAATATCCAAATAATATGGGCTGTCTTCTACTGATGCTAGTGTATAATATCCAAATAATATGGACTGTCTTCTTCTGATGCTAGTGTATAATATCCAAATAATATCGGCTGTCTTCTATTGATGCTAGTGTATAATATCCAAATAATATGGGCTGTCTTCTACTGATGCTAGTGTATCATGCCCAAATAATATGGACTGTTTTCTACGGTTGCTAGTGTATAATATCCAAATAATATGGACTGTCTTCTACTGATGCTAGTGTATAATATCCAAATAATATGGGATGTCTTCTACTGATGCTAGTGTATCATGCCCAAATACTATGGGCTGTCTTCTACTGATGCTAGTGTATCATGCCCAAATAATATGGGCTGTCTTCTACTGATGCTAGTGTATAATATCCAAATAATATGGGCTGTTTTCTACTGATGCTAGTGTAGCATGCCCAAATACTGTGGGCTGTCTTCTACTGATGCTAGTGTATCATGTCCAGATAATATGGGCTGTCTTCTACTGATGCTAGTGTATCATGCCCAAATACTATGGGCTGTCTTCTACTGATGCTAGTGTATCATGTCCAGATAATATGGGCTGTCTTCTACTGATGCTAGTGTATCATGCCCAAATACTATGGGCTGTCTTCTACTGATGCTAGTGTATCATGCCCAAATACTATGGGCTGTCTTCTACTGATGCTAGTGTATCATGTCCAGATAATATGGGCTGTCTTCTACTGATGCTAGTGTATCGTGCCCAAATAATATGGGCTGTCTTCTACTGATGCTAGTGTATCATGCTGTCACGAGCTCGCCATGAGTTAACCAGATAATAATACCGACGTTTGCTTGGCGTATATTTTCTAGGCCACAACAGTCGTACTAACAGAGTAAACACAGCTGCACGGGTTACATCGGGTCAGCCCATATACACATTTGGTGGTGAGTGAGAAGGAAGGGATACAACGCGTTGGCAGTTCATAACAGTTAAAATCACATATAATTGCCCGCTCAGGATATGGAATGGTTAAGTTTGTCATCTATAGTTCCGGACATCAGACGGAATGGAGGTTTTGACTGTCACTACATGACAGAAAGTTGAGGGCTTGTTATTGAAAACAGTGGAACACCTGCCGGACATGAACAACGTCACGTGCACAATGTAAGCTTGTTTGGAAAACCATGATTGGCAGCTTGGTATCGAAACTCTTTGTTAGAACTCGACAGTAACTCTCTAGATTGTTTTGGATGTCAGAACCAGTGATGACAAATCTAACATTGAGGGAGCCAGAGGGGGGATGGATCCCTGACAGGGGATGATCTGCCAATGTGCCACCTGTGTGGGGGCATAAAGGATAACGTCACGTGGCCAACTTTGGTAGTTTGCCATATAAACCCGAGTTGGGGCCAACTAGGGGGACTTGGAAATGTGGCTCTAGTCGGAGTGCAAAGGCACTGCAGTGCTTAGTGGAAATAATATCTACCGTGTGTTAATTAGTGACTTAATTTTACACGTGCCTATAATGGCAGATGTAGATATGATTGATAGGACTGCAGTAGTGCCATTTAAGGTATAACCTATTCTTATATTAGTTCTAATTAATATAGACTGTAGCCTTGTTAAAACTATAGTGTGATGATTAGCACTGTTAGTGGAAACTAGTTAGAGTAGAATAGTGATATTAGCTCTGCTAGTTAAGAATAGATTAGTGAAGTGTTGATAAGCTTTACTAGTTGAGAATTGAGTAATGAGGGATAATTGGGATCTTCCCGTAGGTGTCCCTGGTGGGCGGGGTTCCGCATTCTGTTTGCTGATTTTTTCTTTGTCATAGCCTGATTCGGCTCTAGGTGGGTAGCTAATCTGCTCTACGACTAAGTCTAGTTAGCTAAAGATCATTAAGCAAGGTGATAGGCTTACACTCAGCCGAAAGGATCAGTGACTAGTACTATCACCAGATGTGTTGTTTCTATCCTAGGTTCCCTACCAGATCCAAGGAAACTCAACAAGTTTTTGGGAAAGAATCCAATCCCATTCGGAAGAACACCAGTTCAACAATCAATAAAGTTGCATACAGAACGTAACTAAAGCTAGAAGGAAGTTGATTCACCAAAGAGAGTGATGCGTACTGATGCACCACACAGCATCAGGCAGTAGTAACGAACTGAAAACATTAAGTCTAATAATTACATAGTGTGATATAATCTCGTGTAATAGAACACAAGACTTGATACTTGAGGCTAGATAGACACGAGGGAGGATCCAGTACAGTAACAATTAACATTAATCTGTGTACACACTACAAAGGACTTGTGCATTTTTTTATGAACGATAGGAACGGACATTGTGTAGGGTGCAACCGGTCCATGATTAACTGTTTATACCACCGGTGTCTATTTCGGATGTTCATGAAATGGGATTACCAGAGGTCTACAGAGGCAAATCAGTATCCAGCAGGATGGTTTCGGCGCTGGGTGAGAAGTACATGTTCTGACGTAACGTGCTGTGGTCTATCCTTGCTGGGATCAGCTGACTGGGTTGTTGTCTGAGAGTCCGATTCTACACACTTTATAGAACACGTCACACATTTTCTTCACATACACGTCTCATATACGTTACACTTTTCTTTTAATAAATTAATCTTTATTAATTTTTAGAAGCAAGAGTTGTTGAGTATGTTGCGTTGGGGAAGTATGAGAAGGGGGCATAGTACGACAGTGAGAGAGTGATAGGAAAAGGTGTCCATAGGCTGATGGAGTGTGTTGGACGGAAGCTGGTGGATTCTCCAGAATATTGAGAGGAAAAAAATATTATAATGTGGGTGTCGACTCTCTTCACTCCAGGGACGACACTGTAAAGGAGGACACGACATTATTGGGGGCTCGTCCGGGATCTTAGGACAGCGGGATCTCTCGTAAATGGGATCTTTGGACAGCGGGATCTCTAATAAACGGAATCCTTGGACAGCGAGATCTCCTGCAAGCAGGAACCTTTGACAGTGGGATCTTCTGACAACGGGGTCTTTTGACGCGGGATCCTTAGTTATAAGAAGGGAGATATCATATTGGAGAATCCAGCTAGAGTGAATGTGGATAGGGGTTAGGACTAATATCTTACCTGTTCACACTTCACACGTCTGCATAGGTCTGTGGTCCTGATTCTACTCTTGTCACTGAGTGAATGTGCTGTGTGTAGTAATATCTAGATTTATAGTACTTGTTCATATATCTGTATAGTAATTTGCAGTTATATTGTACTAGACCTGCTAGCTTACCTCTCTGTATAATGGCCACCTCTAAACTAACCACGTTAGAATTAAAGGCAAAGGGGGAAGAAATGGGATTGGGGGGTTCTGCTCTAACGGATTACATACAGGAAGTGGAGAGAGAGTATCGTCAAGCAGAAAGGGAAGATCGAAAGGCCGAGCTGGAATTGAGAAGGATGGAGTTGGAACAAGCAGCTAAGAAATTGGAAGCTGAGCAAGCAGCTAAGAAATTGGAAGCTGAGCAAGCAGCTAAGAAATTGGAAGCTGAGCAAGCAGCTAAGAAATTGGAAGCTGAGCAAGCAGCTAAGAAATTGGAAGCTGAGCAAGCAGCTAGGAAATTGGAAGCTGAGCAAGCAGCTAGGAAATTTGAAGCTGAACAAGCAGCTAGGAAATTAGAAGCTGAACAAGAAGCACAGAAGAGGGAGCACGAGTACCGGATGCGGGAACTCGAGCTCAAGAGTCAATCTAATGGAGAAACTGAGGGAGCAGTTGGAGGTTCCTCCATCCCAGGATCAACACCAGTAGGTGGACATGGATACCATGCTATGAAGTTTCCTTTAGCGGTCTACGAGGAGGACAAAGAGAAGATTGACCAATACCTTCAATGCTTCGAGGCTATGTCAGTTGCTATGGGTCTGGAGCGTAACAAATGGAATCTTAAGCTATCCCAGGGTTTACGCGGGACCGGATACGAGGTTTATACTCGCCTGCCACCAGGACATGAGAACAATTATGACGAGTTAAAGACGGCTCTGCTGAAACGATTCGAGGTTACGTCACATACCTACCGGAAAAAATTTCGAGCAGCGAAACGAGAACCGGGGGAGTTGTTTGCCGCCTACAGTTTGCGTCTAAAATCTTATCTCCATAAGTGGATGGATTTGGCTGGGTTCGCACATGACTATGAGAGTCTGGAAGAGCTCATGGTGGTCGACCAGTTGAAGAAGCAAATGTCTAAACCTCTCAGGACGTTCCTGGGAGAACAAGGAGCAGAACGTATTGACCTCGTGACTAAATTAGCAGAACGGTTCGTCGAGGTACATGGGGAGGCAGGGGAACACCTTTCCAACAACACCAAAAGTCAAGAGAAACATGACAAGAAGAAAACCAAAAACTCAGGAACAAAAAAGTGGGAACCTTATGTGCAAAAATCAGAGGATAGTTCAGAGAAGAAGAAGGAGGGAAGCAAGAGCACTTCAAGCTTTACACCAAAACGACCGTGGTCGGAGAAGTGGTGTTCAATTTGTAAGTCACCCTCTCACAATACGAGGGACTGCAAATCGAAGGCTAAGAACCCTCACTTCGCAGCATGTCAAGTGACTTCCAAGGAGGTTGTCACGGAAAATGCCAAGGTCAACAAGGAAGCTCGCCACCAGGAGAGCTCACTCAAGTCTGGCAATAGAAAATCTAGGACAGGGAAATGGTGCAACCAATGCCAGTCGAATACGCACAATGCTATTGACTGCAGAGGAGAGTCAGGAGACACTCAATTCGTCGTGTGCCCCGGGAAACCTAAGGTGGAGCCCACCGAACAGGTCGAGGCCGAGGAAGAGACTCCAGACCAGGAAAAACCACCTGTAGTGGAATTGGTAGAGGTTAACGGTCGTCAAGTGGAGTGTTTATACGACACAGGACTGGACGGGGAGGCCGTGATCTCTGCGGATCTGGTACATCCAGAACAATTCACAGGTGAAACCTTGGATATACAGCCTGCACAGAAGAGTGCTGTAACCATGAAGTTGCCCATTGCTAATGTGGAGATTCGCTCAAGGTACGTCACCGGCACCATCAAGGCCGCTGTATTGACCGATCCCATTTTTCCAGTCATCCTAGGTTGCCGGTATGTCTTTCTGGGAATGCCCAGGGAGCCAATCCATATGGGAGCAATGCAGACTCGCTCTCAGACGAAAACGGAAGAGGCAGATGCAATTGTGACTAACCCAATGCCGGGGGAGCTACGAACTGCCCAGAGTGAGGATGATACTTTACGTCCTTGCTACAAAAACTGCGGAAAAGTGCTGATCCACCAGGACGGGGGCAGTACTACATGAAGAATAGGATACTCTACAGGAGAGCAGGAAGGGGAGACAACCTATACGGTCAGTTGGTCGTCCCGAAAGCTCACCGGTCCCAGATTCTTCATATGGGGCATACCATCTCCTTTAGTGGACACATGGGTATTGCCGCCACCATGCAGCGGATTTCCTGCCACTACTATTGGCCGGGAATGGCAGATGATGTGCGTCGGTATGTGAAGTCATGCCCTGAGTGCCAGAGGGTGGCACCAAAACACTGGACAGCACCGGTGGTGTTGGGTGAGATGCCCATCATGAACTCTCCTTTCGAGAGGGTAGCCATCGATATCGTGGGTCCACTTCCCAGGACTAGGAAGAGGAACATGTATATACTCACAATGGTGGATTGCTGTACAATGTGGGGTGAAGCCATACCGTTGACCACGATTGACTCGAAAAGAGTGGCGGACGCACTGATGGAGGCCTTTACCAGATTAGGCTTTCCGGATCAAATTCTGACGGACAATGGATCTCAGTTTTGTGGAAAACTCATGGAGGAGGTATTTAGGGTGTTTCACTCTAACCACATACATACCAGCCCTTACCACCCTCAAGCCAATGGACAAGTAGAGCGTTTCAACGGCACGTTGATGACAATGCTCAGGAAATTAGCGCAGGAAAAACCGGATAGGTGGGATGAATATATCCCAGCAGCACTCTTTGCCTATCGGGAAGTTCCTCATGGCTCAACAGGACTACCACCCGCTACGTTGCTGTTTGGTCGTCCAATCAAAGGACCGTTGGAAGCCATGTTGAGGAGTTGGACTGAAGAGGGGACGTCAGAAGAAGTGATCTCATCCTATCAATACGTGGAGGAACTGAAAGAAAAACTCCACAAGGGATGGACTCTGGCAAATCAAAACTTGAAAAAGGCCAGGAAAAGACATGCGGCTTATTACAACCGTAGGTCTAAAGAAAGATCTCTAGAGGTGGGAGATAAAGTCTTGTTGCTACTCCCAACGGGAAACAACAAACTGGAGATAGGTTGGCAAGGACCATTTCCCGTGGAAAGGGTGATATCCAGAACCAACTATCAGATCCGGATCCGGGGAAAGTCGAAGATTTTCCGTATCAATCTCTTGCGGAAATACGAAGAGAGACCCGGAGACAAGGCAGCTCACCTCATGGCAATGGCAGTTGCAGTGGAGACAGAAGTGGGAACCAGCGAGGGCAGGGAATATCCCTTAGTACACCAGGAAACCTATAGGGATGTGCAAGTGAACCCTGATCTGACCTCCCAGGAGAGGGAAAGGATAACCCAGGTTCTCAAGTCTCATAAGGAGATACTGACTGATAAACCAGGACGAACGAGGTTGGTTGAGTTCGATATGACTTTGACCACACAGGAGCCTGTTCGCCAAAAGGTTTACCCAGTGCCATTCTCTAAAGAAAAGGCCCTGGAGGAGGAAATACAAAAATTGCTGGAGGATGACGTGATTGCACCATCCACATCCCCATACAATGCGGGGGTAGTTTTGTTACGCAAACCAAGTGGAGAACACCGGTTGTGTATAGATTACCGACTTCTGAACAGTCACACACAATTTCAGGTGGAACCTTTGCCGAATCCAACTCAGTTATTCGCTAGGCTCCATAAGGCTCGGTACTTTTCAAAAGTGGATCTGAGTCGGGGGTACTATCAGATACCAGTCAAACCGGAGATTCGACCACTGTTAGCCTTCAGTACACCAAGTGGACACTACGAATTCAAAGTCATGCCCTTTGGACTCAGCAATGCGCCCAGTGTGTTTACACGCATGATGAGGACTTTACTAGATCCGTTACAGGATCCATCCATCATCTCATTCATGGATGATATTCTGATTTCCAGTGACAGCTTGGATGACCACTTACAATCCTTGGAGAGAGTGTTTAATAGGCTCAAGGAAGCAGGGCTTACTGCTCGTCCAACCAAGTGCATGATTGGTTACCAGACTCTGGAATTTCTAGGTCACACCATCACTCCAGGACACATTGTTCCAGAAGAGAAGAACCTGGAGAAAATCAGAAATGCACCTAGACCAAAAACGAAGAAGGATGTGCGATCTTTTCTCTCGTTGTGTGGGTTCTACCACAAATTTATCCCACATTTCACTGAACTGGGAGCTCCGTTGACGGAAACCTTGAAAAAGGGATTCCCGGACCAAATCATTTGGACACCAGAATGTGAGAATGCCTATAGTCAGTTAAAGGAGGCCTTGGTCAGCAAACCTGTATTACAGCTCCCTGACCTTTCCAAACAATTTGTGTTGAGAACAGATGCGAGTGCGATTGGAATTGGAGCCGCTTTGTTACAGGAAGGAAAAGACGATGCTTCGGTTTTAAAACCTGTGGCATACGCAAGTAAGAAACTTCTACAGGCGGAGAGGAATTATTCAACTGTCGAGAGAGAGTGTTTGTCCCTCGTATGGGCAGTGCAAAAATTTCAGCCATATTTGTATGGAGTTAAGTTTCGAGTCCAGTCGGATCATCAACCCCTGATGTTCCTGGCTACTTCTCAGAAGCTCAACGCCCGTTTGATGCGGTGGTCGTTGTTACTTCAACCGTATAATTTCACAGTAGAGTACATTCCTGGGAAGGAAAATGTTGGAGCGGACTTCTTGTCAAGACACCCAGCTCCTGAAGAAGAGGAATGAATCATCTGGATTTAACTCAGGGTGGAGAAGAGTGAGATGGACTACTCTCTTAAGAGGGGGCCTATGTCACGAGCTCGCCATGAGTTAACCAGATAATAATACCGACGTTTGCTTGGCGTATATTTTCTAGGCCACAACAGTCGTACTAACAGAGTAAACACAGCTGCACGGGTTACATCGGGTCAGCCCATATACACATTTGGTGGTGAGTGAGAAGGAAGGGATACAACGCGTTGGCAGTTCATAACAGTTAAAATCACATATAATTGCCCGCTCAGGATATGGAATGGTTAAGTTTGTCATCTATAGTTCCGGACATCAGACGGAATGGAGGCTTTGACTGTCACTACATGACAGAAAGTTGAGGGCTTGTTATTGAAAACAGTGGAACACCTGCCGGACATGAACAACGTCACGTGCACAATGTAAGCTTGTTTGGAAAACCATGATTGGCAGCTTGGTATCGAAACTCTTTGTTAGAACTCGACGGTAACTCTCTAGATTGTTTTGGATGTCAGAACCAGTGATGACAAATCTAACATTGAGGGAGCCAGAGGGGGGATGGATCCCTGACAGGGGATGATCTGCTAATGTGCCACCTGTGTGGGGGCATAAAGGATAACGTCACGTGGCCAACTTTGGTAGTTTGCCATATAAACCCGAGTTGGGGCCAACTAGGGGGACTTGGAAATGTGGCTCTAGTCGGAGTGCAAAGGCACTGCAGTGCTTAGTGGAAATAATATCTACCGTGTGTTAATTAGTGACTTAATTTTACACGTGCCTATAATGGCAGATGTAGATATGATTGATAGGACTGCAGTAGTGCCATTTAAGGTATAACCTATTCTTATATTAGTTCTAATTAATATAGACTGTAGCCTTGTTAAAACTATAGTGTGATGATTAGCACTGTTAGTGGAAACTAGTTAGAGTAGAATAGTGATATTAGCTCTGCTAGTTAAGAATAGATTAGTGAAGTGTTGATAAGCTTTACTAGTTGAGAATTGAGTAATGAGGGATAATTGGGATCTTCCCGTAGGTGTCCCTGGTGGGCGGGGTTCCGCATTCTGTTTGCTGATTTTTTCTTTGTCATAGCCTGATTCGGCTCTAGGTGGGTAGCTAATCTGCTCTATGACTAAGTCTAGTTAGCTAAAGATCATTAAGCAAGGTGATAGGCTTACACTCAGCCGAAAGGATCAGTGACTAGTACTATCACCAGATGTGTTGTTTCTATCCTAGGTTCCCTACCAGATCCAAGGAAACTCAACAAGTTTTTGGGAAAGAATCCAATCCAATTCGGAAGAACACCAGTTCAACAATCAATAAAGTTGCATACAGAACGTAACTAAAGCTAGAAGGAAGTTGATTCACCAAAGAGAGTGATGCGTACTGATGCACCACACAGCATCAGGCAGTAGTAACGAACTGAAAACATTAAGTCTAATAATTACATAGTGTGATATAATCTCGTGTAATAGAACACAAGACTTGATACTTGAGGCTAGATAGACACGAGGGAGGATCCAGTACAGTAACAATTAACATTAATCTGTGTACACACTACAAAGGACTTGTGCATTTTTTTATGAACGATAGGAACGGACATTGTGTAGGGTGCAACCGGTCCATGATTAACTGTTTATACCACCGGTGTCTATTTCGGATGTTCATGAAATGGGATTACCAGAGGTCTACAGAGGCAAATCAGTATCCAGCAGGATGGTTTCGGCGCTGGGTGAGAAGTACATGTTCTGACGTAACGTGCTGTGGTCTATCCTTGCTGGGATCAGCTGACTGGGTTGTTGTCTGAGAGTCCGATTCTACACACTTTATAGAACACGTCACACATTTTCTTCACATACACGTCGCATATACGTTACACTTTTCTTTTAATAAATTAATCTTTATTAATTTTTAGAAGCAAGAGTTGTTGAGTATGTTGCGTTGGGGAAGTATGAGAAGGGGGCATAGTACGACAGTGAGAGAGTGATAGGAAAAGGTGTCCATAGGCTGATGGAGTGTGTTGGACGGAAGCTGGTGGATTCTCCAGAATATTGAGAGGAAAAAAATATTATAATGTGGGTGTCGACTCTCTTCACTCCAGGGACGACACTGTAAAGGAGGACACGACACATGCCCAAATAATATGGCTTGTCTTCTACTGATGCTAGTGTATAATATCCAAATAATATGGGCTGTCTTCTACTGATGCTAGTGTATAATATCCAAATACTATGGGCTGTCTTCTACTGATGCTAGTGTATCATGCCCAAATACAATGGGCTGTCTTCTACTGATGCTAGTGTATCATGCCCAAATAATATGGGCTGTCTTCTACTGATGCTAGTGTATCATGCCCAAATACAATGGGCTGTCTTCTACTGATGCTAGTGTATAATATCCAAATACTATGGGCTGTCTTCTACTGATGCTAGTGTATAATATCCAAATAATATGGGCTGTCTTCTACTGATGCTAGTGTATAATGCCCAAATAATATGGGCTGTCTTCTACTGATGCTAGTGTATAATATCCAAATAATATGGACTGTCTTCTACTGATGCTAGTGTATAATGCCCAAATAATATGGGCTGTCTTCTACTGATGCTAGTGTATAATATCCAAATAATATGGACTGTCTTCTACTGATGCTAGTGTATAATATCCAAATAATATGGACTGTCTTCTACTGATGCTAGTGTATAATATCCAAATAATATGGACTGTCTTCTACTGATGCTAGTGTATAATATCCAAATAATATGGACTGTCTTCTACTGATGCTAGTGTATCATGCCCAAATAATATGGACTGTCTTCTACTGATGCTAGTGTATAATATCCAAATAATATGGGCTGTCTTCTACTGATGCTAGTGTATAATGCCCAAATAATATGGGCTGTCTTCTACTGATGCTAGTGTATAATATCCAAATAATATGGGCTGTCTTCTACTGATGCTAGTGTATCATGCCCAAATAATATGGACTGTCTTCTACTGATGCTAGTGTATAATATCCAAATAATATGGGCTGTCTTCTACTGATGCTAGTGTATCATGCCCAAATAATATGGACTGTCTTCTACTGATGCTAGTGTATCATGCCCAAATAATATGGACTGTCTTCTACTGATGCTAGTGTATCATGCCCAAATACTATGGACTGTCTTCTACTGATGCTAGTGTATAATATCCAAATAATATGGGCTGTCTTCTACTGATGCTAGTGTATAATGCCCAAATAATATGGACTGTCTTCTACTGATGCTAGTGTATCATGCCCAAATAATATGGACTGTCTTCTACTGATGCTAGTGTATAATATCCAAATACTATGGGCTGTCTTCTACTGATGCTAGTGTATCATGCCCAAATACAATGGGCTGTCTTCTACTGATGCTAGTGTATAATATCCAAATAATATGGGCTGTCTTCTACTGATGCTAGTGTATCATGCCCAAATAATATGGACTGTCTTCTACTGATGCTAGTGTATAATATCCAAATACTATGGGCTGTCTTCTACTGATGCTAGTGTATCATGCCCAAATACAATGGGCTGTCTTCTACTGATGCTAGTGTAATATCATGCCCAAATAATATGGGCTGTCTTCTACTGATGCTAGTGTATCATGCCCAAATAATAAGGGCTGTCTTCTACTGATGCTAGTGTATCATGCCCAAATAATATGGACTGTCTTCTACTGATGCCAGTGTATCATGCCCAAATACTATGGGCTGTCTTCTACTGATGCTAGTGTATCATGCCCAAATACAATGGGCTGTCTTCTACTGATGCTAGTGTATTATGCCCAAATAATATGGGCTGTCTTCTTCTGATGCGAGTAACCAATTCACTTTGTGAGTTAACTTTTTTCCAGATATCTTCATGGCTCTTTCTATCTCCCACACTTTTCTCATCATTCTTCTATAAAACCACAACTCCACAGCTTCCATAACTTTTAGTTTGTCTGCTTATTGTCCATGATTTGCATCCATATATCCGGATTGGCTAGGACTTAAGAACTCTTTTTCTCAAAGATACATTGCAGAGAATATTCTTCATATCTCCATGGACATTTTTCAGTACACGAATTGATACATACTATTGGAAGGTTGTTATGGCATCGAGGTTCTGCAAAGGACATGCCACTGAATGAATGAATGAATGAATGAATGAATTGGCAATCGGCAGATGTGGATAAGCATAAACGCCCACGGCCTTCACCAAGGCACCTGATGATGCTAAAACTTCATATTTACACTATGTTAAGTTCATCTATTCTGACAAACAGACACGCCCACTGCTGCCCTTTCTAACACGAAATGACCTAATTCCCTTAACCCCACGCTTCGTGTGGCAATAAATGAGGTTTCCCTTAGCTCCCCATGCAAAAGTTCATTAAAATACTCCACTCATGCAGTATGCTTCTGCTCCAGCGAAAATTCCACCAGGGGATGCCCAAAGTTGTCTCTGATCTTTCTCTCTCATTACCCAGGCTCATTTCTAACATTCTGTCAGCTGAGGATACAGCCTCCTCTTTCTTTCATCTTTCCCATTTCATCCGATTGTTGAGATAGGTAGATAGCATTATTGCTTGGAGAGTTTCATTTCAGATTAATTAATCTCTCCTTCTTGTCGATCGTTACATGCACAGGGAAAGAAATATCATTTTGTGTTTATTAATTTGTGTTTGCGTTGATTTTGTAAGTATCTTTTTTATTTGTTCATTCATTCATTCATTCATTCATTCATTCACAACATCACTATTTCATTCGTGGATTCATTTATCCAACAATTCATGAAATCACTATTTCATTCATTCATTCATTCATCCATTCATTCTATTGATATTTCACCCATTCATGTGTTGTTTCATTCATTCATTTATTCATTCATTCTATTGCCATTTCACCCATTCATTCGTTGTTTCATTCATTCATGTATCTTCTATTCATTTATTACATCTATGTCACGCATTTATTCATCCAATCGTCCATTCATTCATTAAGTCACTATTTCATTCATTCATTCAATATTCCTTTAATTAATTAATTAATTATGTCACTATTTTATTCATTCATTCAATCTTCCATTCATTCATTGTATCACCATTTCATTATCCATTCAATATTCCATTCATTCATTCATTCATTTATTCATTCATTCACTCATTCATTCATTTATTCATTCATTTGTTCATTCATTCATTCAGTTATCAATTAATTAATTAATTATATCAGTACTTCATTCATTAATTCATTCACTATTTCATTCATTCATCCATAGATTAACCCACCGATATGTGAATTCATTCAGTCACCTAACCTTACAATCACACATTCATCCAATCTTTAATTCGCCATGCAATAATGCATTAAATCATCCATCAATAAATCGTCCTCTCACCATGAATACATCCACTATCCATGAATACACAAACGCATCCACAAATATATCCTCTCATTCATAAATACATATACTCATCCATGCGTACATCCACTCACATATGTATACAGCCACTAATCCATATATACATCCACTCATCCCTGCATACATCCACTCATCCCTGCATACATCCACTCATCCCTGCATACATCCACTCATCCCTGCATACATCCACTCATCCCTGCATACATCCACTCATCCCTGCATACATCCACTCATCCCTGCATACATCCACTCATCCCTGCATACATCCACTCATCCCTGCATACATCCACTCATCCCTGCATACATCCACTCATCCCTGCATACATCCACTCATCCCTGCATACATCCACTCATCCCTGCATACATCCACTCATCCCTGCACACATACACTCATCTCTGCACGCATCCACTCACCCTTGCACACATACACTCACCCTTGCACACATCCACTCACCCTTGCACACATACACTCACCCTTGCACACATCCACTCACCCTTGCACACATACACTCACCCTTGCACACATACACTCACCCTTACACACATACACTCACCCTTGCACACATACACTCACCCTTGCACACATACACTCACCCTTGCACACATACACTCACCCTTGCACACATACACTCACCCTTGCACACATACACTCACCCATGCACACATACACTCACCCATGCAAACATCCACTCACCCATGAACATATTCACTCACCTTTGCACATATCCACTCATTCATGCACACATCCACTCACCCATGCACACATCCTCTCATTCATCCACACATCCACTCACCTATGCACGTGTCAACTCATCCATGTATACATCCACTTATCCATGCACATATCCACTCACCCATATATAAATCCACTCACCCATGGAGACATCCACTCACCCATACACACATCCACTCACCCATGGACACACCCACTCATCCATTCACACATCCACTCACCCATGCACACATCCACTCACCTATGTATACATCCACTCACCCATACACACCCACTCATTCATGCACACATCCACTCACCCATACACACACACTCACCCTTGCACACATACACTCACCTATGACTTCATCCACTCAACCATGAACACATTCACTCACCCATGCACACATCCACTCATTCATGCACATATCCACTCACCCTTGCACACATTCACTCACCCATGCACACATCCACTCACCCATGCACATATCCACTCATTCATGCACATATCCACTCACCCTTGCACACATCCACTCGCCCTTGCACACATACACTCACTCATGCACACTGTGGGATGTGGATTTTAATATAAGAGAATATTTTGTTAAAAGTGTCTAGGGGATTTAGTTGATTCTCTGGTCACTGTTAGAATGCAAGGTGATCAGGGATATTTACCACAAACACCAGGAGAAAACACTTCAATCCTAGAAACAATGGTATCTATGTGTAGGTTTCCCTTCCCACTTCATCACCTTCTAAAGTTTAAATATAGTGCTAGAAGACATTGATTGTTCACAACATTTAATAACCACTGTTGAACAAACATCACATTTAATTGATGTACACCTCAACAATTTTGGACAAACAGTTCAGGTATTAAATCAAGATCTGTAGTAATATAAATTTTTGTAATGACCACAATGCATTTTCAGAACAGGCATGGGAATGATTTGCAGTATCAAAACATATTAACCCCATTGTCCCAAGAAAAAAACACTGTTATTACAAACAACACAACAACCACAAAATGGGTTCTACTCTCCTTGACCCACCTTACATAATTAAGGCAAACAATGATCTAAGTACATACAACCCAACATATAAAACAGTTGTTTATGACACCCTTTACAATTCTCATATTTAAAAATAATGAGATGGTGTCAAAATACTCAACTTTACCATAACCACCATTTGGTTATACCTCATTACCAAAAAAAAAAAAAAAACACTACTGACCTTATAAATCTTATGGCATAGAAAAAAAAAAACATATAAAAAGCAGTTGATACTCTTAATTAAACTAATTAATAGAGTCCTTTCTCTCCTGGTGTGCGGTTCAGTGATCATCTCTAATGTAGATTAGATCCTATTTCCATTATCTGGGTACCTATAATAAATGCACTAATTTGTGTTCCTAATATGATTATCCACTGGTAATTGGTTGGTGAATATTTTATAATCCATACTCCAGGAATTGAAATATCACATAATCACACATCTCCTCCGCGGAGCTAGAATTTTCGAATACTCTGTTGCAGTAGGCTCGGTGCCTTTTGTGAAATTGAGGCCTTGGTTGGTCTTGCTTCCAGGAATTTCCACTTAAGCTCTGCAGAAGGTACTTTCCCATCTCACCATACACGGTGCCAAGTAGACGGCCATTCAGCTGCTCTGCTTCCGGTATCAGAATCTCAATTACGTTCACGAAGATGTTATACCCACCAAGTCGCGAGTCTATAACCCATGGCATTTAGGCTGACATTGGACCAGCAAAGAGTTAGTCGTTGCTATCTAGTCCAGTGTAGGAACTTATATGGCTGAGAGGCATCCAACGGTAGTATCTGTGACTATGTCCAGAACTGATCTGCACATACATGGATCAGAATATGAATAATTCCAGCACAGAAACAGGGTTGAAAACAATCAGAGGATTCTTTTTGTTGCAGGCATAGAGGCATTTACTCCACTAGCTGCTTTTATATGGTCTTCTTGATGGTGTTCAGGTCTGAGATCTCAAGCGGATCTTGCTTCTTTTCAGGGTGTTTCATATTTTGGAACCTTGAGATAATCTGGTTTCGTAGTTATGTTTCAGATTGAGTTGGTACCTTGGTTGTACTAGCTTATTGTTGTTTCAGTGTCTCTTCCCATTTGTTTGAGTTGGTGTTCGTATCAAGAACTTGGTGTTGAGTGTCTTGAACCTTATGTTTGACTTTTTGCTGCTGTGAGACTTTCTTTCGAAGACCTATCCATTGTTGGATATCAACTTGGTAATCCAACCGACAGTTGAAGGATTGTCCCTTAGTCTCACTGACTTTGCTGACTGATGAGACTTCCGTTGGTACTTCTAAGAAGGAAAGCAGACGATACACTGTTGTCAGTTACTCTGTAGATCTTTAACTTTGTCGATTTTTGATACTGAAGTCCATCCTGGATTTTCCTACTAAAATAGGACTTCATCAATCATGCAGTCAGTTGTTTTCGAATTTGTCTGTTGCTTGCTGTGGCAGCTAATGGGTGCAGCAGTAAACATTGAGGTATTGGTCCAGACTTTGTTTATGACAGGTTGACATTTTCACTTTCTCCTGGCTTTTGACCCAGTTTCCAGTTGATAGTGATGCAATGCAGTCCCATAAACCACCACTCGCTACAGAAAGGGATGACAAAGAATACAACACGAGCATTAACCTACTGTCGTATGGTAACATGTTTATAACATATTTCCACACAAAAAAGGGAAGGAGATAGGAGTGGGTTTCCAAGTTCCATGTCCCTCCTTGCTTGTTGTAGAGCTTTCCTAGCTCTGATAGTGAGTGAGGTATCTTTTCACTCTATGTTTTGTTCTGAGATTGTTAATGGGAATTATTTGATGAGCGAAGCCATTCTGTCCATTCAAACATGTTGATATTGCCTCTCTCGTACTTGAAGAGAATAACCCATCCATAGGCTATTTTGTTTCCTTTCCTTCACTATAATCAGCATTAGGCCAAGGCTATTCACCATTGTCTTCTTGTGTACTGACATGCACAAGGATTCTTACTTCAACATCATCATGTCCCCAGGGGTCACATTAAAATGTATATTCCCACAGTAAAGAGTAACAATCAGGACAGAATAGAATTCTCATAACCGAGAAAACCAGACATGTACATTTCTATGATATTAAGTACATGATAATCATACATAATAATTAATCCTATGTTAATCCATAAACTAGATTATTCTTTTTCCCCCATCGCTTGCGCAGCATGGAGTTAGTGAACGTCGTGATATAATTTACCAGTTTCTGCTATTTTTAAGAGAATTTCTTATCTATTAAAAATTATTTATGCAGTCTGATAGGTGTTCGGAACATATAATATTATTCCTGGTGTCTATCACCCTTTGTGCGTTGTGGCTAAAGGCTTGGCTATATCATGTGTTTACTGTCTTTGTTCTTGAATTTATATTCTCAAACATGGCATTGTCCAAGCATAATTTTTAAATGAAAATATTACAGGTCTATCACCCCTTCTGGGGTGGTTACTAATATGTTAACAAGAGGTTTGTACCAAAATTTGGCACGATAGCTCGAGTTACAAATCAGCAATTAGGAACACAATTTCCCCAACATAAATGTACATTTATAAGATGTGTCCTCAGTAGTCTGTTTCCACATGGAGAAATTGTTTCTTTGAAAATGTTCTTTAGAGTTAAATACTCTATAGAACATATATTTGTAGATTATAAGCATTGCTAGTGAGATTATTGGTTCACAATGCCTATAAGAGATTTTAACATAGGAATTAGAAATTGTAAAAGCATACAAAATATTACAGCGTGGCGCAAATCTAGCGCTCGGTAGTAAAAATCAATCAGACTTTAGTTTACAAGAATTGTTGATTTAACATTTTAACCAGTTCTTAATTAAACACAATGGTATATGTACCTTACAAAAATACATATATACTCTATAGTACCCATAATATTTGTAGATTATAAGCATTGCTAGTGAGATTATTGGTTCACAATGCCTATAAGAGATATTAACATAGGAATTAGAAATTGTAAAAGCATACGAAAAATTACAGCGTGGCGCAAATCTGGCGCTCAGTAGTAAAAATCAATCAGACTTTAGTTTACAAGAATTGTTGATTTAACATTTTAACCAGTTCTTAATTAAACACAATGGTATATGTACCTTACAAAAATACATATATACTCTATAGTACACATAATATTTGTAGATTATAAGCATTGCAAGTGAGATTATTGGTTCACAATGCCTATAAGAGATTTTAATATAGGAATTAGAAATTGTAAAAGCATACGAAAAATTACAGCGAGGTGCAAATCTGGCGCTCAGTAGTAAAAATCAATCAGACTTTAGTTTACAAGAATTGTTGATTTAACATTTTAACCAGTTCTTAATTAAACACAATGGTATGTGTACCTTACAAAAATACATACATAATCTATAGTACACATAATATTTGTAGATTATAAGCATTGCTAGTGAGATTATTGGTTCACAATGCCTATAAGAGATTTTAACATAGGAATTAGAAATTGTAAAAGCATACGAAAAATTACAGCGTGGCGCAAATCTGGCGCTCAGTATTAAAAATCAATCAGACTTTAGTTTACAAGAATTGTTGATTTAACATTTTAACCAGTTCTTAATTAAACACAATGGTATATGTACCTTACAAAAATACATAAATACGTATTAATAATGTAGATTTAACATACCACTGCTACGAGAATGACATATTTTTGGGCTAAACTAGCCTATCTCCGAAGGGAAAGGCTGACGTGTCTGTCTCCTTTGTCTACACTGACCAAAAATGGCTATTCTTTTTCCTTTGTTTAAAATCTAGCCGGTCTTGGCCAGGTACATGAACCAAATTAAGGCCAAAATTTAAACTACTGCCAAATCAATTAGTCTCCGTTTTCTTTCCCCAAAAGTAAGGTACTTAAACAGTAATATTTAGGGGTTGGTATTTTTAAAGCGTCAGTAGAAGGATGTTAGTAGAGACGTTTTTGTATACCACACACACATCCACTCATTCATGCACACATACACTCACCCTTGCACACATCAACTAACCCATGACTTCATCCACTCAACCATGAACACATTCACTCATCCATACACACATCCACTCACCTATGCAGACATCCACTCACCTATGCACACATCCACTCATCCATGCACACATCCACTCATCCATGCACACATCCACTCACCTATGCACACATCCACACATCCACGTATACATCCACAGACTACGACATACCCGGTGAACAGATTGAAGAAGGCAAATGTAGGTTCCAGTACAACAATGTCAAAACCACTCAAGGCACCATCAACTCGCCACGACACCCCAACAGCTACCCGCTCAACCTGGACTGCGAGTATGTCTTCCGTCCACTCCTCGACCACCTCATCAGCATTAGCTTCCATGGCTTCATTCTCTCAGACTTGCCCAGCCACGCGTAAGTTGTTTTAATTACCGCTAATGTTACCAAACAGCGCCATTGCATAGCGTCTCATCTTTGCATAGCGTCCCATCTTTGCATAGCGTCTCATTTTTGCATAGCGTCTCATCTTTGCATAGCGTCTCATTTTTGCTGCCAGCGATATGGAAGCAGACCGTCTTGTGTTGCTATCATACAATGGGTTGAGTGCCGGTTCTTCAGAAAGCAATGACAAACTACTGAATGTAAATTTGCCCAGGAATGATAAACAGCCACAAAGTGCCAGAGTTGACTGCTACGTCTTGTAAAGGATATGCAACTTACTAACTAGCTAACTAATCTTTGCATAGCTCTCATCATTGCATAGCGTCTCATCATTGCATAGCGTCTCATCATTGCATAGCGTCTCATCATTGCATAGCTCTCATCATTGCATAGCGTATCATAACTCATCGAAGTTAACATGCAAGCTGCACTTCAATGTGGTGAACGATGGGAAACACACCATGGAGTGTTGATTGCAGCTCTGGGAACCTAGTATCCCCCGGGATAAGTGGGCAATTCTCCAGCTGATCAGAGCAGGGCACTCACTTGTCCTGACAGTCGGAAGTGGCTGTCAAAGGCTCAGATACCATACCCTAATGTGGATGTGGAAGTCAAGAGGAGACAACCACACTATCTTCGCAAGATTTCATGGAGTTAAACATGTTCTGTTTTTACATAAACAGTATCATTGGAAAACATGTTGACCACTTGAAATAACAGTGGTAGAAAGGGCAGAGGCGGACAGAGAAATGATGATGTATGAACTAAGACTGGCGCGGGGGAATATCACCAATAGGACTGATCAAGGATAACAAGGACTTAGATTTGAGGAAATTCAAGAACTCCTAGGCCATTTGGCAGGTCACATGATTGTGATTATGATCGCATAACCTGTTCTCTTAATTATTACATGTGGTCGAAAATATTAAGAAAATGTGGCTTTTCCATTCCACTTTGTCTGTTGGCAGACGGCGAATACAGACGTCGAATTCTTGACCGACCGATCATTATCAGTTACACTAACGAGATGACCTTTTCTTGTTTCTTATGTCAAAAATGGAGGGGAAGAGACGCCAGGGGAGACCACGAGAGGAGATACTGGACAGTTTTACGTCATGGCATGGAGGAGCATCGGTATCAGAAATAACTGTCAGCACAAAGGACAGAAGGTTGTGGACGCACATGATCACCAACGTCACATGGCATGGACTAAAAGAAGATGAAGATGTTGACAACTACTGTAGTTAACTTTCTGTTTCCTATGTTAACAGTTGCTGTAGTTAACTTTTATTTCTTATGTTAACAACTACCATAGTTAATTTTTCTCGTTTTCTGTGTTAGCAACTGTCATCTTCTGCTTCTTCTTCAGCGTTCCGAGCCATTGAGGTTCTTTGCTGCAGATACAATCCCTCTCTTAACTTTTATAATTTCCTATGTTAACCACTGCTATCTTAACTTTTCTAATTTCCTATGTTAACAACTGCCATCTTAACTTTTCTAATTTCTTATATTAACATCTACCACCTTATATTTTCTAATGTCCTATGTTAACAACTGCCATCTTAACTTTTCTAATTTCTTATATTAACATCTGCCACCTTTTATTTTCTAATTTCCTATGTTAACAACTGCCATAATAACTTTTCTAATTTTCTATGTTAACAACTGCCATCATAACTTTTCTAATTTCCTATTTGACAACTGCCATTATAACTTTTCTAATGTCCTATGTTAACAACTGCCATCTTATCTTTTCTAATTTCCTATGTTAACAACTGCCATCTTAACTTTTCTAATTTCTTTTATTAACAACTGCCACCTTATATTTTCTAATTTCCTCTGTTAACAAATGTCATCTTAACTTTTCTAATTTCCTATGTTAACAATTGCCATCATAACTTTTATAATTTCCTATGTTAACAACTACCTAGTTAATTTTTCTCATTTCCTGTTAATATACAATGGCCATCTTAACTTCCCTAATTTCCAATGTTAACAACTGCCATAGTTAACTTTTCTTATTTCTGGTGTTGACAACTGACATCGTTAACTTTTCTAATTTCCTATGTTAACAACTGCATCATTAACTGTTCTAGTTTGTGTATTGACAACTGTCCCTGCTACTCCCACAGGTGTGATACCGGAGATTACCTGGCATTCTACGAAGACATGGGCACGATCATTAAAGAGAACTTTACCCTAACAGAAAAATACTGCAGCACGGCCGTCCCAGGTCCCTACATGACATCCAAGCTCCTCAAACTGGTCTTCCACTCTGACGATCGTCTGTCCTACATGGGGTTTAAGGCCTCGTACAGGTTCATTAGGAGACAGGACATTGATAGCAGTAAGCAGTGTTGTATTTATAGGATACCAGTCTGGTCTTAGTCAGATATGACTGAGCTACTGCGTGACAGTTAGTCAGGTCTGAGTCAGATATGGCTGAGCTACCTTGTGACAGTTTGGTCTCATTAAAATATGACTGAGCTACCGTGTGACAGTTAGTCGGATTTTAGTCAGATATGAATGAGCTACCATTTGACAGTTAGCCAGGTCTTAGTCAAATATGACTAAGCTACAGTTTGACAGTTAATCAGGATTTAGTCAGATATGACTGAGCTAATCAAGTAGACATCATATCTCTCTCTCTCTCTCTCTCTCTCTCTCTCTCTCTCTCTCTCTCTCTCTCTCTCTCTCTCTCTCTCTCTCTCTCTCTCTCTCTCTCTCTCTCTCTCTCTCTCTCATATCCTAAATACACATCTTCATCCTCGACACACATTTACACACAACCCATCTACCCACACAATACACACTCACGACAAACACACATACACGACACTCACCCACATAAACAAATAACACTCATATCAATAACACAAAAAACCACAACACATTACTCACAACCACACTATCACGCACGCGCACCCCCCCCCCCCCCACACACACACATATGCACACGTTCACACTTACAAACATCACAAAATCATGCTCCACCATACAACACTATGTCTATTCTACCCACACAAACAGACACCCACCATACAAAAATAGCGATCGTGTGTATATCTTGTATTATCATATATGTTTGTGGTGTGCTCCACAAATTCATATAACCAGGTCACTAAACATATTTTTCAGCCTGTTCAACATACGTCATCAACGCCAGGGGGTCCGGTGGCATCATCATGAGCCCAAACTACCCCACCAAGTACCCTCCCTTGACGAGGTGTGAGTGGATCATCCATGCCAGCAACAGGGAAAACCGCATCCTCGTGGAAGTGTCAGACCTCAATCTCGAAGGAGTCTTTGGAGGAACCGGGGATCGATGTAAGTGATAAAAACAAAACGGTGAAGAGTTTTAATGTCTCACCATAAAACTCCACTGTCGATTGTTTGGTGAGAATAGACCCTTAATGATGGTGATTTGTGGTGAGAATGGAACGTTAAACTAAACAATGAGATTTATAGTAAGAATGGACCATTAAACATAGAGATTTATGGTGAGAATGTACTGTTAAATGTGGAGATTTATGGTAAGAATGAACCGTTAAACGTTGAGATTTATGGTGAAAACAGACCGTTACTCGTGGAGATTTAAGGTGAGAATGGACCTTAAACATAGAGATTTGTGGTGAGAATGGACCGTTAAATATGGAGATTTATTTTTGAGAATGAACTGTTAAATATGAAGATCATTGGTGAGAATGGAAAGTTAAACATGGAAATTTATGGTTAGAATGGACCATTAAACATGGAGATTTATTGTTAGAATGGACCATTAAACATGGAGATTTATTGTTAGAATGGACTATTAAACATGGAGTTTTATGGTGAGAATAGCTTGTTAAACATGGAGATTTATGGTGAGAATGGATCGTTAAACACAGGCACAGAGATTTATAGTGAGAATGCACTGTTAAACGTGGGAATTTATATTCAGAATGGACATTTATTTACTAATTAAGATTGTTTTGTGAGAATGTAGTGATTCTTGCGATATTTCACTGAAGGAACAAAAATAAACATTGTAAGTGAAGATCTTACTACAATGGCTGGGGCATATAGAAAGAATGGAAGATAATAGGGAAACAAAACTCGCTTACACTCAGGAAATAAATGACCGTAGACCCCGAGGTAGACCAAGAAGACGGTGGAGAGATAATACATGTACAGACCTACAAGCACTTGGAATCAACGACTGGCAAGAGAAGGTCCACCAGAGAGACGAATGGGGACAGATTGTATTTGCAGCAAAGAACCTCAATGGCTCGCAACGCTGAAGAAGAAGAAGAAGAAGTGAAGATCTTATGAGAGATGCCCTAAAATAATTTTGAGAATGAGTACAATGGGCTCATTAAGTTTATTGAATAAAAATTGCTTTTATATTGATGAGTAATTTCACGTTATCAATTTTTGACAGCAAGTTGCTCAGATGTTGCTGTACGTTTGTATGAAGACAGTACCTCCATCCGACCAGTCGAGGTCCTATGCGGCAAGAAGAAAGATGATGACGTGACAGAGTCTTATCTGTCTTTTGCAAACACTTTTAAAATTTTGTAAGTGAAACCAAAATGACATGTTCACCTTACACACATTACATGTATTTCTTAACCCTTACTTTTATTTGAGAATGATATGTTTGTGTAGGCATCAATAATGATATGTTTGTATAGACATCAAGAATAATATGTCACTGAATTGTTTGTTTAGACATCAAGAATGATGATATACATGTATTTGTGTAGACATCAAGATTGATATTTTCCTGAAATATTTGTGTAGACATCAAGAATTATATGTTTGTGTAGACATCAAGAATGATATGTTTGTGTAGACATCAAGAATGATATGTTTGTGTAGACATCAAGAATTATATGTTTGTGTAGACATCAAGAATGATATGTTTGTGTAGACATAATGAATGGTATGTTTGTGTAGACATCAAGAATGATATGTTTGGGTAGACATCAAGACTGATATGCTTGTGTAGACATCAAGAATGATATGTTTGTGTAGACATCAAGAATGAAATGTTTGTGTAGACATCAAGAATGATATGTTTGTGCTAACAGCAAGAATTATATGTTACTGATATGTTTAGGTAGACATCAAGACTTATATGCTTGTGTAGACATCAAGAAGCATATGTCGCTAAAATGTTTGTTTAAACATCAAGAATGATATACTTGTATTTTGTTGACATCAAGAATGATATTTTTGTGTAGACATCAGAATGATATTCTCGTGAAATGTTTGCGTAGACATCAAGAATGATGTGTTTGCAATATGTTTCTTGAAGTTATGTTCTCTTGCTGTTTTCCCCAGATTTCTATCATCCCCATCATCACTTGGTGCTAAGGGTTTTAAATTATCATGGACGGAAGTTTATCATGGGCCATCATCAAGTGAGCATTCTGGTCTGTTATCTGTATGTGTGTATTTATCTGTCTGTTGGTATTAAATTGTTTGAGAATGAAATATACATTTCTTCATTGCAGCATCTAGATGTCATCATTGCAGCATCTAGACTTCTTAATTGCAGCGTCTAGATTTCTTCAATACAGCATTTAGACTTCTTCATTGTAGCGTCTAGACTTTTTCATTTCAGCATGAAGACATCTTCATTTCAGCATTTAAATTTCTTCATTGTAGCGACTAGACGTCTTCATTGCAGTATCTAGACTTCTACATTGCAGAGTCTAGACTTTTTCATTGCCGCGTCTAGACTTCTTCTTTACAGCATCTAGATTTCTTTATTGCAGCATTTAGACAGCTTCTATGCACCGTCTAGACTTGTTCATTGTAGTGTCTAGACTTCTTCATTGCATCATTTAGACTTCTTCATTGTATCCTCTAGGTTTCTTCATTGTTGCGTCTAGACTTCTTCATTGAGGTGTCTATGCTTCTTAACGTAGGCATCTAGACTTCTTAATTGCAGCATCTATACTTCTTCAGTACAGCAGTTAGACGTCTTCATTGTTGCATCTAGACTTCTTCATTGTGGTGTCTGAACTTCTTCAGTGCAGCATTTAGACTACTTCAATGCAACGTCTAGACAGTTCAGCCTTGATAGAGTGGGTTGAAAACAAGTCAAAGAACTCAATGAACACACTGCATCATATGGCTTCTTGAAGAAGGGACGAGCATCACCATGAAGATGGCTTCTCAATGGAAATGCTGTGATGGTTAGCTGACACTGATTGTTGATTCTTTCATCACTGAATGTTGATATTTCTGTCACTGGGTGTTGATTCTTCTTCATTCACTAAATATTGATTCTTTTATCACTAAATGTTGATTCTTCTCTCATTGAGTGTTGATTCTTTCTGCACTGAATGTTGATTTTTCCACCACTCAATGGTGATTTTACACTCACTAAGTGTTGATTCTTTCATCATTCTTTCATCATTTACTAAGTGTTGATCTTTCATCATTTACTGAGTGTTGATTCTTTCATCATTTACTGAAAGTTGATTTTTTCATCACTAACATGTTGCAGTTTGTATAACATTGCTCCCAAAACATTTAAATATATTGCCATACTAATGTCATCATGTTATTTGTTTTGTGGTGTCTTCCGCAATTTCGATGCTCAGTGGACATAAATTTACATTATAATACATGTTCATTTGACTGTGTACCATATGTGGTCCAATCCTACTTTTTATTCGGCACTGAGTCACTCAAAAAAGGTACTGGCAAATTTCTTTGGAACTAAAAATGACTGGCGTGATACTCACCACATCACCCATCCAGCACAGATTGGACTATTCAAAATGTCATGCTAGTTAGTACTATATCCCCAGGAAGACTGCCGTAGCATGCTTGCCGGCTGGCCCACTGTACTCTGTTTTCCCCTTGAGGTAGGATGGTGTTTTTTTTCACTGGGATTCAAGACGAACCCCATTTAAATTAATATCAGAAAATTTCCTGGGAAATAATGGTCCAGGAGATGTGGTGGATGTACAGATGAATGTGTCGTGTTCCATGGAAACATAAACAAATCAAATACAGAGGTGCTAGAAAAACTTGGAATGAAAAGAGAGTTGATGAAAGAAATTAAAAAGAGGCAAGTGAAATATTTCGGCTGTTAAAAGATATAATAATTTTATTAAAAACCATATGATACTAGAGGGTAAGGTTGAAGACAGGCAAGCAAGAGGTAGACAATGATACAAGGGGGAAAACAACATCGAGAGATGGACGAACAGCAGTAGGACAGAATGTACAATCAAGGAAGCGGTGTGAAGTTCTATTTGTTTATTGATTGTGTTTCTCCAGGTGCAGAATGTGCAGGGTTCAGATGTGTGGTCAACAAATATTGCATCTCTTCAACATTAAAGTGCAACAACGAGCCAAACTGTGGCAAGGGGGATGACTCAGATGAAACTGCTGAATGTAGGTCACATGTGTTGTGTCTGTTCGTGGTATTTTGTTTTTAATATTTACTCCCTTTGAACTTCAGCGTAGTCCATACACATGCTACTGCCTATAGTAGTGCCACTACTGGGGAATGCACCAGACTGATGTTTGCATGTGGATTAGCTTCCTCTATTACCAGTGTCCCTCGCCATCAGACGAACACACTACGTATTCTGAAGTAGTTGTAAGTTACGTCCCCAAGAAATAATTGTATCGCTGCATATTTCTCTTCCAGCAGGTTCTAAATATGGAACATTAATGCCAGAAATAAATGTATTACTGCATATTTCACTTCCGACAGATTTTAAAAATAGAATATTAATGCCAGAAATAATTGTATTGCTGCAAATTTCACTCCCAGCAGGTTTTAGAAATAGAACATTAATGCCAGGAATAATTGTATTGCTGCATATTTTACTTCTGACAGGTTGTAGAAATAGAACATTAATCCCAGAAATAATTATATTGCTGCATATTTCACTTCCAGCAGATTCTAAATATAGAACATTTTGCCAGAAATAATGTTATTGTTGCACATTTCTCTTCCGCCAGGCTCTAGACCGTCCGGTATCCAAATCCTCCACATTGCAATAGGCACTTCCATCTCATCGTTTTTCTGCATCATTTTACTCATCTGCGGATTTTACCATCGGCGGAAGTTCCGATCAGATCGTGCGCCACCAGACCACGATCACGTGGAAGTGCGTTACGTGTCAGCGCCCACTGGCTGCAACACCACTGACCGTCTGCTCATGGAAGACAGGAATGAATTTAATAACGATCATCATAAAACCACGACACAAAGTCCCAGATGTCAGAAAGTATCAATGGTATGACGGCGGCTGAAATCTCTGTTCTAGGAAATTATATAAATTATTGTTTGTTTTGTATAATAGAATAACTGATCTGATTATACTTTTTATACATTTGTACTAGGAAATATGAAAGATAACCCTTGTTTATATGAAATATGGTGCAATAATACCATTAATGTAGTATGGCTGTCAATCATGTATCGTATTACTTGATTCTGATTTTGGCTCTTCCAATCCCCAGTCTTAGACTTTAGCGGGGCTTAATGCGCTTAAACTTCCAGTACGCAGATAGTGGGGTGCGGGGTTAATCCCCTATACCAGTTAGTTGGAATTAAATGTTAACTTCTCGTTCATAAAACAGCGGCAAACTACTGAGCGTAACTTATAAAAGCAGTGTGAGGTTGGGGTTGAACGCAATGCAATGCAAAGGGCATGCAACTTTTTGTTTTATATTCCCTAGTCACACGTTTAGCAACTGATATTCTGAACCTAGAGATCCATGGGTCTCTAGTTGATTAAAGCAAGGATCTAGTACATCAGTGCATGGATCTGGTGGATTATTGCATGGATCTAGTGGATTATTGCATGGATCTAGTACATCTGTGCATGTATCTGGAGGATTATTGCATAGATCTAGTGGATTATTGCACAGATCTAGTACATCCAAGCATGGATCTGGTGGATTATCACATGGATCTAGTAGATTATTACATGGATTTGGTGAATCAGTGGATCTGTGCATTAATCTAGTGGATTATTGCATGGATATAGTGGATCTGTGCATTAATCTAGTGGATTGTTGCTCTAGTGGATCGGTGCAATAATCTAGTGGATTGTTGCATGGATCTAGTGGATCAGTGCATGGATCCAGTTGGTGAATGCATGGAAATAGTGGGTCAATGCATGCATCTCGTGGATCTATGCATGGATCTAGTGGGTGGGTATATGGATCTTGCAAATCCCTGGACAATAATGATTGGACAAATATATAATAAAACAACCCACTGCAAAAGAAAACAGCAACAAATACATATATACGAGTCGTACATAATGCACAAATAGTGAACTAAATTATTCAGCTGTCAGATTATCTATCCTCTTTGCACATCAAATCATTCAGTCCATAAGTGCTCGGTTTTCTTCCTTGGCACCTCCGTCAGTTGACCCACTGGATCCATGCATTGATTTACTATATCCATGCACTGATCCACTAGATCCATACAACAATCCACTAGATTAATGCACTGATCTACAATATCCACGCAACAATCCACTAGATTAATGCTATGATTCACTAGATCCACGCAAAAATCCACTAGATTCATGCACTGATCCATTAGATCCATGCATCAATCCACTAGATTAATACACTGATCCACTTGATTCATGCAACATCCCACTAGATTAATGAATTGATTCTCTAGGTCCATGCAACAATCCACTAGAATGCACTGATCGACCAGATCCATGTAACATTCCACTAGATGAATGCACTGATTGATTAGATCCACGGAACAATCCACTAGATTAATGCACTGATCCACACAACAACTCACTAGATTAACACATTAACTAGATCCATGCAACAATCGACTAAATTAATGCAACGATTCACTAGATACACGCAACAACCAACTAGATTAATGCACTGATCCACTTGATCCATGCACCAATCCACTAGATTAATGCACCAGTTTCCTCCATCAGCAAGTAGTGGCTAACGATACCATGTCCTCTTTTCACCGCCCCCCCCCCCTTTTCCCCCCAATCCCTCCCCTGTATAGCACTCTTGTCCGACTTTACTGGAGAGTGATTTAGAGTAACAGAGAGAGTATGAATGAGTGAATGATTTAGTGTGTTTATGATTGTGAGTGGGTATATGTGAGTGTGTAAGGAAGTGTGTGTGAATGTGTAGATGTACGACTGTGTGAGCATTTGTGTACTCGCATGTGTGAAAGTGTGCATGTGTTGATTATGTGTGTATGGAAAGGATTATATGTGTGTGCTTTGTGTATGTATGAATGAGAATATATGGGCGAGAGAGAGAGAGATGGAGAAAGAGTCATAGCATGTATGTATATGTAAATTTTTATTAGTCAGTTTGTGATTGGGAGTGAGTATATGTAGATGTGAGGGAGTGTTATTTCTGTGTTATTGAGTGAGTGCATAACTGTGAGAGTTTGTGTAAATGATTTACATATGTATGTATATATGTATGTTTGTGTTTATGCATGTGTGCGTAACTGTGTGTGTATGTGTGTCTGAATGCCTGTCTCATAATATGATAATATGCATTGTTAATGTTCATAACATTCACTGGACAGTTATTTTTCTATGTGAATGTAACATGCACAAGAAATAATTGATGTACGAAAGATGAGTGATTGGAAGGACTGAATGTAAGATAAGCCTGCGTTCCCAATTTGTGACCCTTTGAAAATAAAGTTTGTTCGTTCGTTTGTTCACCCCTTTTGACATGACGTTCTTGCAATCTGAACAAGGTTGCAGACTCACAGTCATCACTTGATGCTTTTATTTGCATCTCTGAGGGCATTCATTCTATTAGCCTTGGCCATTGCTCGTCCAATTCACACAGTAGCCCAGTCCACCAGCTTGTCCATTTCCTCTGACATCCCCATGGCCTGGCACAAACATAAAGCTGATTTTTGTCAGGGTATTTTCCCTCAGAGACTCACTTCACTATCTTTGAACCCAGCCCATCTAGAACTCATTAATTCATTCAGTAACATGTCCCTTACAGAACCTCGCTCCCTTAATAACCTTCCGGACAACTTCTCGGCCATAAGCAAGATGGCCCGCGTCCGATATACCCATCTGGAGATTATCTGCCACATCCTGCACCTATCTCCTCTTTGGCTTTCCTCTTTCTCTCTTCCTGGGCATATACCCCTCCATTATTATTCTCTCGAACTACCTGAGCTTACTTATTGAGTCAGGCAAGCTTTATTACTGCCATGACCTCCATAATAAAGCTACCTGCTGTCAAGGCAGAGCCTTCGTTCATAGTTCTCCCTCCGACCTGAGCCGCAAAAGCCCGTGAGCTCCTAATGTATCGAACAACAGACCCATTTGTGCCAATGATTACGTCACCCTCAGAAGAATTCTCCAAACTCAAGACCTGAACTTCTGCTGGCACATAGATTTTCTTGTTAGCGCTCCCAATCCAGTCTGAGGTATACTGAAAATGAACTGATATATGAACAATAAAAACACAACACAGGAATCCATTGATTATGATTCTATGACTGGCACCTGGTCATCTTGACAGATGATAGTTTATTAAATGGAGTTATACCTCTCCATAGCACAAAGCCAGGGATTAATTTAGAGACCATGTATTGCCCCTGCAGCATGTTCCATCTCTCGACATGCCTAGCTTACTCCAGAAGAAAGATAACACCAAGACCATGCTGCAGAAGCTGCTGGATCAGCAAAGCAATGCTCTAACTGTCCGCCTGTCGGAGCTTCCATCCTAGATAAGTTGCTTAGAGTCTAGTCTGCCCTGCCATGACATTTAGTCTGTAGGTTGCATTTTCTCCCGCTAGGGTAAGGCTTCTACCCACCCAATTGCAATTCTCCACCCGAAGCCATTGGCACAATGTGGGATGTCGGGTTTGGTGAGCAACATTCGGCGCTAACAGAAAGCAGGTAGTACCGTCTACTGTTATACAGTAGCTCAGTCATATCTGACTAAGACCTGGCTCCCAAATGAATAAATAAGAAACCAAGGCGTGTGTATGATTGCTCCTTCTGCCGCTGCTGCCTATCATCTCCCAATGGAGGATAGGCCCTACACCAGTTCACACAAGGCCCTGTGTAGACACATTCATCTTTGGCTGGAATTTTTGTTTTGCTTTTGGTGCTCGCTAGCTTTGAATTCAAGCGTAGTTCATATATGCTACTTTTAGAAGCACTGGACTGAACTTTGCGCGTGGATTAGCTTTCCTTATTACCAGTGTCCCTCGCCATCAGGCGAACCTACTCCGACTTCACAGGTGCTTGTAATTTATGTCTCCAAGTCAAGGACAAGAAGTCAACATTTTAGTCCCACTGACTGGTGTAGGGGTTGAACACCCTACTTCAGCATCATCTCACCTCACCGGATATTTAAGAACGAATGCGCTTATCAATTCGGCCAAGCTCACCTCCGGCAAGATTGTATAGCAGTGGGTGTTACACATCATGAGGCAGGCTGTCTCAGGCCAATCCTCCTTATTTGTTCTATACGGCATGCATCATTAGTTACAGTGTTATTATTCTCTGCTTTCATTGTGACCCCGGTAACACATGGGTTAGTCGCATATCCCATACAGTATGTTGCAGTCGACCACATAATTTGTTTGGCTGTTTGTGATTTCTTGTTAAGTTTACTTTTAGTAGGTTGTCATTGCTTTCTGAACGACCGGCACTCATACCTTTATATAAAAATCGACGCAAGATGGTTTTCTGCCAAATCACTCACAGCTGTGTTTCGAGCACAATATGCCAGATTACGAAATTCGTCCGTAACCCCTTCGCTACACAGTCAGTAACACGGGATGTGTGTATCTCATCTCATCTTATCTCATCATCTCATCTCATCATGTTCCTTTTGTACATTGTGGTGTCGAAGTGAAGTATAAACAGCGGGAGAGTGCCCGCTTATGGGCTTCATGTATCGATTTTCCCCTGCGTCCATTGTGTTTGTGGTCGGCCTCTTCTCTCCTTCCCTCTGGTCTGTACATCATTGCTTGTTGTGGTATACTATTAGTTGGTAACCTAGTTGCATGGCCAAACCATTTGACTTGCTGCCTTCTAATAAAATTTAGTACAGCTACAACCCCCACTTTAGTCTTCATTTCTGATCTTATCTCTCCTTGATACATTGAGTATTCTTCTCAGGAATCTCATTTCTGTTGTTGTGATTTGAAGTGTGTATCAATTCAAGAATATAGAGCAGAAAGATAGAAGAAAAACAGACTACAACTTGTATTATTAGTATTGGGACTCTTCGCTGGCTGTTGAAGATGAGGATGTAACAGGTAGCGAATGATCCAAGTGCTGTTATATCGGTTCTTGACTAACCTCAGAAGAAAAACACAAAACGATTCATTACAGAGCAGAGATAAATAATTATTCATTTCCTGATACCAAAGAAAACTTAAGCCAGTGGCATGCAAACAAATGGCCAGATTTCTTACCATGGTAGGCCAAGTTGCATCTTTTGTTACCAAAGAAGTTATTGTTTGCTATTTATTTTAGAAATCGTTTTTATTTTTAATAGATAGCGTTATATTTATAACATAAGCTTATTATTGTTCAAAACAAGCTGCTTTTCTTTTATTTACATGGAAGATATGTACTCTTAAATATGTTTACATATAGAAATCGAGCTGAGATCTTGTATGTGATAAAAACCTATGCTTATTTAAGATAGCATGTTTATTGTTTAATATAGATGCTGATTTTTCGTGATATAAATTGCTGCGAGATTTTATGCTGTCATTTGGTTATAGACACTGTTTAGTTGATAATTTAAAGATGTTTTATTTTTACAACTCATTGTTTTTATTTATCATGTATGCTGTTCTGTATTCCAAGCAGATTATGCGTTCCATTTATACATGAAACCGACATCTATGTATGATATTAATTGTAAAACAATATATTCGCTTAGTGAATTTAAACACAGACGTCATAAAGAAAATCTTACATTATTTATTGCCTGGCATATTTCACTGCATCTCGTCAGGTGCATACTGCAGTGTTAAATAGCATGTTATTTGGACAAAAATGAATGATTCTTTGGCAGAAATATGATGTACATCATCACTGATATTGCCCGAATGTGTAGAATGTTATATCTAAGAAAGTTTAATACTTAGCAGGAAGGCCTTCTATTTACATGGCGACAGCGGGGATCGACTAATATATAATGCTTTGATATATTTGAATAACATTCGGTGTGAAAATGTAACCAATATAAAATAACACAAAGTAATACAGCTTTACATAACGGATTTACAACACATACAGGACGTTGCGGCGACTAGCCTTCATCAGCATACAAATACATACACAAAGCACAAGATATAGTCATGGAGAAGACCCTCCTGTGACTACATTAAGGCATTAAGTAGAACATTTTTTTTTAAATTTTCATTTCTCTTCATTGCTTTCATGTTTTTCATCTTTTTATTCTTCTCATGCCGTCATCATGCCTTAATGTAGTCACAGGAGGGTCTTCTCTGTGACCATATGTTGTGTTTTGTTAATTTATTTGTTTTCTGATAATGGCTAGTCGCCGCAACATCCAGTATGTGTCATAATTCTATTATGTAAAGCTGTATTACTTTGTGTTATTTTATATTCTATATATTTGAGCAATTGAGTGCTGATTGGTCTATAGAAATATGGTTTCTAGCAAGATATGCCTAATGCGGCTTGGTGCGTGTAACGGGGACTTTTACTTACTTACTTTACTGGGTTTCATTTATTATTTAATCTGTGTTAAATTTATTATCTAATTTGTGTTATATTTATTATATAATCTGTGTTAAAATAATTTTTTTTAAATCTGTTTATTTTTTAAAGGTTTGTTAAATTTATTGTTTATCCCGAGTTAAATTTATAATTCAATTGGTTTTTAATTTACAAACCAAATTGTACTTATTTGTAAAAGAATTTGTGTCTAATTTATAATCAATGATGTACTGTTTTAATGTGTGTGTGTTTTTAATAACACATGGAAACCAGAAAATGAGAAAGTAGAAATTGTTATTCCACGTTTCATGGATTCTAATAATACATTCCAGTTCTCCCTTTCCATATTAATAGTGGTTTACCAAACATAGGGGGTCACTGTGCATAGTGGATAGTGTGGCTGCCTGCCAAAACAATGGTTCTGGTTTGATCCCCAGCAGTGGTAGGATTGTTTTTTTTTCCCCACCTAGTAAAGCTCTGGAGTCGACCCATCGTCATAAAATGAGGTACAAAATATTATCAGAATTTTCAAGAAATTATTAGGGAAGGAAAGGCGCGAGTAAGGGAAACAGTCACCACAACTCATATATCTTGGTCCAGAGAGTGTGCATGTCACACTTCACACCCCAACTTCAGTATCTTCTTCTTCTTCTTTGCTTTAGAGGTAACAGATTGTGAGAATTGTATGGCCTTTTTTGCCCTGACCATGCGGGAGTGCGAGGGAATTAACAGGCTAATAGGCTGGCAGGGAATGCACCTCTTTGTGGTAGCTTACCTATGGATGAGGGAGAGGTGGTAGTGCACATGTGGGACCAGGTGGAGAAGGTGGCGGAACAGATTGAGAACCTGTATGTGGAAAGCATGAGATTGCATGGGTTAGGCAAGGGTTCTGGTAGAATATCAAAACTGAGAGGGAAGACCAGGAGAACTTTCAGTCAGATAGCGATAGGAACAATTAGTAGCGTGACTCTTTGTTGGCTGTTTAATGAGGGGATGGAGTGCATGTGGGAATGTCTTGAGTGCAGTGATGTCGGTTCTTAATTCAACTCAACATTCTTCTTCTTCTTTCGTTTGCTTGAAATGTGTCTAAAACTGCAGTATTGTCTCTTGTGTGCATTTAACTGTCTTATTTTTTAGTATCTCATATGGGAGCCCTTTCACCATATGCCATGTATAGATTTTGCTCACTTTATATGGCAGCTTGGTAATCCAAGTCTATTTTTTAAGTTACATATCCCTTACAGGATGTTGCAGTCAACACCAGCATTTTTCAGCTGCTGTTGATGTTCTTGGCAAGATTACACTTGGTAGTTTGCCATTGCTTTCTGAGCAACCGGCTCAGATACCCCGTAAGTAACCATCACGATGCGATCCACTGCCAAATCTCATGCAGCTGTGTTCCTCACGAGGATATATGGGATTATGGAGAAAGCCGTTGACCAATCCAAGTCTAGATGCGGTATATTAATAATTATTAAAACAGCGCTTTGTTTTAAATTTCCAAGAAAAGAGTCTTAATTTATTCAGTCCCAATCAATTCTTTCCAATGAATCCCAAACATCATGTAATAGGTTCTCATGCTTTTTACATTTGGTTAACAGCACACTAAAGAAATCTGGCTTCCCCACTGGTCATCTTCCATTGTGTTTTTAGCCTATTTGTAAGTTATTTACTCATGATCTTTCACGGTGGTTACTTAGCCCCTGTATGTCTGCTGTACAACTGGTACTGCAGAAGATATATTCCTGGCCAAACACAAGTAATGTGAGCTATGTGTAGTAATGTATTTATAATTTTCTGGCCAAATGTTACACACAAACCAGCCAATGTTGTCTGTATTTTCTTGGCCATGCACAATTTAAGAGATCTATGTGTGGACGTGAATTTACACTTTTCTGGCAAAATGTTACATACAAATCAGCTAGTTTGATCTTTATTTTCCTGGCCATGCACAATTAAGAACTATGTGTGGACATGTATTTACAATTCTTTGGACAAATATTACCTTCAAATTTGCCTAATTTTGTCTGTTTAATATTGACACTAGTGCTTGGTCACTCCACTTCTTTATGTCATGAACTAGAATATGTGAAGAGTTAACAGTCATACCTCAACAGCTGTGAATAACACGGATTATATTTACCATAGATTTTATTTTTGAAACTATTAATTTACTTCATACTACATGAAGTATGTTTGGATGTTGATTGCATTTTGTTTGCTTTGTTGTGTGATTGATTGATTGGCTGGTGGATTAGTTAGTTGTAGTGATTGGTTGGTTGGTTGGTTTGTTGGGCGGTTTATAGGCTGGTTTGTATGTTATTTGGTTTGCAGTTTATTTGGTTGGTTATTTGGCTGGTTGGTTGGTTGGTTATTAGGTTAGTTATTTGGCTGGTTGGTAGGTTATTTTGGTTGCTTGATTATTTTGTTAGTTGGTTGGAAGTTGGCTAATTATTTTGTTGGTTGCTTATTTGACTAGTTGGTTGGTTATTTGGTTTGGTTGGTTATTTGGTTGGTTGGTTGGCTGATTATTTGGTTGCTTGGTTATTTAGTTGCTTGGTTATTTGGTTGGTTGACTGATTATTTGGTTTGTTGATTATTTAGTTGGTTGATTATTTGGCTACTTGGTTGGTTATTTGGTTAACTGGTTATTTGGTTTGGTTGGTTATTTGGTTGGTTGGCTGATTATTTGTTTGGTTGGTTATTTAGTTGATTGATTATTTGAGAAGAGAGAAGGAGAAAACAAAGAAAAAAGGAGAAAATTATTGCAGATAAGTCACACACCGAGCGTTTGAGACGTAAGATGGTGCATGATGGTGGAAATGACCACGTGTTCACATGCACCCACTGTGAATGGACATTTACAGCGCAAATTGGCCTTATCAGTCACATTCGCTACCGCCATAGGTAAAAGTTATGCCTTTTTAAAGCACAAACTATCGTCTGTCAAGATGGCAATGTGCCAATGAATGATTATTTGACTAGTTGGTTGGTTGATTGGTTATTTGGTTTGGTTGGTTGGTCGGCTGATTATTTGGTTGTTTGGCTGATTATTTGGTTTGTTGGTTATTTAGTTGGTTGATTATTTGACTACTTGGTTGGTTATTTGGTTTGGTTGGTTATTTGGTTGGTTCGCTGATTATTTGTTTGGTTGGTTATTTAGTTGGTTGATTATGTGACTAGTTGGTTGGTTATTTGGTTGATCAGTTATTTGGTTTGGTTGGTTGGTCAGCTGATTATTTGGTTATTTGGTTGGTTGGCTGATTATTTGGTTTGTTGATTATTTCGTCAGTTGGTTGGAAGTTGGCTGATTATTTGGTTGGTTGTTTATTTGATTAATTGATTATTTGGTTGATCGGCTGGTTATTTTGTTGGTTGGCTGGTTATTTGGTTGGTTGGTTGGTTATTTAACTAGTTGATTGATTATTTGACAAGTTAGTTGGTTATTTAGGTGGTTGATTATTTGACTAGTGTGGTTCGATGTGGAGAAAGCCGCAGGAAGTGTGGATCGCTGATTAACCGCCTGTCACCTAGGTGAAGGGGTTACGGATGCAATTTGTAATCCCGCGTACCGTGTTCAAAACAGCTGCCGGCTATTTGGCAGCAGACGTTGGTTTTTATACAATAGTATGGGTGCCGGTCGTTCAGATAGCATTGGCAGACTACTGAACGTAAACTTGCCAAGAAATCACAGTTACAAAAATGATGGGCTTGACTACAAAATCCTGTAAAGGATATGCAACTTTAACACTTAGGGAAACATCCAAACTATTAGGCGGTTCCAATCGGTTGTGTACAAATAGAAAGAGCTCATGTTAAATTTGAAATTACTGTGGGGATAACAGATTGGAACAATACCTGTGATTGTGTAGTTTAATTGTTTCAGCTGAAGTATTATTCATTTATTCACATCATATGATACTTAACTCTGCAGTATTCACCTGACGAGATGCAGCGAAATATGCCAGACAACAAATCGTGCAACATATTGTTTTAGGCTTCTGTGTTTAAATTCACTAAAAGAATACGTTGTTTTGAAAACATCCACAATTAGCACCTGGAATGTGACAACTATATCAAACATGCGGAGAAGAGAATTAAAGACAGACATGAGTAATATAGGGAGGACATGGACATAGCTGCATGGCATAGACACAGATTGTGACAGGGGCTGTGATGTGCCCATGTCAGTCAATCGTGGCGCAGGTATTAGACGTTTCGGTGTGGGTTAGTTGAAGGTCTGTATTCCAAACTGAGGATTTCAAAGGCAGAAAAAAAAAAGAGTAAGAAAGACTAGGCATATTTGTTTGTGCACCCACTCGCTTTGAACTCAAGCGTAGTCCATCATATGCTAGTGCACTGGACTGATTTTTGCGTGTGTATTAGCTTTTTCTATTACCAGTGTCTCTCGTCATCAGGCAAACTCACTTCGATTTAAGAAGTAGTTGTAATTTACGTCCCCATGTCAAGAACGAGAAGTCAACAATTTAGTCCAACTGACCGGTGTAGGGTTTGCACCTACTATCTCAGCATCAGCACACCGGAAGTTTAAGAACGAGGGCTCTTATCCCTTCGGTCATGTGACCTCCATTCGGTGTATGACTCATTGAAGTTGCATAAACAAATTTAGCAACATACAATAAATAGTTACACAGCATCTAGCGTCTGGGGGATTGGCTAGCATGCCACTCCCCCATAAGGAGAACGGGTTCGAATCCTGCATAAGATGATGGAGTGTGTATTTTGTTCTGTCGAGAACAAAAGCAAAATCCTAACCTGCACAGTTCACGACGACTGCACTAGCCAGGCGGCCTTAATTCCCCAAGCTCAAGACCCCACCCCGTCATACACCGCAAGGTACTACAGGAAGTAATTATAGTTACTTATTACACAGTAAAAGACAATTATTATGTATATGTAAGCATGCTTGGCGCATTCCCATCAGCATGCGTGACTTCTCTAAGGATGGTAGTGGATTTCTTGCTCATGTCAGTTTTCACAAATCTGTTATGTGTGTTTTCCCCTACCGGTGCAGCATCTTAAAATCATTGCCATTGTAAATTATAATAAATTATCAATATGTATGTACTATTTATTAATTACGTGAATGTTTGTGCATAGTAAATAATTCAATGAGTGTGATGTAAGGTGTAAATGTTGAATTACCACTGGTTTAGTTTAAATTATTTAATTATTTCAGTGTCGAAGGATAATATATAGGAAAATGTGACCTCCCATTTCCACAGAAGGACAATATATTGCCATAGTAGGGTCAAAGTGTTATTTGTTTTGTTTCGTGGTATTTTCTGCAATTTCAACGCTCAGTGAATGGAGATTGACATTACAATACTTGTTCATTTGATTGTGCACTGTGTTTGGTCCAGACCTACTTTTTGTTCGGCACTGAATCGACAACATCAATTATATTTATAGGGTTGCCAGATGCCCCGGTTTTCCGGGACAATCCCGTTTTTTTATGAAGTAAATTACATTTCCGAAAAACATGTTCAGTGTGCTCTTTGTCCCGGTTTCCCCCTCTGGCAAACGATAGATTTAATTAAATCAAATTACGTACTCTCCAAACACTTCGAAAGTAATGGTCTGTTATTTTGTAAAAAAAATAGTTGCAGTGGCATGGTTAATAATGTACTGTCTTGGTGTTAAACAACATATGTAGTGAAAGTATTAATTGTACATGATGTTTATAAAAGCTCATTACACTTTGTATGTAGAAAAAATTAGTAAAATGAAGTACGACGTCATATATATATATATATATATATATATATATATATATATATATATATATATATATATATATATATATATATATATATATATGTCCTTTGCTGGACATAGCGATCACCCCCAGATTAATTTATAAGGCAGTTTTACTAGTTGCTATCGCTTTCTGAGAAGTCAACGTCTAAGTCCAACTGCCAACCGATGTGTCAGATAAATCCACTACCTCGCAGTCAGCGCCAGGAAATTTCATCGCAAGTGTCCTTTAACACTCGTTCATGCTGATAACTAATTCTACTTATACTAGTATACTATATTATACTATACTAATACTTATACTATCAGGGATATGCACTACTGACGAGCTCAAACGAGAGCGAAACTCGAGTATAGTGCTTCCATTTTGACGTGGATAGACCTTAGGTTCATACCAGAATACGGTCAGCGTTGCCAGTGGTGGGTTGTGCTCAATATTTAAATTTCAAATCCCGAAACAACCAAATAATCAATTCTACTTATGCCTCAGAGAAATGTTCCGGTTTCTCGTTTCCAAAATCTGGCAACCCTATATATATATATATATATATATATATATATATTACTATGTTTATATTGTCCTTCGGTAATGAACTGTTCACTTCATTTCATATAAAAATGCATTTTAATCTACAGATAAGTGTCCTTCAATTATATTGGGGCATGTTTATGTAAAGTGAATCATTTGTATATATGATAATATACAAAGCAAATGGTTTCATTACATTGTTGTGTTGTGGATTTAGTATTTACCTAAATGTCTGTCTAAATACCCAAACTAAACATTAAAAAAATTATTAGCATGCTCTATACAGGAATTCACGGTCAACCCGGCAATTGCTGGCTGTTTGTTATTTCCTGGGTAAGTTTACGTTCAGTAGTTTGCCATAGTTTTCAGACTAATAGACACTCATTACAACTGTATAAAAACCAGGACACGGTGGCATGCTCTCAAATTTGCCTGCAGCTATATTTCGATCACGGTATGTGGGATTGCGAATCATGTTCGTTTCGCATTTCGCCACAGCGCCTGCTAAAATAAACATAAGCTACTGGAAAATATCATCATCATCATGTGCCATACCGGTAAGCGTGGGCGGTCATGTTTCACCATCTCATGCGCTCACCAGAGTCGTGGATCAGCTCAGTGTTCTTGTCTCGACCATGCCACTTGGCCAAGCCATCTAGGTATTTACTTCTCTACCTTCCCCTCGTTCTTTTCCCCTCAATCTAGCCAGTTGTCACCAAGTTCTCCAGTTTATTTCTTCTCATAACATGCCCAAATAAAATTGACTGTCTACGTCTAATTTCTCTAATCAGTTAGCATTTTCATTTGTTTCTTGTAGGACTAGGTCTTTGGTTTTTTTCTGCCTGTATATGGTATTTTTTGCATTTTCCTCAGAAACCACATGTCCACTGTCATTAGGCCTGTCTGCTCTTTGTCCACGTTTCACATCCATATAAAAGTACAGGTTCTATGTAGCACTTCAACACTTGTTGCAAATGACATCTTTTTATTAAACAGTATGTTTTCCATTTTACCAAAGATTACCTTTGTCATAGCGATTCTTGTTCTACGAGGGTAAGTTAATAAGTAAGTCACAAATGGCTGTAGAAAAATAACTACACATGATAACAACTTGAAACCAGTTTATTTTTATACATACATTGTACTTTATTCCTCAACATAATTTCCACCAACATTGAGGCATTTATCCCATCGTTTTATCAGTCCTCCCAAACCAGCTGCATAGAACTGAGTGCTTTGTTTTCATTTACCGGCCATCCCACAGAGCTGTTGACTTACTTATTGACTCGCCCTCATAACTTTTTCTATCCAGCTATGCACCACTTTACAGGACAAACATTTGTTAGCATAAACACTGACAGCCCACCTTGCCGGGAGACATTTCGCAAATGACGCCGAATTTGAATGTGAAGTGAAAACATGCATCAAAGAGAGTGAAGGGGTGAAACCTATAGAAATTCATCAGCGAATGAAGGTGCCGTAAAGTGACGCATACCTGTCAGTCCAGCAAGTGAATGAATGAAGTAGAAAGTTTCAAATCGGCGTGACTTCTGTGACAGACTTCACGACCGTGTCAGGCACACCAAGAAGTGACTCCAGAGTCGAGTTTTCTACAGGAATCCAAGCACTTTATCGCACTGGGGGGACTTACATTGAATGTAGTGGTGACTACATCGTAAAATGATACATTTGTTCTTTACCTTTTCAGAACACACACACACACATATATATATATTTAAGGTTATCATTTGAAGCTCCCTCAAACATATCCACATCATTATCATGTGTTCTGCAGTATATGCGGACGATCGTTGTTGGACACATCACACGATCACCAGAGTCTCCGGTCAGATCTGTGTTTGTGTCCTGGTTATGCTATCTGGCCAAACCATCTAGGTCACATATCTCTTTACTGTCCTCTTATTTCCTCTTTCGTCACTGAGTTTGTAGACTGCCACAAAGTTTTCTGGTTTATGTCTTCTCATAACACACCCTAAAGATCGACTAACTACATCTCCTTGTTCGAATCAATTTACGCTTTGCATCTGTTTCTTAACTGACTGAATGTCACGGGATGATTAATCGTCTTAAAGCGACTTACTGTATCCGTCATTGGCTTATATATTGCCGAGATGTTTTTATTGCATTATAATACACCATGTTTGCAACCACATTAACAACTTTTTCTATACATAAACATAATTCCTACTTCCCATTTTCCATAAATCCATTTTGTTTGGTCCAAACCTACTATTTGTTTGGTCCAAGCCTACTTTTTGTTTGGTCCAAGCCTACTTTTTGTTTGGTCCAAACCTACTTTTTGTTTGGTCCAAGCCTACCTTTTGTTTGGTCCAAACCTACTTTTGTTTGGTCCAAACCTACTTTTGTTTGGTCCAAACCTACTATTTGTTTGGTGCAAGCCTACTTTTTGTTTGGTCGAAACCTACTTTTTGTTTGGTCCAAGCCTACCTTTTGTTTGGTCCAAACCTACTTTTTGTTTGGTCCAAGCCTACCTTTTGTTTGGTCCAAACCTACTTTTTATTTGGTCCAAGCCTACCTTTTGTTTGGTCCAAACCTACTTTTGTTTGGTCCAAACCTATTTTTTGTTTGGTCCAAGCCTACCTTTTGTTTGGTCCAAACCTACTTTTTGTTTGGTCCAAGCCTACCTTTTGTTTGGTCCAAACCTACTATTTGTTTGGTCCAAACCTATTTTTTGTTTGGTGCAAGCCTACTTTTTGTTTGGTCCAAACCTACTTTTTGTTTGGTCCAAGCCTACCTTTTGTTTGGTCCAAACCTACTTTTGTTTGGTCCAAACCTATTTTTTGTTTGGTCCAAGCCTACCTTTTGTTTGGTCCAAACCTACTTTTTGTTTGGTCCAAGCCTACCTTTTGTTTGGTCCAAACCTACTTTTGTTTGGTCCAAACCTATTTTTTGTTTGGTGCAAGCCTACTTTTTGTTTGGTCCAAACCTACTTTTTGTTTGGTCCAAGCCTACTTTTGTTTGGTCCAAACCTACTTTTGTTTGGTCCAAACCTACTTTTGTTTGGTCCAAACCTACTATTTGTTTGGTGCAAGCCTACTTTTTGTTTGGTCGAAACCTACTTTTTGTTTGGTCCAAGCCTACCTTTTGTTTGGTCCAAACCTACTTTTTGTTTGGTCCAAGCCTACCTTTTGTTTGGTCCAAACCTACTTTTTGTTTGGTCCAAGCCTACCTTTTGTTTGGTCCAAACCTACTTTTGTTTGGTCCAAACCTATTTTTTGTTTGGTCCAAGCCTACCTTTTGTTTGGTCGAAACCTACTTTTTGTTTGGTCCAAGCCTACCTTTTGTTTGGTCCAAACCTACTATTTGTTTGGTCCAAACCTATTTTTTGTTTGGTGCAAGCCTACTTTTTGTTTGGTCCAAACCTACTAAAGATGATAAAACAAAGAAAATTGAAATATTTTGGTCACTTGAGATGTCACGAAAGTTTGAAGAGAACAATAATGGAGGGGTATATACCCGGGAAGAGAGGAAGGGGAAGGTCAAAGAGAAGATGGGTGCAGGATGTGGCAGATGATCTCCAGATGGGTGTATAGGACGCGGGACATCTTGATTATGACTGAGAGGTTTTCTGGAAAGTTGTTATGGGAGCGAGGTTCTGCAAAGGGCGTGCTAATGAATGAATGAATGAATCAGTTATGTCCAACTGACCGGTGTAGAGAATAAACCCGCTGACCTCTGTTCACTGATTTACTGATTAGATAATTAAATAAACAAATAAGGCAAGAGAGAAAATAAACATAAAACAAACTGAACATTTACAAATTTATTACTGAAAAATAGAACATATCACGCCCACTGGAAATAGGTGAAAGTGTACAAATTGACAATAGAACATGCCAAGTTCAATGTGGTGGCACATACAGATTTCATAAAATATATCATGTATAATTCTCAGTATAATCACAAATATGTGAACAATATTCTCAAGTCTAGAACACATCCACTGCACGCCAGAGTTAATACACAGCATTCATTAGTTTTACAGTGAACTGAGAAATGATCATAGTCTACATCAGCGTCAACTCTTTCTCTGTCTCTGTCTCCCTGTTTCTCAAGTTCATGAATCTGTAAAGCTACACTGTTCTCATGTGTTCATTATCGTCATCATATCTCTCTCTCTTTCTCAAGTTCATGAATTTGTAAAGCTACAATGTTCTCATTTGTTCATTATTGACATCATTTCTCTCTCTCTCTCTCTCTCTCTCTCTCTCTCTCTCTCTCTCTCTAAGTTCGTGAATCTGTAAAGCTACATTGTTCTCATTTGTTCATTACTGACATCATAATCTCTCTCTCACACACTCTCTCTTTCTTTCTTTCTCTCTAAAGTTCGTTAACATATAAAGCTGCATTCCTCTCAATTGTTCATTTTTGAAACTCTCTTTCTCAAGTTCATGAATCTGTAAAGCTACATTGTTCTCATTTGTTCATTATTGACATCACCATTTCTCTATTTCTCGCCCTCTCTATCGCTTACGTGCACGCACACACGCTCTCTCTTTCTTTCTTGCTCTCTAAAGTTCATTAACATATAAAGCTACATTGCTCTCAATAGTTCATTTTGGACACCCTCTCTCTATCTCTCAACTTCATAAACATGCAAAGCTATACTATTCTCAATTATTCATTTTGGACTCTCTCTCAACTTCTTAAACATAAAAGCTATTGTTCTCAATTGTTCATTTCATTTTGGACTCTCTCTCTCTCTCTCTCTCTCTCTCTCTCTCATTCTCATAAACATGCAAAGCTACATTGTTCTCAATTGTTCATTTTGGACACAATCTCTCTCTCTAAACTTCATAAACATATAAAGCTACATTGTTCTCTTTATATGCTAAAAATAGGGAGAGCCAAGACAGAGCGATAACGGTCCCTGCCTCAAGCTGTGCTGATGCTGGGTTCAATCTCAGCATAGGCTTGGGAGCTTTACAGAGAACCACTGGCATCAAATGATATCACACGCCCCCCTGGTCTCTAGGGTTGTCAGATAGGACACCTAACATTCCTGAATAAGGATGAAAAAACATAAGGTTCCATGTGTAAGTTTGCCATGCAGCTGGAAATTGCAAAGAGTAGGCCATAAGATACTGCCTTGGCAAAATTAACATTATTAGGAAGGAATATCTACCCACGGGCAGATAGAGCCCGTTACTTTGGGTGGATCATGTCCACACAACAAAACCACCCCCAGTTCCATACAAGCCAAGAGGAAGAATGTACAACAGCACTGCTACACTTAACAAGAACACAGGAACAATGCTACACTTAACAAGAACACAGGAACAATGCTACACTTAACAAGAACACAGGAACAATGCTACACTTAACAAGAACACAGGAACAATGCTACACTTAACAAGAACACAGGAACAATGCTACACTTAACAAGAACACAGGAACAATGCTACACTTAACAAGAACACAGGAACAATGCTACACTTAACAAGAACACAGGAACAATGCTACACTTAACAAGAACACAGGAACAATGCTACACTTAACAAGAACACAGGAACAATGCTACACTTAACAAGAACACAGGAACAATGCTACACTTAACAAGAACACAGGAACAATGCTACACTTAACAAGAACACAGGAACAATGCTACACTTAACAAGAACACAGGAACAATGCTACACTTAACAAGAACACAGGAACAATGCTACACTTAACAAGAACACAGGAACAATGCTACACTTAACAAGAACACAGGAACAATGCTACACTTAACAAGAACACAGGAACAATGCTACACTTAACAAGAACACAGGAACAATGCTACACTTAACAAGAACACAGGAACAATGCTACACTTAACAAGAACACAGGAACAATGCTACACTTAACAAGAACACAGGAACAATGCTACACTTAACAAGAACACAGGAACAATGCTACACTTAACAAGAACACAGGAACAATGCTACACTTAACAAGAACACAGGAACAATGCTACACTTAACAAGAACACAGGAACAATGCTACACTTAACAAGAACACAGGAACAATGCTACACTTAACAAGAACACAGGAACAATGCTACACTTAACAAGAACACAGGAACAATGCTACACTTAACAAGAACACAGGAACAATGCTACACTTAACAAGAACACAGGAACAATGCTACACTTAACAAGAACACAGGAACAATGCTACACTTAACAAGAACACAGGAACAATGCTACACTTAACAAGAACACAGGAACAATGCTACACTTAACAAGAACACAGGAACAAAGTTAACAAGAACACAGGAACAATGCTACACTTAACAAGAACACAGGAACAATGCTACACTTAACAAGAACACAGGAACAATGCTACACTTAACAAGAACACAGGAACAATGCTACACTTAACAAGAACACAGGAACAATGCTACACTTAACAAGAACACAGGAACAAAGTTAACAAGAACACAGGAACAATGCTACACTTTATAAGCCACATACAGCAGCATTGCCACATTTAACATACAACAGCACTGCTACATTTAATATGCAACAGCACTGCTACATTTAACAAACCACATGCAACAGCATTGCTACACTTAACATACCACATGCAACACCACTGCTACACATAATATACCACATACAACATCACTGCTACACTTAACATACCACATGCAACATCACTGCTATGCTTAACATACCACATGCAAAATTACTGCTACACTTAACATACCACATACAACATCACTGGTAAATTTAACATACTACACACAACATCACTGCTACACTTAACATACCACATACAACATCACTACACTTAACATACCACATACAACATCACTACACTTAACATACCACATACAACATCACTATACTTAACATACCACATACAACATCACTGCTACACTTAACATACCACATACAACATCACTACACTTAACATACCACATGCAAAATTACTGCTACACTTAACATACCACATATAACATCACTACACTTAACATACCATATGCAAAATTACTGCTAAACTTAACATACCACATACAACATCACTGCTACACTTAACATACCACATCACTACACTTAACATACAACATCACAACACTTAACATACCACATGCAAAATTGCTGCTACACTTAACATACCACATACAATATCACATAAACAGCACTCTTACACTGAACATACAACATCAGTGCTACACTTAATATACCACATGCGACAGCACTTCTACACTTAACAAGCCACCAGTTTACTAACACAAGCAACCATCTTCCACACAAATTCAATCGTGGTTTTAGGTCGGGGAAAGAAACCAACCAGAGACATTACATTTCAGTTATGTATAACGTAACTGTTCATTATTTCACACGCTGGGAAGAAAATAATTCTAAGTAAACAGCAGTCAATATGGAATTCATCACAAACAATAACATAATATTCATCATAAAAAGACTCAGAATACTATTTTAAAAAATACATTACAATCGTCATGGAAGTAGGTTGGTGTGCCAGGTGGCAAATCAATCTGCAAAAGAAGCCTGGCATAATCATCGAGCAAATAAGTAGACATTTCAAACTAGTCCAGCATGGATATTCTAACTGTCAAACCCTCACTGTTATGTGGATGAGGAGAAAACTAACTCATCATCATCATCATGTGTCATGTGGATAAGCTATGGCAGTCATAGTTTGTCATCTCACACCATCTTGGAACAGCTCTGTGTGTATGTCTCAATTATGCCATGTGGCCAAGCCATTCAGGTATTGATCTCTCTGCCTTCCATTTTGTTCTTTCTCCATCAATCGTTCCAGTTGTTGCCAGGTTTTCTAGTTTATTTCTCATGATAATTTGGCCAACACATCTGCACTCTCTGCACTTAATTTCTGGAATCAATTCACAGTTTCTGTCCATTTCTGGAAGGAATGCCTCATTCAGAAAACAGAGGATTAGACTAATCAAGGGTTATGGTTTAAGTATTACTTTGATTTTCACAGAATAAATTACATGTATAAGTTACTGTACAACTGTAAATAAAGGCATGTCTATACTGATTTATGGACTATTATACCAATATGGCAAACTACTAAACAGTGTGTGGGTTAACATACACACACATTGAAATACTCCCTAAAATGTAACCATAAATAACTTGAATCATATTCATCAACCACCTTAAATCCATCAACCGACCCACTGAGATCTACCCATGGACCCCTGTTAAATCCATCAAAGATCCCCGTATTCCATACAAACATTGAATATCAGACCCCATAACTCTCCTACACAACCATAATGTCTAGTATTAGACTCTGGTTATGGTTCCTGACTTTCTCTAGCCGGTCTCTAATTGACACCAGGCATGGGAAAGAATGGAGAACGGCAGTAGCATAGTAGCCAGGCGCCCACCTGCCATTCCAGATGTTACAGGTTCAAATCTGCATTGGGTGGATTTGTACAGGGTGTTTGTAAAGTCTCACTACTCTTTGTATTTAGAACAGCTGTGTGTTGGAGAGTATGTTTTCCGTCTTGAAAATGACCTGCGCTCCACAGGTCAACCCAGCCTAAAATCGGTACCAGAAAATGTCTTAGGAAATAAAGGTGGCCAGCATTTTATTGACCACATTACTCATTGATGCTAAATGGTCTATAAAAATATGGGTCAAGCACCAGATTCCCAATGCACCCAGTGCAGGCAACAAGGCCCTTTCCTTACTCTATTAGAAAATACTGCATACAAAATATCCATGGATACAACAAGGCCCTTTCCTTACTCTATTAGAAAATACTGCATACAAAATATCCATGGATACAACAAGGCCCTTTCCTTACTCTATTAGAAAATACTGCATACAAAATATCCATGGATACAACAAGGCCCTTTCCTTACTCTATTAGAAAATACTGCATACAAAATATCCATGGATACAACAAGGCCCTTTCCTTACTCTATTAGAAAATACTGCATACAAAATATCCATGGATACAACAAGGCCCTTTCCTTACTCTATTAGAAAATACTGCATACAAAATATCCATGGATACAACAAGGCCCTTTCCTTACTCTATTAGAAAATACTGCATACAAAATATCCATGGATACAACAAGGCCCTTTCCTTACTCTATTAGAAAAGACTGCGTACAGAATATCCATGGATACAACAAGGCCCTTTCCTTACTCTATTAGAAAATACTGCATACAAAATATCCATGGATACAACAAGGCCCTTTCCTTACTCTATTAGAAAATACTGCATACAAAATATCCATGGATACAACAAGGCCCTTTCCTTACTCTATTAGAAAATACTGCATACAAAATATCCATGGATACAACAAGGCCCTTTCCTTACTCTATTAGAAAATACTGCATACAAAATATCCATGGATACAACAAGGCCCTTTCCTTACTCTATTAGAAAATGCTGCATACAAAATATCCATGGATACAACAAGGCCCTTTCCTTACTCTATTAGAAAATACTGCATACAAAATATCCATGGATACAACAAGGCCCTTTCCTTACTCTATTAGAAAATACTGCATACAAAATATCCATGGATACAACAAGGCCCTTTCCTTACTCTATTAGAAAATACTGCATACAAAATATCCATGGATACAACAAGGCCCTTTCCTTACTCTATTAGAAAATACTGCATACAGAATATCCATGGATACAAAAGGGCCCTTTCCTTACTCTATTAGAAAATACTGCATACAAAATATCCATGGACACAAAAGGGACCTTCCTTACTCTATTAGAAAAGACTGCGAACAGAATATCCATGGATACAAAAGGGACCTATCTTTGCTCTATTTCTAAGACTGCTTACAGAATATCCATGGGCACAAAAGGGATCTATGCACTCCAGGCTAAAACCCCTGTCCCAGTATACAAGCAAATCACAAATCAACAATCAAATGCACTTGAAAATGTAAAAAGAATAAAAACCATGACATTAAATAACACTGTAACAAGTTCAAATAAGTCCTTGGCTGTACTCAAATGCAAATCGGCTGACTATATTTAAGAAAATGAAACAACAAACTAAACATGACAATAAATGTTTAAAATGATCTAAACAAAAAACCACTTAAGCAGGCCCCCTGGAACCCTGAGATGCAAAGGTCATACACCAGACACAAACCTCCTGGGCGACTACAGCCGTGAAAACCCTGGTTACGACATGTGGTGGTTATGGGTGTTATATCTATACATTATCTAGCAGTGCCTCAGCGACTGGCATGGGCAATCATGCTTCTCAACATCTTGCAAATCACCAACAGAATGTATCAATTTGTGTTGACATGTCTGCAGGCCATGATGACAGGATATCAATAATCTGAAGATATTGTTCAAAGCTTTTGGAATTCATCACGACATATGGGAGACTGCTGCCAAAGACCAAAATTCATGACGTACATCATTACACAAAGGTGTAGTCACTTGGGAAGCCAGTTACAGTGCAGTGATAATATTGGAGGCTATACCTGATGACCAATATTCACCCTACGAGGGTGGGGTGGTTTCTGGGCAGACACTTAGTGATGTCCATGTGGGATAAATAAGACAAATGAACGCCCTCAAGGTGGATGAGCATGTTAGGAGAAAGACACCCAGGAGCCATTACCTAGGCTGGCCCACCCCCTGAGAATGTAATGAAGATAAAGGGGCCGAAACATTCAGTGACGGGGAAATTTCGTCTGATGATCATAAGTATGTCATGTTGACATGCCATGATGACAGGATATCAATAACCTGCTTTCACTGTCTTCCTCAATCTCTCGTTCCATAAATCCTTCCAGTTCTAACATGTTCCAGTTTTTCTCTTCTCATAACATGGCTCCAAATATTCACTGCAGAGACGTGCCCTTGACATCCCTCCTTCACTTTTAGTTTACAGGATCAATGCCCCACTTTTCACAAGCTGGCCTTTGGGAGTCTGTGACTCCTGTGTGGTATTCGTAATCTGAAACTCACTGCTCCCACATCAACCTACACCTGAGCATTCCACCCCACGTCAACACCCAGATGGCTAGACATGACTTATTGATTGATTGATTGATTTAGGAACCGACAGCACAGCATTCGGGACATTCCCATAAGCGCTCCGTCCCCATCCTCAGCAGCCAGCGAAGAGTACATGACTTATTAACTCTTTCACTACCAAACAAAAATTGGGCTGTGACCAAACAGAAATTTATGGCAGAAAATTGGAACTAGGGGTGTGTTACAATAATGCTTTTAAAATGGTTAAGATGGTAGCAGATCTATTGTATTACATATCAAATTAAAGAGGATTGCACAAGGAACATGACAGGGTTAATAATTAATTGATAGGTTACAAATATTATGACAATAATGAGAGGTTTAATAATAACAACTGAAATTAAAGAGGTAAAAATTATTTTAAAAACTGCATTTATAAGGTGTTTTCTACACTCCTATACTGCTAATCATGTTTAATTTACTGAATAATCAAACAAACACCAATTGTCTTCAAGAATATAAACAGTATTGCTCATTAAAGTAACCCAAAAAGAAGTTTTGGTTCATATTCTGAACCATGTCTTTTTAACAAAAAATGACAAAAAATAATGGCTGAAATCTGGAAGGTGGGGTCTCTCACAGTAAAGTTATGAAAATGGTTAAAATTGTAGAAGAAATGTTGTATTATATATCAAAATAAAGGGGATTGCACAAGGAATATGTTGGTAGGAGAATTTCTGCTTTAGGTTGTAAATAAAATAAAAATAATAATATAATTTGTAAAATAATTGGACAAAAGTAGGTAAAAATAATGTAAACATTGCACTTAGAATGTGTTTTCTACACTCCTATACTGCTAATAATGTTTAATTTACTGAATAATCAAACAAACACCACTTGTCTTCAAGAATATAAACAGTATTGCTCATTTAAATCAACAAAAAGGAAGTTTTGGTGCATATTCTGAACCATGTCTTTGTCACAAAAATGAAAAAAACTAATGGCCGCAATCTGGAAGTTGGTGTATGTCGCAATAATGTTATGAAAATGGTTAGAATTGTAGCAGAAATGTTGTATTATATATCAAAATAAAGGGGATTGCACAAGGAATATGTTGGTAGGAGAATTTCTGCTTTAGGTTGTAAATAAAATAAAAATAATAATATAATTTGTAAAATATGTGGACAAAAGTAGGTAAAAATAATGTAAACATTGTACTTACCAAGGGGGCGTTGTTATCCAATATCCTGATCACTGCTAATCCTGTTGAATTTACTGCACAAACAACACTTTTCTAAACTATAAATACAATTGCTCCGAATCAATCATCCGAAAAGAAGTTTTGCCGCAGATTCTGAATCATGTATTTTTCTTTTTTCAGACAAAAGTTAGGAGAACACTTGGCAGATTTACATTTAATTGTCATGTCTGTTTGTTTTTATTTACTATATGTGGCAGTCTATTTGTGATAGGCTGCAAAGCAAACTTTGGCGCACAAGTCTGGTCTATTAGTGCAGCCGGAGCAAACAAAAGATGATATGTGTCGTTTAGTTCGAGTGCTACAAAAAACACAGTCTCTATTGACACCGACAAATTCTATTATTTATATTATATTATTTCTATTATAATTCATTAAATTAAATGCTTGGCTCATGTAAATCTTTCGGCATAATTTCCTGCAACAGACTGAAATTCTTCGGCAGGCAGAGTGTCAAACTTTCAGGAATACTCTGAGCTACTTTGCGATGAGCACTTTCCTTTACTTGAAATCCTTCTATAACAATTTTTATCCTCCTTTCTCTGTTTGCCATATGGAATGTAGGATGTGAGCATTGATCTGTGCAATTTCAAAGATCTAGTAGTAGATCTTCTTCCACCACTTAATGGTTTTCCTATCATGGATATTATAATATCCAACCATTTGGTCCATTCTGTCGCAGCCATTCATCGCCGTGTTATTTTCATGGAGACCATCTTCGGCTTGCTTTGCGGTTTTCGCAATCCACTCTCAACAGTTCTAACTACAGACTTTGTAGAGACAACAATGCATGTTTGTTTTTTAGCTTTATTTAGCCCTTCCACCAAATAATCATTTCATCAATGGACACATTTTCAAATGGGTAAAATGCTTCCTGGATATTCTTCAGAATCATGTCAACAAGAGGATCAATTTTTTTTTTTTTTTTTTTTTTTGTGTGGGTACCCTCAGGTTGACATACATGAAACATGGTGTGATAAATATATTATAATTTTCTAATTGATTACTGGGAAACGTAGTGGCAGTGGCATACCAAGGAGTATATAAATGTGCACTTGTACACCAGTAGTCTTTGATACATGGTCTTGGATCAAGTCCCATAGCAATAATGACAGACGTAAACTTCAGCCATTCGTGCTTCGTTGTCAAACACTCAGCTGTTGACGAACATTCACTGGTTTTTCTTTATCACCACGTGCTAAAACTTTAGACACAACTAAAAATTCTTTCTAAATATTCACTGATAAGGGAATCACTATTGTTTAAAACAGTTATAAACAATAATCTAGCTTGATCTCAAGTCATACTACGTGGACGCAAACTGGTGGGCGTTTCCATTGTGAAAAAACAAATTAACACTACCTTAAAACTGAAAATTCACAAGAATCCAAAATTATAAAACGAATGACCGCACCAAAATGGCGTAGAGATCTTTCGGCTGTACGACTTTTTAGTTTACTGTAACTTAAAATTCCGAAACGGAGCAGAAATATGTGAAATAAACCACTGATCATTTTGTGGCACTAAAACGGCGGACTGCCATCTCGGGAAAGACATCGTGCCGATAGATGGGATCACGGTAGCGAAAGAGTTAAAATACTAAAATGGAATACAAGACATATTTGCTGTTCTGCAGATATACATCAAGCCATATGGGGTAAAACCCATTGCAACGAAGTTGATCTCGACTTAAGTTAAAAGTAAGTTGCATATCCTTTACAGGATGTCCCAGTTAATCCCAGAATTTTTGGACTGTTTGTAATTTGTTTTACTGGCTATGTTGCAAAGAGGTTACAGGCGCAATTCGTAATCCTACGTACTGCGTTTGAAACACAGCTGTGGGCAATTTGGCTTCAGACAGAAATGCATTGGTTTTTATAAAATGGTATGAGTGCCTGTCGTTTAGAAAGCAATGGCAAACAACTGAACATAAACATGCCAAGAAATCACGAACAGCCAAAAAATGCTGGGGTTGACTGCAACATCCTGTAAAGGATATGCAACTAACTTTTTTGAGATTTTTTGGGCAAGTTTACGTTCAGTAGCTTACCATCACTTTCTAAATGGCTGGCACTGAATGAAAACCAAATCGGCTGAACTCTGGTAAACAGAGGCGACTCTTTAACCACATGAAATCACACACAGGACGCTAAGAGTTCATGTTCTATCAGACCACAGATGCATGTATTCAAGTCAATGCTTGCAACATTGATGATCACAAGGAGATGATTGCCAACAAAGACAATCACAGAACTGGCTATGTGGTGTTGTCAGACACCAGCAAATACATAAAACCTGATATTTCATACATGCACTGTTTATTAATTTTTCACCTCTTAAACACAGGTGTATATTTGACACTGGTGCTAAAAAGTAATCAATTTAAAAAAAAAACTCTAAAGTAATGTATGTTGTAAAGTCTTTGAAGCTTTGGTGAAAATTTGATAGTAAACATAGCTGAATATGTTATATGTTTGTCTGTCACAATTAGATAGTGAAAATGGTATAAAACTGAATATGTCATGTGTTTCCTTATATGTTAAATACTGTTTTAACAAATATTTCTTTTTAAAAAAATAAAGTAAATTATAGTACATATTATACAGGAATTTCCATTTTACTAGAAAATGTTGGGCTAAATAAAGCACGTGAATTTATACACGAGTGCATATTTTAGATAAGATTTTACAGAATCTCTATTTAATTCTAGGTACATGAAAACACAGAAGTAAGCATCCACCTAAAACATACACTGAGTGTCTTCTTCTTCTTCTTTCGTTCGCTATACACTGAGTGTGATGTGAACGCTTGTTTGTTCTGATTCCATATCAGCATTTTACAAAACCAAAAATACTTGAGTGTAACAGATCTGAACACAGACACCATAAATAACAGTATGACAGATCTACCACGTAGAGAACACTTGACGATTATTACTCCTGCTAACCGTTACCAGCATTTAGATTCCCCCCCCCCCCCACCCGTACAAAATTCCAGACACATACAGAGGTATACATATTTACCATACCACATACAGTCTATGATAAGCATAAAACAAATATCATACATGTATGTGGGTGTTGGTTGGTTGACTGGTTGGTTGGAAGACGGAGTTGAAACTAAACATAATGCACTGACATAAGGTCATTTGAAACTCTAAGGACCCCTGAGTGAACTAAACAAAGACTTAAAATTCATACAAGAGACAATATTGGAGTTACAGACATTTCCTACAAATACAACATTGCAGATATAGACACATTTCAGCAAATGAAAGAAGAAGAAGAAGAAGAAGAAGAAGAAGAAGAAGAAGAAGAAGAAGAAGAAGAAGAAGAAGAAGAAGAAGAAGAAGAAGAAGAAGAAGAAGAAGAAGAAGAAGGTCATCTGACCCCTGACAAGGGCCTGCACCTATAGGAGTGAGAATGGTAGACTTGTTTCACTAGCCTTGTTTCCAAGTTCTGAAGCTTTGAGGTAGAACAGGTCAGGAATTAGATGATAATCTCAAGTATAGAGGTAGAACAGGTCAGGAATTAGATGATAATCTCAAGTTCAGAGGTAGAACAGGTCAGAAATTACATGATAATCTCAAGTATAGAGGTAGAACAGGTCAGGAATTAGATGATAATCTCAAGTATAGAGGTAGAACAGGTCAGGAATTAGATGATAATCTCAAGTATAGAGGTAGAACAAGTTAGGAATTAGATGATAATCTCAAGTACAGAGGTAGAGCAAGTCAGGAATAAGATGATAATCTCAAGTATAAAGGTAGAGCACGTCAGGAATTAGATGATAATCTCAAGTATGGGGGTAGAGCAAGTCAGGAATTAGATGATAATCTCAAGTATAGAGGTAGAGCAAGTCAGGAATTAGATGATAATCTCAAGTATAGAGGTAGAGTAAGTCAGGAATTAGATGATAATCTCAAGAATAGAGGTAGAGCAAGTCAGGAATTAGATGATAATCTCAAGTATAGAGGTAGAGTAAGTCAGGAATTAGATGATAATCTCAAGAATAGAGGTAGAGCAAGTCAGGAATAAGATGATAATCTCAAGTATAGAGGTAGAGCAAGTCAGGAATTAGATGATAATCTCAAGTATAGAGGTAGAGCAAGTCAGGAATTAGATGATAATCTCAAGTATAGAGGTAGAGCAAGTCAGGAATTAGATGATAAATCTCAAGTATGGGGGTAGAGCAAGTCAGGAATTAGATGATACTCTCAAGTATAGAGGTAGAGCAAGTCAGGAATTAGATGATAATCTCAAGTATAGAGGTAGAGTAAGTCAGGAATTAGATAATCTCAAGAATAGAGGTAGAGCAAGTCAGGAATTAGATGATAATCTCAAGTATAGAGGTAGAGCAAGTCAGGAATTAGATGATAATCTCAAGTATAGAGGTAGAGCAAGTCAGGAATTAGATGATAAATCTCAAGTATGGAGGTAGATCAGGTCAAGAATTAGATGATAATCTCAAGTATGGAGGTAGAGCAAGTTAGGAATTAGATGAAAATCTCAAGTAAGGAGGTAGAGCAAGTCAGGAATTAGATGATAATCTGTAGTCTGGAAGTAGAACAATCAAAGAATTAGATGATAATCTGTAGTCTGTAGATAGAAATCAGGAATTAGATTTAAATATTATAGCACTAACTCCACACAAATAATCAATAATGACAACTATAACAATACTAACAAACGTGATACTAACTACAACAATAATAACAAGAACACATACAACAAATGTAACAATCCTAACAAACATGATAACAATAACAATGATAATACTGACAACAAATATAATAGCAATAATGATACTAACAATAATGACAACATAGCAATAATGATACTAATATGCATGATAATAGCAACATATATTACGATAATATTAACAATAACAACAAATGTAGCAACAGTAGCAATAATGATATTAACAACAATAATACTACCAAACATGACACTAACAATGATAATAACAATAATGATGATAAAAATAACAACAACATAATACTAACAACAACAATAAAAATACTAATATAAAATTATAATAACAGCAACAATACTATCATCGCACAAGACAGTAATAGCAATAACAATAAGACATGACAACAGAACTAATAGTGGTAACAAAAAAATTGTAATAACAAAAAAAGACAAAAAATATTAGCAACAACAACAACAGACTATCGCCTGACACTACTGAACTAATAATGAACACAACAATAACAAATTCAATAACAAGAATGGCAAAACATCTACCAACAGTGGATAGACAACAACAGACATGACAAATACTAACAACAATAGCACTGCATTCTTGGGACACTGATGAATCAACAGAAACTACTACTTCTACTACTACTAGTAGTAGAAGTAGTAGTAGTAGTAGTAGTAGTAGTAGTAGTAGTAGTAGTAGTAGTAGTAGTAGTAGTAGTAGTAGTAGTAGTAGTAGTAGTAGTAGTAGTAGTAGTAGTAGTAGTAGTAGTAGTAGTAGTAGTAGTAGTAGTAGGAGCAGTAGTAGCAGCAGCAGCAGTAGTAGCACAGTTCCAACTTCATAGCAATGTGTTGCCCCAAAATGTATGTATTCCTGTGTCACCAAAAACATATCAGGAAATGCCCATCATTGCCCCGTGTGAACTCACAAAGGAAACGATAGCTAGAACAAGACTACATTGCCCTGACAACCAGCCGTCCTTCACCTGGATATGTAGATCGTTGTTGAAGAAGATGGCCGTCTAAGCAATCATAAGCAGCCTGCACACTTACCATCGCATCGGACAGGTGCTAGAGTACCAGCAACTAGCCACTGAACCATTTTCTGAGTCTGCACTTCACAACACAACTGGGACGCAGAGGTGTTTCCAAGGCACCAGGGCCGGGTTATATACTGGTCAAGACCTATGGACGCGTCCTCGTCGAGCGTCCTGGGCAACAGGTCCCTTCGGGGTCCTGGCTAAAGTCAATAGGATCGCCGATTCCTCCGAAGTCGGAGAGTGTCTGCCTGTACGGCGAGGAACCACCAGTCTGCACACCAATAAGTCAGACATGGGACAACGGATACTCACGCAAACATCAGGTCCTGTATGACATCACACTGATGTTGGACAACAGGATGCCTTCATCCGACATACAGGACTTCGCGTTGGAGCTCAAGCCAACGAACACAAGCAAGCAAGCACAACACAGCCACCATGGACACAAGCAAAAAGCAATTCACAAGAAATTCACAACACAGTGTCACAGCAAGCAGTAAACTCAGTAGTTGGATGGCAAAATCGGGTCCTACAAGTCCAAGCATTGGGGGGGAGGGGGGGGGGTGTGGAGAATGCACTGGCAACCCATACTCGGAGATAATCGGCTCTCCAAGATCTTACTGGTCAGTCTGCCTATACACCATGTTAGCCAAATAAGCCCAGTAGAAACAGAGATCACACAACACTCCACAGATATTCCAACATGTCGATCTCTAACATTCTTTCTTCTCCACCACAACCTAAATTACAGAAACACATGGGATTCATATTTCAAATAAATCATAAAATAAAGTTCTTCATCTTTGGTCAACTAGCAGTCTGACAAACATTGCTGTTCTGGTAATACTGATGTATAAAAGTGCTGATAAAAATATTGTATTAATTCTCAAGTTCATGGTAACAAGCAGATCTCAAATCTAACATGCGTGTCAATAGATTACAACCAAAATATATTGTCGTTTATATCAAGAACAATTACAGCACAGGATGGCAAAACATATAGGGTGCCCACAAAAGCCTTGTGCAGATAAAACAGCACAGGGTGTCCCCAAAATCCCTGTGCAAGTAAAATGTACAGGGTGTCCCAAAAATCCCTGCTTAGATAAAATTTACAGGGTGTCCCCAAAATCCTTCTGCAGATTAAGAACTTCAAATGAATTAATTCTACAGATTTGAAAGACGAACTGGCAAGGGTTAAGATACTGTCTAACACATCATAATGCTGTTTTCACTTCCTTAATAAAACAGGGTTTTGTCGATCGGTAGTAAAATAAACATCCTGCCATGTACACAGCTCTGAGACTGCTTGGGCAGGTATCTTTCTTTCTTCTGGCACACACCAGTAATGGTACAAATATTGTATTGATATTTTTTTTTTTTTTTATATTGCTGTTTTAAAATTCTATCCAGTTTTTTTTTTTTTCCCTTCAATTTGGGTGGGTGCTGAAGGGGAAAGATAGGGTGAAGTGACCCACAACTTAGATGTGATCAAGTGGCCAAAAGCATGATATGCCTGTTTCTATTCTGAAAACCTGGGTATAAATCCAGTTACTGATAAAATCTGAACAAATAAACACATCTTAAGATGTTATATGTAATCTGTTCCCAAAGAAGTGGGTCTGAGTCCTAGCCATCTTGGACAAGAGTAAACATTCTGTTTGCATGCTACACCTACTTCTGCAACAGCACACCATCTTTTAGAATCTAGTCATGTGACTGATGAAGGCAATGTGATCTGTGTGTTAACACACAAAATGGATCAATGTTGTGATGTGCTGTAGTAGTTATGATTTGTGTGGCCATGCCTTTATTCTGTAAACAGAAAGACAGGATAATCAGTTTAAAATTACCATAGTAGACAATATAACTACTAATGGAATGTGTGTGTTGTATATTTCAGTTGTAAGGATTCATTGTTTTGCTTTTGTTTAATGTTGACTGACTTCTACAGTATACACCTGATGAGATGCAGTAAAACATGCCAGGCAATAATTTCTGCAATCTAATCTTTGTGTCTTAATTATAAAATAATGTCACTGTCAGTTCTGGGGAATATATTTAGTGGATCAATCTGGAGAGATCAAGAAATGATATTGACAAATAACAAAAGGGTAAGCAAGCAGGCTTTCCATGAAACAGATCCTGCACCAACCAGATAGCCATATGTGTAATAATAAAGCAAAGCACTGAACATAACTCACCCCTTTATATTAGATTTGTGGACAACGAATAGGCTTGTGGCAGCATTAACAGGGGTTCTATGGAAATTTATGAAGCAAAATTAGATCCCACAGATATTATAAACATTAACTTAATGTGGGCAACACATAAAGACATGAGATGCAGAGTTCTTCATGGGAGAAAACTAAATAACACATTTCAAATAAGAAAAGGGATGTGGCATGTATGCCTATAGTCACCATTGTTATTCTTACTGAATATACTGGGTAGTGAAGAAAACAATAACCACCACCATACATGGTATACAAAGGACATTGACAGAGCAGCTTTATGATCTATACTTCTCTGATAACATCAGCCTCATACAGAATCAGAAGCAAGATAAATACACTTGATGGGAGGTTAAAATAATCACAGGGGACAGACAAAGATACTGAGAATAAATCAAGCAAATTATTACCTGATCTTCCTCAGTGAAACCTCACTTCAAGGGGTGGAATCAAATACCTGTTTAGGCAATCTTTGTCTAGAATGAGAGACTCAGGGGTAAGAATTGGCATGAGAGACACATCAGGAGAATGAGGGGCCTCGTCAGCCAACACTGAACTGGCACTATCAGCTGCCAGACACTGACGCATATGCTGGGATGCTGGGGGGGGGGGGGGGGAAGAGAGAGGATCTGAGCACCCATGGACATGTCCAGAGATATCCCAACAGATGACTAACTAACCTATTTAGGTTAGGTGGCAATGCAATCACAGATGAGGGAACAAATAAAGATTTTAAAATAAAAATACAGAAAGCAAACTGAGATTTGATATCGCTATAAAAATATGTGGAGTCAAAAGACATTAAAACTAGTACAACATTAAATCAGTACTGCTGTATGGATCAGAAACATGGCAAACAACTAACACAATTACTCATAAATAACACCGGTCATAGCTGACTGTCTTTAAATTTGACATGTTCAAAAGTCATCAAGGACTTACAAATACATGATCAACAATGCTAGGCAAGAGAAGCTGAGGAAGACAGAGAAAGATGTGTGTGGACACAGCTGGGCATCAAATAAGAAGTCATCTTCATCCAAATGTCCTGTGACAGAAAGGACTGGGGAGTCATGATTGCCAGGGTCTGCTCAAGAACATCATCTGAATTCAAAGAAGATCAACAATCACACACGTAGGCCTGCCTCTATTTTGTTTGCTCTGTGTGTCCAGAGAAAAGTCTTCCTAGTGATGCCATTAGCAGGTCTTGCAATGTGTCTGTCCACACCCCTTTCCACACATAGAGAGTATAGTCCCTTTATCTTCAGCCAATCAGCACTTGGTGGGTTATGTGGTCAATATTAGGCTGACCACTTTCACTCCATGAAATGTCCTGGTGTTGATTTAAAACTAAGTTGACCCGAGATCTCTAGTCAGTGAAAAGAATCCCCACCTCGAACATGAGACCACCAAACAAGAATGCTAGGCACTGCCGCGTCGCATTCTGTTTCAATACAAAGTGTATATATGTACACTCTCTGAAAGCAATACACTTATGCATCTTTCACTGTGGTTAAACTACAACTCACTCTTCCCCCCCCCCCCCCTTTTCCACCCAATCTGATCTGCTGGAAAATCTGGGGTGAAAAGAGTTGAGCTAAAACTGCACAAGTATTTTTCGGACACCCTGTACATCCAATTTAATTTACAATGGCTGAACAAACAACAAAAGCATTGTTTCGTAAAAACATGAGCCTTGTTTTCAAATGTTTCAAAGACAAAAGTAAACAAGTTGCATGAATTAGAAAACAAAATAACCACTTGTCTGTGGAACCTGGCAATTAAGAATAAAGTTGACACAATGGCATGTAATTAATCTTTTAATTAAAATTGAGTTTCTTAAAATAATGTGTTGTTCACAAGTAACATATAATGCTAACAAATATTTTACATACACTTTTAATGTTAACATTCTGAAAGTTGCGAGAATCAACTTGATTATGTATTCTTTATAGTCCAGTTGCCATTTTTGACCGATAGAATTCTTTCTTTGCTTTAGTAAAATAAAAGTGATTACTGTCATTGGGGTGTGAAGCACTAGGTAGTCCCAAAGTGATTACTGTCATTGGGGTATGAAGCACAAGGTAGTCCTAAAGTGATTACTGTCATTGGGGTGTGAAGCACTAGGTAGTCCCAAAGTGATTACTGTCATTGGGGTGTGAAGCACTAGGCCTTCACATATTCGAGACCATGACACATGATATGCACGCTGCTCACATTAAAACCCTTGGTAGTTGCAATGTTTTTTAAAGGATTAAAATAGGCCACTGTCACCCCTAAAAAATGTCATCTACTGCCTATAGTACCACCTTGCGGTGTAGGACAGGGGGTCTTGAGTCTGAGGAGTTAAGGCCGTCTGGCTAGTGCAGATGCCGTGAACTGTGCAGGTTAGGGTTTTCTTTTTGCTCCGGACAGAAATTAAGTCCACACCTTTCCGACCTGTGACCTGTCTTTGAGCCAGCCAATTCCTAGTCCTCAGAAATAGGCCACTAACCAGGCTAAATTTTAAAATTAGAAAAGCTACCCCAAGCCTAGACTATATTTCAGCTAACAGGTGTTGCCAACAACCTTACCTAGACTATAGTTCACCTAACAGGTGTTGCCAACAAACTTATCTAGACTATAGTTCACCTAACAGGTGTTGCCGACAAACTTAGTTTAGTTTATTTTAGTTTTGACCTGAGCTTTTGACAATTTTATAATTATTTTATTTTACTTTTTCGGGGGGCTAAGTGGTCTCGAGGTATGGTGTCCGCCTCGAGTGCTGGAGGTCCAGGGTTCAGGCCCCGGTGATGACCGGGATTTATTTAAAAAATCCACCTGGATGTCCAGTAATAACATTTTCCCTGGTCTCTGGGTAGTGAGATCGGACGTCCGTGTGTATTGTTGCGCGCGTAAAAAATCCTATGGCATTTGGAAATTGAAAAAGAGTAGCCTAACGGCGCTGCCCGGGCAAAATTTCGAGTTAAAAATCTACCCAAAGTATTTCAGGATCCTCACCGATGCAACGGAGTTCATGCATTGAGCTGAGTTTCTCCAGACTCAGGTTTGAGTTAGGAGGAAAAACGGAGCACTTATGGGTTAAACCGTGTGCCGTGATGTTGATCCAACGACTAAACTAAACTAAAACTAAACTTAGTTTAGTTTAGCTAGTTTAGTCTACGGATCAACATCACGGCACACGGGTGTAATCCATAAGTGCTCCATTCTACTCCTAACTCAAGCCTGAGTCCGGAGAATCTCAGCTCAGTGCACGAACCCTGTAGCACCTGCGAGAATCCTGAAACACTTTGGGAAGATTTTTAACTCAAAATTTTGCCCAGGCAGCGCCATTAGGCTACTCTTTTTCTATTTCCAACTGCCAAGGGATTTTTTACGTGCGCAACAATACACACAGGCATCCGATCTCATTACTCAGAGACCATGGGCAATTTTGTTACTAGAAGTCCATGTGAAAAAATCCCGGCCCTCATCGGGGCTTGAACTCTCCAGCACTCGAGGCAGACACCATACCACGAGACCACTTAGCCCCCTGCCAACAAGCTTATCTAGGCTATAGTGAGGTTTTCATCGAACCTACAAAAAAGACTGTGTACCAACTAATTATTGACTGCTTCAATCGATGGAAGCGACAGTCACTATACAACTAGCTAGTTCAGCAACTATCCGGACGCCATTTTTCTGAAATAGCAGTTCACAAAACAAACTACCACAGACAGATGTAAAAGCATTCCACATGAAACCCACAGCTCACTGTGTGGCTCCACCACTTAACTCAATAGCTGGGCCACGGAACCAATGTAATACAGGCCTTTGGCGCTTTCTCAGATACAATTACATACATCTTTGGTATTCTCGTCATTATTATATAAAAATCTATACTGTCAACATAGGTTGAAATATACTTTATTTCTAAAACAAAAGTCAAGTCAGGTATCCATTATAAAACAAAAGTCAAGTCAAGTATCCATTATAAAACAAAAGTCAAGTCAGGTATCCATTATAAAACGAAAGTCAAGTCAAGTATCCATTATAAAACAAAAGTCGAGTCAAGTATCCATTAGGGACGCAGAGGTGTTTCCAAGGCACCAGGGCTGGGTTCTATACTTGCCAAGACCTATTGACGCGTCCTCGCCGAGCGTCCTGGGCAACAGGTCCCTTCGGGGTCCTGGCTAAAGTTAATAGAATCGTTGATTCCTCCGAAGTAGGAGAGTGTCTGCCTGCACGGCAAGGAACCACCAGTCTGCACATCAATAAGCCAGACATGGGACAACGGATACTCATGCAAACATCAGGTCGTGTATGACATCACATTGATGTTGGACAACAGGATGTCTCCATCCGGCATACAGGACTTTGCGCTGGAGATCACAGCCAGCGAACACAAGCAAGTATCCATTATAAAACAAAAGTCAAGTCAGGTATCCATTATAAAACAAAAGTCATGTCAGGTCACATATCCAATATAAAACAAAAGTCATGTCATGCATCCATTATAAAGCATAGAACACGTCTCCAAAGGACACAGAATATACACTTAGCCTCACTCGGTAAATGAAGGAGCTGCATCTTTGTTCCTGTAGTATGAGCAAGCAGCAACCCCCTTTCCATGCCTTGAGGCTGACTGGGTTTACACTGCAGGCCCTATATTTCTATTGATCGGGTCAATACCATGTTGGCCACCTTCACTCTCCACAACAGTTTCTGGTGCTCACTTTAACCTGCATCAAACTGGGAGGCCAGGTCGGTTTTAACAAATGGGAATTTGAGCATATGACTGTCGGGCTGACAGGCAAATCATGTCTGTCCCTGCACTACCAGAGCTGCTCTAATGTGTATATCACTGTCAAATTACAGTTGTATAACTCAGTAACAGCCTAGCATGCTACAAACTGAAATACTCCCAAGCTTCATCAATCTTCCCTGTGGCCAGTAGAGATGCTAGCCAAACTTAGTCCTGGACTACAAGTCCAAATAAACATAAAATATGACTGGGAAGCTCGACAAAAGGAAAAACACATTCAGGCTAATTTTTTCACCCAGAGTTTTTATCAGTGAACAAATACAAAAGAACTGGAATACTTTACCCTCTCTGTCTGTGTGTGTGTGCGTGTGTGTGTGTGTGTGTGCACGCATGAATTCATGCGTGTGTTGTTTATTGATCAGATGACTTCCATCTCATCCCCAGTTAAGCATTCTTGTTTTTGGTTTTGTTGTGTTATTCTTGTTCATTGACAAAGACAGGTGAAGAGAGGCATGCTTTGGGCAGAGTGGCAGGCTCCAACAACCAAACATAGAGAGCATGTGTTGGATTTTTCCACCCAGGACATGCTGGTGTGGTGGAAAATGAGCAGGCAGACAGATTGGCTGGGTTGGCGAGGTGTTGGTGCGTGATAAGGCTGATGTGGCCGGGGCCCTTTGGATCTGTGTATCATGCAGAAGAACAGATAGATCATCATGGCCTGGAGAGAATGGTGCTGCAGGGAGTGACCAGATGATCTGGCTGACACTCAACACTCCGAGGAAAGGCCAGATGGACACATAACCAGAATGCTACTGGTACCATTAGTATTGGGACTCTTCCCTGGCTGTTGCAGAGAATGGAGCACAGATAGTGGAGCACAGATGGCAATGTCCTGAGTACTGTGATGCAGGCTCTTGACTCAACTGAGCTGATAAAGACTTTGGTGAACCATGTGCCTGTATCTGTGTGTGTTTTTCCTTGTGCAGAGTTTTCTGGTCATATTTTGCATTTGTTTGGATTAAAGTATTAGCTCAACAGCAGCCAGCCCCTCTTTCGCGATACCATGATTCATGAAGACATAACCAGGACAATAAATCCACTTCTTAGGTGGCAAACAAGAAGATTCCAGGTGGAAAAATACTGCAGGATCAGATGTGGGGAACATCTGTGGGTTTGGGAGAATCAAGATGACAAGTGTGGGAGAATCGAGATGATAGCATAGGAGACTCAAGATGAAAAGTGTAGGAGAATCAAGATGAAAAGTGTAGAAGAATCAAGATGAAACTTGTGTGAGAATCACGAAGAAAAGCATGTGAGAATGAAGAAGAAAAGTGTAGGAGAATCGAGATGAAAAGTGTAGGAGATTTGAGATGAACAATGAACGAAAATTGAGATGAAAAGCGTAGGAGAATCCAGATGAAAAGCATATGAGAGAATCAAGATGAAAAACAACTAACGATTTGAGACCTTGTGTCCATTAATCACGTAAGAGCCATCTGTTTTGAACTTAATGAAAAAACTTTACAAATATACTTTGTCCCATGGCTTAGGTCTTCACACATTTCAAGCTAAAGTGCACTGATCTGAGGTGACCAGTTGCCTTCTTAGTTTACAAATATACAAAAATGGATATAATCAACACACATTCTTACCTTTAATACACTTTCTCACTCACCCAGTCACACAGTCTGTAAAAGACTACAAATAAGAAAACACAGCTAATGTCCATGATGTGGAGCAAGACAGTAAGAAAGCTGGCTTTTGCCTTGACACAAGCTGTAGTAGTATAAGTCATGGATCTCAAATGTAATTCTAAAGACAAGTGTTGTTGGTTTCAGGTGAGGAACAGCATGAAAAGCACACACAAATGTTTCCAATCATAGTGTTGAACATAAGGAATACATGGCTGCGACAAGATCACCAGAAATGTGCCTATAGCCATCACTAACCTTCAGAAAGATGGTGAATGTCTCAGGGTTCTGTGAGGCATTAAACCAGCTTCCGAATCTGTACAGGACATAGCATATTGAGGTACCACCTGGTCAACATGCTAAAGGTAGGAGCTGCTGATGAATGCCAACTCTGGAACTGGCAATATGGCAGCTGCAGAACTGACACACACACGCACACACACTCACACACAGAGAGAGACAGTGTCTTCAAGCTACACTAGCTCCAGCCAAGGACAAACCTTTGGGAGACATCAGCAGCCTGATGTTGGAAGCTGCTTTCTTCACATGCAGAGGCACCTTGTTCAGTTTGGCTCTTCTATCTTAGTGTATAGAGACCTTGCTCAGTCAGCCTCTTCTACTTTAGGGTACAGAGACCCCTTGTGACCTTGTTCAGTCAGCCTCTTCTACTTTAGGGTACAGAGACCTTGTGACCTTGTTCAGTATGCCTTTTCTACCTCAGAGTAGAGAGACTGAGACTTCTTTAATGTCTCTCTTCAATCCTGGAGCATCGAGAGACCTTGTGACCTTGCTTAATCTGTCTCATCTATCCTGGGATACAGAGGGACTGTATGGTCTTGTATTTCTGAACTTTGGCATAATTAAACACATCCTAGCATATTCTTCCATCTATAAAAAAAAAGGCCAGTAAGATGCCACACTGAGAACACAAACCCCGGTACAGCAACAGGCAAATATGCTACCACTCTACCACACATATGCCTATACATAACACATTCAAGTACAGTTCTAGAAACAGCCGGCGTGCAACCAACCGTAGATGCTGCTAGGAGTCTGTAAATTGATCACTGTAAGTACTATCTGCAACAACAAAATTTACATCAGTTTTTAACAAACTATTTCTTTGAGAATTTACATTCGCCTCGGGCGTTGTGGTTTTCATCTGATCATCTCCCTCTTTGTCTTCTGCTGATCCTGCAGATGGGCCCTGCAAAGAATGCTGCCATGGAATAAACTCGTCGTCTGGGTTTGGTTGAGAAGTCTGAGGAGATGGAGCTCTGCCCACAATACAACCCTCCTCTTCTGGTTTGTCACAGGGGTCATCTGTAAGACATTCAGCAAACGAATCCGTGGGAGATTTGCTGTCGTGAGTGTACAAACAGGATTCCTCCATGCTGCTCTGCAACTGAAGATCTGCTATAGATGATGCCAACACTGTGTCTTCTTCTTCTTGTAGCACCGTTGGAGTTGTGTTTTCATCTTCATCTGTCCCACTATCCTCAGCTACTTCCTCCTCCACAAGGACCCCACTCCTCATGGACGCTGGAGACAAATCAAAGAAACGAGGACTACTGATGCTCTCCCGAGAGTCTATGCTGAGATCTGCACCAGATCCTCCTCCTTGCAAACTCACCTCAAGAGGCACAAGCTCAACGATGGTATCACTATGAACCACATCCCGAGGGCGGAACTTGAAAACATGCGACCACATGGGCTCCGAGGCCGGGGACTCACTACGGCTTGTATTGTCAGTGAACACGCTATCACCATCAAAAAATGTTTCGGCAACAGCATTCTCTGAAGCGGCTTTTGTAACTAATGAGTTTCCTGAGCTCTTTTGTTGCAGGACTTTGTTGCTGCCATTATGATGACCTTTGTTACTGTTCTTGATTTGACTGCTCAGACTACAACTAAACTGCTGACTGCAACTTTCAACAATGGTGCCGGGATGCCGACCAACCCCCCAATCTACCCTCCCTTTTCTGCTGTTGTTTCTCTCTTTTACCGTAGGGCTAAGGAACCAATCAGATCGCTGGCGGAGGCGCTCAAGCTGTTTTCTCTTGACGGAATTATACCGACTAACACACCGACTTTGATAATGAGAACGAACTTCATTTAAGTTGTCCTCGAGTGATTTTGGTCGCTGCAAATAAACAACATAAGCAGAGATTAAAATAAAACTGAGCATTTACGTGTATACAACATCAACTTACTACAAAATACCTCTTCTACTGCCAAAGGAATGTTGGCCCTCAACCAACTCTAGCCAAGCATATTGTACTCTTGTTAATGATTGTCTAAACTCCGTAGTCTACAAATACTGCTTCTAATTTGAAATCTACAGATATCACTTCTGATTTGAAAGATTCAAATACCACTTCCAATTTGAAATCTACAAATACCACTTCTATTTTGAAATCTACAAATACCACTTTTAATTTAAAATCTACAAATGCCATTTCTATTTTACAAAGATAAAACTTGCCCTACCATGCTATCCAACCATGGTTCCCAATCTAAAAAGCGCTACTATTTTGCATAAAGAGTTCAGCATGGCTGAGAGTTGTAAGCAATTGACACTTCCAGTCTGCTGGCTGTGAGGTAGTGGGTTTATTCAACTCAATGGTCATTTAGACTCGAGTGTTGATTTCTCATTCACAAAGAAAAGGGAGGTCAGCACGGCCGAATGGATGCGAGCACTCACTCTTAATCTTCTGGTGTGCTGATGCCGAAGTAGTGGGTTCATCCATTACATGGGTCAACTGGACTAAAATGTTGACTTCTCGTCCTTGACTTGGGGACATAACTTAACAATTACCTCAGAAGTCGGGAGTGGATTCGCCTGATGGCGAGGGACACTGGTAATAATGAAAGCTAATCCACACAGTCCAGTGCACTAAAAGTAGTAGCAAGTGTATGGACTACGCTTGAGTTCAAAGCAAGCAAACGCAAAATATAAAAGCAATGGCAAACTACTGCCTAGAAAATCAACCCCTGGTTGATTGCAACCTTGTGCTAAGTACATGCAAACAGGCAGCTAAAGTCTGATGCCCATACCTTTGCCAGGTGCCCCAGTCTCGTAAGTCTGCCAGCCTCTGTATCATGTAAAGTTTGTTGATGCTTATTTATGTCTCCCCAACAGACTCCTCCCACTCATCACAATACAGATCATTCACATACTGTTCCACCTCCCTGTACATCCCAACTACTCTCTCTAGATTGTTTATGTTTATAGCATTCATTCAAACATGGTTTTTCTATGTGAATGTAACATGCACAAAGATGTAGGTTATTTTTCTGTGTTCACTCGCTTTGAACTCAAGCGTAGTCCATACACACTACTTCTAGTAGTACTGGACTGAATTTTGCATGTGGATTTGCTTTCCCTGTTAACAATGTACCTCGCCATCAGGCGAACCCACTCCGACTTCAGAAGTACTTGTAATTTACGTCCCCAAGTCAAGGACGACAGGTCAAAATTTTAGTCCAGCTGTCCTGAACCGCTTACCTCAGCTTGAGGACACAAGATGTTTAAGAACATGCGTTCTTACCCATTCGGCCATGCTGGCCTGCAGATGTAGGAATGATGAGTGACTGGAAGGGCCAAAGAATGTAAGACAGGCAAGCGTGCCTGATTTTTGATCCTTTGAAAATAATGTTCATTTATTCATTCTCTTTCTCATATGCAGGTACAGAAATAGTCTTCTTCTTCTCCGTTCCTCTTTTGAGGGGAATATATCACACCTAATTGTTGAGCTGAGCTAAGAACTAACATCACTACACTCAGGACATTCCTGTACGCTCTCTGCCCCCTCGTGGGGTTGTGTAGCATCAGTATCATTCTTGGGAGGGGAGGGGGGAGGGAAGAGGAAAGAATTTTTAACCCTTTTCAAACACAGGAATCCCAGGAAGGTTAACTCAGTCAACAAACACCCGCAGAAGTCGGATGTGTCTGCCCAACGATGCAAGAATGCAGCTCTGCAGTAAACAGGAACAACACAATCCCGTCCAAACAAAACTCACCGGATGAAAGCAGAAGAAGAAACACAGAAATGAACTTACTGAGACCACAAGAAAGTCACATACAAGACAGATAAAGAGGCATACACACAAAGAAATATAGTGAGGGACAGAAAACAAATCACCTTGGACACATCCGGGGAAGGGACTAGCGAAACCTCAGGGGCTGACAATGTGGATGTGTTGATCATGAGCTGATTGTCAAAACTGCCCTTGGCTTCCCTCGAATGCCTGCCTGCTCCTTGGAATGACAGGGGGCTCTCATTACACTCATGTTCTTCCTCTAGCCCTTCGTCTTTGTCTTCCACTTGCTCCACCCTTGTCACCTCGATGATGTCTGTCCTTTCCTCTGTAAGATGTAATATTTACACATTTACACAATCATCTATCACAAATTCTAGGCACCAATCACTTTACAAATATATTTTAAAAAACCATTTACATTACAAATGAACCCCGAGTCATCAGTCAGTTATCAGTTGGGGTATCTTCATTGCACTCCGGACATGTCCATAGGTGCTCAGATCCTCCCCCCAGCATATGCATCAGCGTCCGGTGGCTAATAGTGCCAGTTCTGTGTTGGTTGACGAGGTGCTTTGTTTTCCCGATGTACCTCTCGCGTCTGGCTGTGCCGATTCTTACTCCCAAGTTTTTCATCCTGGACAGCTATGTGGAATCACTGACGTCAAAGTCCTCTGTTCTCGCCATATCTTTGGGGACGTTAATAACATCGGCATGATCCATGGGCTGGCCATCTACAGGGGGTGCAGAGCCAGCCAGTTTATCAGCTCGTTCATTTCCCTCGACTCCCGCATGTCCCGGGACGAAGATGAAGGTGACTTTAAGGACAACAGACTTCCACAGCAACTCAGTCCACTGTCTACGTACAGATCCAGCTTCAACCTTCTGAATCATACTCATTGAATCACTTAGTACACACACGTTGGTATAATGCTGTGATTCCAGCCAAATGAAAGCCTGTGTAACTGCCATCACCTCCATCGTCATGCTGCTCGTGGTCACAGAGTGGGCACCACTGGATTCTTGAACGGTTCGGCCCGCTGAACGGGCTGTAAATGCCCACGCACTTTTCTGCTGCTTTACAACAGATCCATCTGTATAGATGAGCACTTCGGGGCTATCTGAGTGTTCATAGATGAGCGCGTTAACCTCTGCATTGACAGCGGCAGGGTTCTGCTCTCTGCACCGTCTCTGGAGTGTGATAATGCAGGACAAAGTGCACTTAAAAGCTGGAGGCACCGGCACCCATTCCTTTCCGGGGTTGATACTGGTAAGACTGCAGACCTGTCTGACGACATCTTCCGCCCGACCCATCCATGATTTGCCCCTCTTTAGCCTGTCACCCTTTTCTCTGAATATAGCGTCATGCAGAGGGTGCTGCTCATCTGCACTCATTTTTAAGTATGCACGAGCTCTCCAGATCTTGATCCTGTATTCCATTGTCGGGAAGTCAAGGAGGTATCTCGTTGCTACACAGCTTGTGTCTCTCGTGCAGCCCAAAATGATGCGCATGGCTTCGTTTTGTACCTTTTCAAGTCTTCCAATCTGTGTAGGGCTGACAGTGAGGATGGCCAGGGCATACTCGATGCGTGAAAGCACAAGTCCTTGGAACAGAAGTATTAGCAGTCTTTGCTCGATATTGGCAGTCGCCATGACTCTCATTGCTGACAAACCTTTTCGAGCTTTCGTTATGACATGATCGACATGATCTTTGAAGGACAGGCTACGATCAAGCCTCACGCCAAGATATGTCATTGACTGGGTTCTACTCAAAATGCTCCCATCCATTCTTACTGCCGGCATGTCTGTTTTCACACTATGGTTGTTTAGGGAGAACCATGTAACCGATGCCTTTGCAGGGTTGACAAGGGCGTTGGCATCAGCACACCATGAGGAAATTCTATCTAGTTCGCCCTGCATATCATTGGCAACCGCCTGTCTATCTCAACCCAGTCGATACACGAGGATGTCGTCAACGAATGTGATCGGCACCGTATACACGTTGAATGGTACTGGTGACAGTGGTGAACCCTGCGGCAATCCTGGACATATCGTTATCGGTTCAGAAGACCAACTCCCGTATCTTAGCACCACCTTCCTTTGGAGCAGAATTACAGCTATCCATCGTACAAGGTGAGGGTGCACTTTCAGTCTGAGGAGGGTTTGCATCAAGTGCTCGAAAGATACTCTGTTATATGCATCCTCTGTGTCTATGGCGGCCGCACATGTCTCTTCTCTGACCTGAAATCCTTTGTAAACATCTTGAGCAAAGACCGCCGCATTCAGCCATGACTCTTTGTTGCGTCTGTATCCTCCAAGTGTGGGTGGGAAGCAGCTGAGTTGTTCCAAGTCACAAGCAAGTCTGTGTGCTACAATTTTCTCCAGTAACTTGCCAGCAGTGTTCTGCATTGTAATGATTCTGTAGCCGCTTATCTTGGAATGGTCTTTGTTCGGTTTTGGCAGCGGCAGCAAGTAGCTGTGTAGCCATTCTTCTTTGATCTGACCCCTCTGGATACTGATGTTGAATTCTCTGGCCAGTTCTTCCATCTCATCCTCTGATATCACCAGTAGGTCACCATAGCGGATGCCGTCTGGGCCTGGGGCGGTGTTAGATGATTTCTTGAGCATCGCACGCACTATCTCAGTCCCGAGTCATTCAAATTGCCAACATTCTTTTCCTCAATTAATTTGTTCTTGGAATTCACTCGCTTTGAATTCAAGCGCAGTCCGTACACATGCTACTACTACCAGTAGTTGTCACTATTGGGGAGTGCACTGGATTGATTTTTGCGTGTGGATTAGCTTTCCCTATTCCAGTGCCCCTTGCCATCGGGTACATCCATCCTGACTTCTGAGGTACTTGTAATTTACGTCCCCAAGTCAAGGACAAGAAGTCAACATTTTTGCCCTGCTGACCTGTGTAGGGACTGAACCCGCTACCTTGGCATCAGATGCTTAAGAGTGAGCACTCATATTTAAACAGCCATGCTGGCCTCCCTCAAGTCATATAATTCAAAATGTACATATTTGTTTTTTCATGTATCACTCCCTAACAATGAATGCATGAATCAATCAATGCCTTTGACTGCCAGACTGTGACGAAGGAGTCTGTGGATGCAATTTGCAATCCCCCGCTCAAAACACAGCTGCAGGCGATTTGGAAGCAACTGCTTTGCTCTGGTTTTCATAATATGGTATGAATGCCAGTCATTCAGAAAGCAATGGCAAACTACTGAACATAAACATGCCAAGAAATCAGTCACATGATGCTGGGGCTGACTGCGACATCCTGTAAAGGATATGCAACTAACTTTGAATGCTAACGTAAATAACGATGATTGCCTGGAAAAGGCTAATAAAGCAGAACATGATATACAATTATAAGATATAAAACTATAGGATGTATAACTATAAGGTATACAACTATAGGGTATACAACTATAGGATATACCACGATAAGGTATACCCCTATAAGATATACAACTATAAGATATACAACTATAAGATATACAACTATAAGATAAACAACAATAGGGTATACAACTATAAGATATACAACTATAAGATATACAACTATAGGATATACAACTATAAGATATACAACTATAAGATATACAACTATAAGATAAACAACAATAGGGTATACAACTATAAGATATACAACTATAAGATATACAACTATAGGGTATACAACTATAGGGTATACAACTATAAGATATACAACTATAGGATATACCAATATAAGGTATACAACTATAAGATATACAACTATAAGATACACAACTATAGGATATACAACTATAAGATATACAACTATAAGGTATACAACTATAAGATAAACAACAATAGGGTATACAACTATAAGATATACAACTATAGGATATACAACTATAGGATATACCACTATAAGGTATACAACTATAGGATATACAACTATAGGATATACAATTATAAGATATACAACTATAGGGTATACAACTATAAGATATACAACTATAGGGTATACAACTATAAGGTATACACCTATAAGGTATACAACTATAAGATAAACAACAATAGGGTATACAACTATAAGATATACAACTATAAGGTATACAACTGTAGGGTATACAACTATAAAGTATACAACTGTAGGGTATACACCTATAAGGTATACAACTATAAGATATACAACTATAAGGTATACACCTATAAGATAAACAACAATAGGGTATACAACTATAAGATATACAACTATAAAGTATACAACTGTAGGGTATACACCTATAAGGTATACAACTATAAAGTATACAACTATAAGGTATACACCTATAAGGTATACAACTATAAGATAAACAACAACAGGGTATACAACTATAGAATATACAACTATGATGTATACAACTATATAATATACAACTATAAGAATAAGACAGTGTTTGTTGATCATGTAATGAGAAGAGGCACATTGGAATATGTGATGACTGGAAAGATCAGCAAAGGAAGAGGCACAGGCAGACAGACTGAAATAGTGCCAAATGGCCTAAAACTGTGGCATGGAGGAATATCAGTAGATTTGATCCAGAACACCAGGGATGTAGATCTGTGGAGATGTATGAATACCTTCACCATTTTTCATGGCACATGATGATGATCAATCAATCAAATGACCACCTGTCCAGCAAACAAGGGCACTAGCCACTGTGCGACTCTGTGAGATGGGGAGGGAGTCTGAGCATTTATGAACTGAATGGTTCAATTTGAGGAGGGGGTCTCAGAACTTATGGACTGAATGGTTCAATTTGAGAAGGAGATCTCAGCACTTATGGACTGAACTCACTGAAAAGCAATATACATTCTCATATAAACAACTCATTAAGGCACTATAAATATTCTGAATATAACTAATAAATGATCCACTGAAACTTCTAACTTAAAAAAAATCACTGAACCACATCTGGAAGTTGTTAACAACAACCCTCCCCCTTCTTCTTCTTCTGCGTTCATCTGGAGTTTTTTTTCGGACGTGATTGCGTTGTGCCTGTTTACAGCAGAGCTGCGTTCTTGCGCCGTTAGGCCGATACATCCGACTTCTGCGGGCATTTGTTGACCGGGTTAACCTTCCCAGACCCTCCCCCTTCTTATAACAGCCCACCATACATACAAAGCCAGTACTTACGTGGAATGGGTTGAGTATCTGGGACAAACGTATAGTGGTACAGCTCCTGTATATGTATGCCTGTATGGGTCGTCTCCGTAAAGAACCTGATGTTCTCAAAGCCAAACATGTCCGCCACAGCAAAGTTGTCAATTAGGAACTGCATAATACGGCTGGCCTTTTCAACCTGATTTAACCAATCATTCGCATAAAATTGACAGTAAATCAGACTGGCATATGTTTCATTACCGTACATTCATATATAACACATACGACCATTTGATTAGATATTCGAACAGGCTTCAGAGATGTGATATTTTAGAAGAAAATTTAGAACATCATGGACTCCAAAGACAAGTGCTGGGATTATGAGAATTGCATACTCTGCTAGCAATATTCAAAAACATAAGGACAAGAAAACAAATGTATGGGGTATATCAACTGGTCTACTAGATAACTAACAAGTGTACAACAATGTATTCACTTTGTGATGAAATTAATTCACAATCAACTTAAAGCAACTGTAAACCGAGCATTCTTTGTTGCAACAATGATGAGATAAAAAAACTAGCTTGATAGCTTCTCCATCTGTAAAAGAACCACTGTCTCCATACATCAAATCAAACTGCATTTATAAATTCCAGCTTGAATGGCAAGCAACTTACATAAGTAGAACCTGGAAAGACAATTAGCATATCAAGTAACAGATCATATACCAGTGTGGGAGGAAAAGAAGGTTAATCAGCACTCATGAATCCCTGTGCAGTCGACAGGTTATAAAACTTCAAAGTCGGCCATCACGGAACATTTGCTTATTAGCAATCATAGAGTAAATAAAAAAACATATATCATATACTGAAATTGGTAAACAATAATCTGCTATAAAACTGTCATCTACTGTGGCTAGTGCAGTCGCCACAAACTGTCCAGGTTAGAGTTTTCTTTCTGCACCTGACAAACACATCCACACCTTACCAAGGATTCGAACCTGGGTCTCCCGAAGGAGAATCTGGCATTCTAGCCACTCGGCCAGCCGCTCCTGTACAAACAATAATCGGCTGCTCAAATATATTGAAACATTATTACTGAGGCGATTCCAGTCTTTGCTATGCAAACACATGGACTTTCTTTTAAATCTTAGACTGTCACAGGGATAACATACTCCACATTCGAACAATATCACTGACTTTGTATTTAGTATTTCAGCAAAGTATTATTCATTTTTTATTCTTCTTCTGCCTTTCGTCTTCCAACAGAGCATAGGCCAGCGACTATCTCACACCCAGCCCGTTGTGGACTTGTCCATGATTGGTTCATCCTGCAGCTCAAGTCTTCATGGGTTGAGGTAGTCAGTCTCATGCCACCCCTAAACCAATGGTCACACTTTGGGGTTTGCAGCTCAAGTCTTCAACCAATGGCCACACTTTGGTGGATGTCAAATGTTATGTATATTCAACACTACCATATGGCGCAGAAGCCTGGACACTGAACAAGTAATTAGAAAGTCGAATAGATGCCCTGGAGATGTGGATATACAAAAGAAGATGTTATATTTCATGGAAACAGAAACAATCAAATGCAGCGGTTCTAGAAAAACTTGGAATGAAGAGAAAGTTGATGAAAGAAATAAAAAAGAGACAAGTGAAATATTTTGGCCAGTTAAAAGACATAATATTCTTATAAAATCCATACTGGAGGGCAAGGTTGCAAGAGGTAGGCAACAATACAAATGGGAAGATAACATCAAGAGATGGGTGTACATCAGTCTGACAGAATGTACAGTCATGGCGAGAGACAGTGTTGGAGATCCATTGCAGCTAACCTTCACTGTGGAGACGGCACCTGATTGACTGACTGATTGGGGGGAGGGGGGGGGGGGGGGGGGGGGTGTGTGTGTGGTAATATCACACTGTCCACCTTTACTCCCCACAACATGTCCTGGTATCCATTTTAGGCTGTGTCAACCTGGGAGCCCAGTATACATTGTCTATAATCCCTGCAATGATAATGACCACCGAGATGGCAGGCCAGTAGGCTAAACACTGCACAACTCTAGCACCCATACAAATTTGCATGTCCTTTTTATTTTTTTTTTGGCGCTAGCTCGCTTTGAACTCAAGCGTAGTGCATACACACTACTTCTAGTAGTGCTGGACTGAATTTTGCGTGTGGATTAACTTTTACCTATTAATAGTGTCCCTTGCCATCAGGTGAACTCACTCTGACTTCAGAGGTACTTGTAATTTATGTCCCCAAGTCAAGGACAACAGGTCAACATTTTAGTCCATCTGTCCGGTTTAGGGGTTGAACCTCGACTTCAGCACACTGGATGTTTAAGAACATGCATTCTTACCCATTTGGCCATGCTGACCTGCGTGCATGACCTTTGAGGACACAGCAATCAACACCAACACCATGTTGATTTTCTAGGCAATTTTACATTAAGTAGTTTGCCACGGCTTTCTGATCAAGAAGTCAATGGTGAAGTCCAAACTAAAGCCGCGTATAGGAAACCATCATGATATCGCGTCATTAGTGATCTGTAAGTTTAACAAGCCGGCTCTGGGGCGAAGGGTTTACGGACGCAGTTTGTAATCCCATATACCACACTCGAAAAACAACTGTGGGCAATTTGGCAGCAGACCACCTTACGTTGGTTTTTTATGAAATGGTATGGGTGCAGTCATTCAGAAAGCAATGGCAAACTACTGTATGTAAACTTGCCCAGGAATCACGAACAGCCAAAATATGCTGGGGCTGACTGCTACGTCCTGTAAAGGATATGCAGCTAAAGTTTAACATGCTAAAGCACTCTTATCCCTTCGCCTACATCAAAGTCTGCGGCTGCCAAAAGAGATAAAACTGAGGAAAATAAGCGTCATTTAGACAGAATCATAAAATAACGCTGCTAGAGATTGCCTGATACCTTGGCGGGATCCTCTGCACAGGTGTGAAACATGCTACCAGCGACGCTGCGAGACAGCGCCTCCACCGACATGCTGTTCTGTTCTTGGAAAGTCACAATGCGAAACCAGGTGCCAAACAACAAGGCAATCAGCTGTTGATGGGCTGGTGCCAGGGTTTCAATAAAACTAGAATTTCAAATGCAAAGCAGACAAGTAATATTAAGATATCCATCCACTTTAAAGGCATTCATATAAACAAATAGTTTTTAAAATTATTCAAGCATATATAAACATTTCTTACAGGCACACACAAGTTAGGCCAAGAGGAAACTAGAAACAATATATGATGTTTGAGGAGAATCCTGAGAAGCACAAGAAAAGACATTTACTGAAATTAAGAAATAAGAATGGGAACAAGAACATATATAAACATTTTTACAGGCACACACAAGATAGGCCAAGAGGAAACTAGAAACATTAAATGTTTGTGGAGAATCCTGAGACACACAAGAAAAGACATCTACAGAAATGAAGAAATGAGACCAACACACATTCTAAATTCTGCACTGAAATAACAGATCTGATGATCAATCATGTAATTAGGATAATCAGAAACTGCCCCTTGGAGGGGAACGCATCCATCCATCCATCATTCCCCCCTGAGCATTGGATTGAAGTCTTATTCTGCCACCCTTTATCCTCAAACAAAACAGTTTAAAGTCGAGAGGATCAACTTCATTGCACCGGGTTTTATCCCATATGGCTCAGTCTCTTTCTGCAGGGCGGCCTGCCGAAAGTGTCACACAAAGCATGAAATCCGTAGCTCCAGCGATGACCCCCAGGAGGCTCTGCGAAATATGCACTTGTGAACCGAAAGATGTGGCCCAGAATCAAACCCACAACCTTCAGAGCGTGAGGCAGACGGCTTGGCCACTTTGCCACGGAGACTCTCATTCATCCTTATTGGGGCATTTCATCCAGTGGGTTTGAAAGTTTGGAGTCATGAGTTCTAAGATGGCTGGATGAAGAATGACTTGCGTAATGAATTGGATTAAAGTGAGGAAGTGTTGCGCAACTCTGCAGTACGCACTTGACAAGATGCAGTAAAATATGCCTAGGCAATAAATCATGCAACATGTTTGTTACTTCTGTGTTTAAGTTTATAAATGTTAAGCCCTCTTTAACGAAAAGCCCCTCTGAGAAATGATAAATCACAACTGAGATATATAAACAAATCGTAAAGTTCTTCGTACTTGTGTACAGCTTTGATCTGGTCAACTTTCTGGACCAGGTTTAGCACATTCAGCAACTGGGCCTCCCCCTCAGGTGTAAACACCCCACCTGGGATCTTCAACAAGAACTTCTGAAAATACATCATGTCAACAAAATACTTATTTTTTTGCTTGTTAAAACCAAACTATCAATTTTTATTATATATTAGAAACAAAATACTCAAATGAATTGTTTTTTTTTTTTTAACAACAAACTACTCATTTTTATTATTTGTTAGAAACAAATGACACATTTCTATTGTTTGTTAACATCAGAAACTACTAATTTCTAAGATTTGTTAAAACCAAATTACTCATTATCCTTGTTTGTTTGTTTTTTTTAAACAGCCTATTCTTCTCACAATTTCCTTTTCTTTACCATTATCTGCAGAATGCCAATCTCATTATGGCATGCCAATATGTTTCTCGACCTCTTGCCATTTCTGCTGCCTTATGCCCTCTTACGCTCAAGGTTTCTGCATTGGCTTGTGCCCATGTTCATGCAGGTCAACCCCAAGATTAATACAATCATGGAGACCTAGTCACTTGTCAGTTATAATGTCCCACAGCAATAACACCAGAAATGTATAATATATAGCCAGTTGACTTAACTTGGACAGGCTAAATGAGCAGGCTGACATGTAAGGCTACTGTGGAAGGCGGTCAAGCCATGGACCAGGCTGACATTCTGAATGCGCTGCGAGAAGCAGGTCATTTGCAAGAACCAAGTGATGACTGAATCTACAACCATGGTCAGGCTGCGAGAACAGCAAGTTAAAAGAGGTGTGGTCAAACAAGAACACTATGCAGGAAGTCAAAGAAGATTAATAAACCAACACAGGACTGGTGTCGTGAGCCGCTACACGCTGCAGGATTTACTGAGGAGGGGATCTGAGCACTTATGGACTGAATGTTTCGATGTGCAATGAGGATGATCTGTCAACTAACTAACTAGGTCAACCCCAGCTCCTCTTCCTGGAACCATGCCTTCCGTCACTGTTCTCTCCAGCCCTGATTTAATATGGCCAAAGTATTTCAGTTTCCGAGAAACAATTATTATTTATTAACTAGTTTTCTTTGAATCTTGTAGAACGTCATTATTTTTCTTTTTGGTCCACGACATTCTAAGATCTATTCTGTGTCATGAGCTCAAAAGTCCAAATTTTCTTCTTTAGTAAATTTCAAGCCAGTCTGCCCTCTGACTGACTGACAGAAACATTGTCGTCTAGATAGATGATAGTTTGTAAAATACAGGTATACCTCTCCATAGCACAAAGTCTGGATATAATTTAGAGACCATATTTTGCCCATGCCTCATGATCCCTCTCTCACCCTGCCTAGTTTACTCCAGAGGAAAGGTAATATCAATACATCCAAAACAAAGCAAACTGCAGAAGCTCCAGATCAGCAAAGCAATGCTCAAACTGTCTGCCTGCCAGAGCTTCTATCCTAGACCAATTGCCGACCAAGACTTACAGCTTGGTCTGCCCCACCATGACATTTAGTCTTTAAGCTGCATTTTTGTGCACTAGACTAGGGTTTGTAACCTCCCAATTATGCTCCTTCACCCAAAGCTGGCGGCCCAATTGTGGTGTTAGGTTTGGTGAGCGCGGCCCAACATTCAGCACTAAAAGAAAGCAGGTAGTACTGTCTATTGTCATATGGTAGCTAAGTCAATTCTGACTGAAACCTGACTTTTGCCTGCCAAATAAGCTTGTCATGAGTCTACTAACCTTGCCCTAGCAACAAACGCTGTCCAACATTCAGCACTAACAGAAAGCAGGTAGTACCGTCTACTGTCATACAGTAGCTCAGTCATATCTGACTGAGATTTGTTTTTTGCCCCTTGACTAAGCTTGTCATGAACCAACAAACACTGCCCTAGCAACAAACGCTGCCTAACACACAACATACCTTCACAACTGACGCCAGGGTGTAGAAACTATAGTTGGCAAAGATGACCTGTTTTCCTTCGGTCAAGCGTTTCACGATTCTCCTCGTGTCGTTTGGATTTCCTGGCCGGCGAAACACATCTGCTGTGGCGGTTCCTTCCTTAGCAATGTGAACTAGTATCTCCTGGAACACAGAAAATAAGTCTACTGCAGACAGCTCATCAGGGAACAAACAATAAGAAACTTATCAGGGAACAAACAATACAGAACTCATCAGGGAACAAACAATAAGAAACATATCAGGGAAGCAGGAAGATTTAATTTATCAAAGAACAAACATGACAGAAAACATATCAGTGAATAAAGATAAACAAGTCAGGGAACAAACAGGATGTAACAGAGCCACATGAACAATCCCAATCATCGAAACCAAATAAGCACCACCTGTAACAGGGCGCAGTCTACATTGGATAGTGGATGTGGGGACAATCTGCAACAGACTACCTGCCTGATCCCAGATGGTCTAGACCAGGGGTGGCCAACCATTTTAGCAGGCGGGCCAAATTTCAGAAATAATATTTCCTGCCGGGCCACTTACCTAATTTTTTTTTTGTTAATTAAATTAAGCAAGCAAGCGTGCTACAGCCTCAACCACACTGTCGCTTCCCACTCCGCAGGCCACAACATGACTCGCCTCGTGTTGGCCACCCCTGGTCTAGACCGTACTGACCAAAATAATGGAGCACAGTTAATGCCTCTAGTACTTCACATGTTCCGATGAATAGACATCTCATCCCAAGACTGATATCAGCCTGCCTGCGACTTCTACACTCCGAGGATTGACGCTTAGTGGTTATAAAGTTTCACAATAATGTTGTCCCTCAGTCCAGGCGAAAAGTCAGAACGGCAACAAATCACCACCAAATCGTGTTGCTACCCCAGTCCACGGGTACCAAACTTGGATACCTTTTCGTCGTCTTCATTCGATCTCGTGGATAACAACCTGCCAATAAACCCCATCATAATCTTGACAAGCAGAGCAACAAAACGCAAGCGATACGAATAAAGATCAAACATACTCCACCATGAAGAATTTCATTCTGACCTTTTATTGAATCCGATTCACAGAAAAATGCATGCTGAACAATCAATGTAAACTTCCAAATTGCCAAAAATATCAATGAAACATATGCTGCCAGCCATCTGGCAAAACCAAGCAACCTTCACCGCATAACATACAGTCAGACATCTCTTGATCTTTGATAACCTTCAAAATTGAAAATATGCACACGGACATCTCAAGATCTTGATTTACACTCATTGAATCTAAATATGCAAATAGACATCTCGAGATCTTGATTTGCTTTAACTTAATCAAAAATTTCAGACTGACCTCTCAAACTATTGGACCAATTTCACTGTTCTCTCCAGGTTTAACCCTCCCTGATCGGTTCTCTTGTCTGCTTTGATCTTCTGTCCTTCCTCTCCAGTTGTTATCCCTTTTCTCTCTGTTGTCAACAATCTCTAGTGATGACGCCAATCTTGACGCAAAATTAATATTACTTTATAGTGCATTCACATGCAAAAGGGGATTTTCCTATGGTTGTCTTCTATCACTTTGGAGGTCCACACGTAAAATTGCATGTCCTCACTTATCACCCGTAAATTCATCTCTCCTTCTTTAACCCACCACCAGGACAGTACGACCTAGGTATGTCGCCCCTCTGTACTTAGCCTATCCTGTTTCAAAGAGAGAGCAAGTGACAGAGAGAAACCCACCCACTCGCCCTTCTTTATTCAGACAAGGGTGAAAAACAGGAAATCTCCATGCAAGTTGTGCACATAAAAAAAACTGCAAAGTGTTGACTGTACATCAAGTGGAATGTGCAGCAATACAGACAGAGGATCCATACCTGGAGAGGCTGATTCAACGGTGAGTCCACAGAGGAACTTAGGCAACACTGAACATGTAGGGGAATATGCTGGCGATTTGTTTAATAAGGCTTTCACGGAGATGGAGCATGTGTGCGAAAGTGCAGATTGCAAATAATGTTGATTCTTGACTTCTTGTGTCTAAAAAGATAGCAGGGGAGTCTACGTGGCGGAGTGGTCAAGCCGTCTACCTCGCACTCCAAGGTTGTGGGTTCAATTCCAGGCTACGTCTTTCGGTTCATGAGTGCATTTTTCTCTGAGACTCCTGGGGGTCATAGCTGAAGTTACGGAGTTAGTGCTGTGCAAGACTTTCGACAGGCCACTCTGCGGAAAGAGGCTAAGCCATGTGGGATAAACCAGGTGCAATGAAGTCGATCCTCTCGACTTTTAAGGCTTTTAAAAAAAAAAGAAAATGGAAGATTGCTACAAGTTTCACTTACCACAAGTGGACCTGGTAGGTAGCCATGTTTCAACGATGATGATAGTGATGCACCAAACTTCAATCTACAAAAGGGCAAAACAATCATGTAATAATATCATGAAAACAATAGTAATATCACAAAAATATGTAGGTCTGCATGACCGAATGGATAAAAGCTTTCGCTCCTAAACCTCTGATGTGCTAAAGCCCAGGTAGTGGGTTCAACCTCTACACCTGTCAGTTGGACTAAAATGTTGACTTCTCGTCCTTAACTTGTGAATTTATTTTTTGTTGGCGCTCGCTCAGTGGGTTCAGACAAACCCACTCCAACTTCAGAGGTACTTGTAATTAACATCCCCAAGTCAAGGACGACAGGTCAACATTTTAGTCCAGCTGTCCCATTCTTATCCATTCGGCTATGCGGACCTGCCGACTTGGGGATGTAAATTACAAGTACCTCTGAAGTGAGAGTGGGTTCACCTGATGGCAAGCGACACTGGTATTCCACAGTTACTGCAAGCCCTAAACATGTATAATGATTCGTCTTTATTTTCAAAGGATTAAGAATTGGGCACGCAGGCCCGTCTGACATTCTGCCCTTCTTCTCCATTTCCTCTCATACATTCTTTCATTCAACATCATTTATGAAGCAAATTTTGACAACAAAAGAACAATAGCATTAAAACGCATGAAAAATAATCAATAACAAATGACTCACTGAGGCAGTGTTTAACATGGGCATTGTAAATACCTAAGGAGGGTGTAACGTGCCATACATAAGGGAATGTTTTTTGGCTAGTTGTCGTTTGAGATAAGTTACCATTATTGTCTTTATGTATAACGATTGAGGCAGTTACTGCAAATCCTAAACATGTACAACAATTGAGGCAGTTACTGGAGCCCCTAGACATGTATACCGATTGAGGCAGTTACTACAACCCCTAGATATGTATAACGATTGAGGCAGTTACTGTAACCCCAGGATATGTATAATGATTGAGGCAGTTACTTCAACCCCTAGATATGTATAACGATTGAGACAGTTACTGTAACCCCAGGATATGTATAATGATTAAGGCAGTTACTTCAACCCCTAGATAAGTATAATGATTGAGGCAGTTACTTCAACTCTAGATTTGTATAATGATTGAGGCAGTTACTTCAATCCCTAGATATTTATAATGATTGAGGCAGTTACTTCAACCCCTGGATATGTATAATGATTGAGGCAGTTACTGTAACCCCAGGATATGTATAACGATTGAGGCAGTTACTTCAACCCCTGGATATGTATAATGATTGAGGCAGTTACTTCAACCCTAGATGTACATAACGATTGAGGCAATTACTTCAATCCCTAGTCATGTATAATGATTGAGGCAGTTACTTCAACCCCTGGATATGTATAACGATTGAGGCAGTTACTTCAACCCTAGATGTGCATAACGATTGAGGCAATTACTTCAATCCTTAGTCATGTATAATGATTGAGGCAGTTACTTCAACCCCTGGATATGTATAACGATTGAGGCAGTTACTTCAACCCTAGATGTGCATAACGATTGAGGCAATTACTTCAATCCTTAGTCATGTATAATGATTGAGGCAGTTACTTCAACCCCTGGATATGTATAATGATTGAGGCAGTTATTGGAACCTCAAAATACATATGGAGATTGACACAGTAAATATCATGCTAGTTGCTTTGCAGAGATGTGGTTCCTAAAGATGAATGTTGCGAATTCCTTGGACAGCCAGAGTAACTAACGACGATTGCCTGAAAGAGGCTAATGAAACTAGAACATTATATACAACAATAAGAAAGAGACAAACAGCTTTCTTTGGTCATGTGATAAGAAGAGAGGCATTGGAGAACATAGATGACGACCGGAAAGACTGAGGGGAAGAGAGGCGGAGGCCGACCAAGAGAAATGATGCTGGGTGGATTGAGACAGTGGCATGGAGGAATATCAGCAGCAGAGTCGATCCAGAACACCAAAGACGGAGATCTGTGGAGAGACATGAACGCCTACGCCAGCTGGCAAGGCACTTGATGATGATGCATCACTTCCAAAAACATTTTCTGGAATCCACTTTTAGCTGGATTGATCAGGGAGCCCAGATCCATTTTTAAAAATCTGCTTTTGGTGTGAATGTGAACCCTTTACCATCGGGAGATGGCCAGAGTACCAACAGGAAAATACTGTCATAACTATGATGCAGAAATCCAGGCAATCAAGATAGCAACAGAGAAATTACTAAATACCAGCAATGGTACACAACTTGTGGTGTTATTGACAGATGCGAAATCAGTATTTGAGGTGCTCCTGTCTGGGAAATTGCCAGTACTATTGACACTACTTTCTCAACTTGGCAGCCAGTTTAACCCTTTACAGGGCAGAACGTCCATTTGCGGCCGATCGCTTAAACGAGCATATCGGCCGTTTATGTCCGATACTATTATGCATTGTAAAAACGCAATCTCTCGGCTTTCCGACACTTCCGACGGCTACTTTCGCCGATAGCTTGACAATGTGGCCGCCATTTGTATGCACCCACTATGAATTTGAACGGACTTTTACAGACTTTTTTTGATAGTTTTCGGGATTTTACTCTTGGTTTTTCAAAATGGATTTTGGCGATTCTCCAAGTGATAGCCGAGATATCGCTAGGTTCAATGTAAGTGACATTAAAGGGCACGAAGTTGACTATTAATCGCAGCTAGATATCAGTGAAAAGCGTTACTTTGCATTAGCAGTCGCCAGTCGGACTTTAAGAAAGTGATTATGATTCTGAAAATGTGTTTGTAAATTGCCTTATAGATGACGGAAAATCACAAACAACATGCTGTATTTCATAAATATTTGTGTTCATATATGCATTACCCACAACAATCATGTGAGTAACATATTCTGCATGCTTTTCCCTTCATTGTGTTGTTTATTTAACTAAAATCGGTTGACTAACACCTTATTTGTGATGTTTTTACTAACGCAACCCAAAATTTTACCAAACCTGAAAAAATCATCCCCGTTCAGAGCTAAAAAATGGACAAGCGTCTGCCCTGTAAAGAGCTAAGGTCACCATACAGTGGATATCATCTCACCATGGAGTAACCAGAAAAGAGAGAGCTGATAGATTAGCTAAACATGGAGCAAAAGAAGAACAGCCAGACGTGCCTGTTACATACCACCAAAAGAAAAGAATGATCAAATCAGTCAGAAAGCCACTAAAACCTGCTCAAGATGACTACCACGTTATGGGCAGACCAGAATAAGTAATTATTCTGCGCCTCAGAACAGGACGCAATAGATTACACACTACATGTATACAAAGTTCAAGATTGGCGAATCAACCATGTGCACATGTGGTCTGGTGTCACAAGACAGCAGAGCACACACTCCAAGACTGCCCAAAATACAACATAGCTAGGCAAACCATCTGGCCTAGGAGACGACAGTGGAAGATAAACTTTATGGACCACTGAGTGAGCTAACAAACAGTGAATTCATACAAGAGACAACATTGCAGTTATAGACAAATTTCAAGCAAACAAAAGAAGAAGAAGATAGCCACTGTGCTAGAGTGGCTCTCTGAAACCAGGGGTGTCAGGGTTTTTTGTGTGTATCATTGTCCTCTCCGCCTGGTCCTGTAGGACATATTCTGCAGTTTGCAGTGAGGCCCAGTCTCTGAGCTCTGAGTCTATGATGTCCTGTTTTGAGTCTGAAGATTTTTTCTGCACGATTAGGCCAAGCTCATTTATGCTGCAATGTCCTGGTCATTTTCTTTCTTCCAATTCATCATAGACTGCTTCGGTAAAGATCTCCAGTAACTGGCTTAACTTCCATACTTATTCAGGTGCCCCATTAACGGCTCTCTACTTGTTCATAAGACTTATACTGGCACCTGGCCGTCTTGACTGACGATAGTTTGTTGCACTGTGCTTCAAAAACAAAAGAATAATAATAAATTAAAACGACCCAAACTTAATTTTATAGAAGCCAATAATGAAGAAGGCACTGATCATGCCCATTAAAACGACCCTTACTTACTTCTATAGAAGCCAATAATGGTGTTTGATAATGACAATGATGATGAAGAAGATGATGATAAACATCCACGACCACCAAACCCAGAACTTACTTCTGTGAGCGGAGCGCTTGGTGCTGAGAACTTTGATCGGACACACATCCACTGAAAACATTCCGAAACATGGCCAATCAAGCCTCCCAGGCACTCAGACACGCAGATTCCTTATACAAATAAAGCCATTGAAGCCCCCTCAGTTCACCAATGGAAGCAAGTGGCACTGCCCTGACACACCATGTTGACAATAAACTTCATAGCTCTGATGCTAATAAATAGAACATTCCAGCCTCCAAATACTTGTTGCTTGGATCTTGTGAGCTGTAATAAACCAAACATATACAAATGTTCACATATCAAATGATGTCATAAATGTGTAAATGTAAATATACTAGGTCAGAATGTTGTGAGGTAACCATTTCCATTACTTATCACTTCCCACACTAGAGTATTACAGTTCATTCATCATGCATGTACCATGCCCTGCTGTAGAAAAACATAATTCAGGAGCCAGCTGATTCCTTTAGTGCAAACATGTGCTAAGAAAACAATGTTATTTATATCTGTACTTTTTTATTTTTCATTTCTTCTATTTTTAAATTTCCACCATTATCTATGCTTTCATTCTATTTTTTTTTTCAAGGCCTTCTAGAAAAGTGTAAACGTAGCTTAGGAAAATGTACACGTAGATTAGGAAATGAAAAAAAATAAAAATAAAAAGGACAATCTGAAAATGTGATATAAGTTTCAGTTTTATCGGGATGCTTAGTTGGAAAGTTGATCTCTCTAGAGATTAATACCGCAGAAATAGTAATGGTGTGCTGAGTATTGATACTTATATTGAGGGAGGGAATTTCCTTTGACATATTTCATCATCCTCGTTTGGACCTCATTTTTCAGTGTGATATCCAAATCCACTTTGACCTTACAAACCACAGCTTATTGTAACATTGGCAACTTGCCGTCTTGACAGGCAATAGTTTGTTACATTGTGCTTCAAAAAAGGCATAACAACTACAACCCATGGTGGTAATGAGTGTGACTCATTAGACCAATTTGCGCTGTTAATGTTCATCCACAATGGATGTATGTGAACATATGGTCATTTCCACCATCATGCACACACAATCTTACGCCTCACGTGCTCAGTGTATGACCTAACTTTATTTCATTACTGATCTTTGCCCTCCATGCAGCACGTTCGGCTGTGACTTGCTCCCAAGGTGCAATATCAATGCCTGTATCAATCATGTCCTGCTTAAACATATCTTTGTATCATAGTAGAGGCTGACCCCAAGATCTCCTACCCATCTGTAATTCACCAAATAAGATGTCCTTTCGTATTCTACCATTATCCATCCTCCTAATGTGTCATATCCATCTAAGTCTAAGAAGACTGAGCATGGAACACACCATCACACAACCTGATCTTTCCAATGCTTCAGTATTTGTGATTTTTGTTTTGCCACTTAGTACCAAGTATTCACTCGGGAAGGTTAACCCGGTCAACAAATGCCCACTGAAGTTGGATGTGTCTGCCAAACGGCGCAAGAACGCAGCTCTGCTGTGAACAGGCACAAAGCAATCATGTCCCCAAAAAAAAATCTCCAGACGAACGCAGAAGAAGAAGAAGAAGAAGAAGAAGAAGAAGAAGAAGAAGAAGAAGAAGATACCAAGTATTCTTCACAGACACCGCATATGAAAGCTATTTAAACATTTCTCTTAATGTGTGAGTAAGATGCTTAGGCTTCACTGCCATACAGAAGAATACTAAGGACACAGGCTTGATGGACAAGGACTTTTGTTTTGGCAGTAAGCTTCCTGTTCTCCCAAACTCTTTTTTTTAACCTGTTCATTGTTGTTGCTGCCTTACCAATCCTGATGTGGATTTCCTGATCTAGTAATAATTCTCTGTTTACATCTGATCCTCTGTGTAACAAATGACAACACAGGTTCTTCCATATGAAACAAACATGACAGCAGCATTGATCTAACTTACATTGCATGTCTGATTTCTTCTATGACATTTATGTTACACACATGTTCCAGTCTCCTCTAGACAGACTCTTGTCGAGAATACATGTGACTCCCTTTCAAGAAATAATATACAATGATAAGTGATGATTTTCTTACACACAAACTCAACTAATCTAACACAAAGGCCGTACCAGATTTATCCTTAAAGTTCTCTGAGCCGAAATGCTCTCGTCAATATCCTGTTTGAGTGAGATTGCCTGAGCTTTGCCACCCCCTCGCTCAGCAGCTGAGTCACTCGTAGCTCTCGACAACCTCGTGCCCCATGGGTTTCCCACTTATTTCCCTCCCCAATCAACTCTCATAGTTAAACAACCTTAACCCCCCTCTCCCCCACTTTCCAACTAAGCATCCTAATAAATATAACACGGAAACATATCTATCACAACCTTTTCAAATAGTCCTGTTGGTTGTCTTTTTCTTTTCCTAATCTACACCTACACTTTCCTTTAATAAGTCCTTGGAAAAAATTAATAAATACATAAAGCATGGATAAAAGTGAAAACTAAAAAATAGAAGAAAGAAAAAATGTAAAACATACAGATTTAAACAACAGTAAAACCCAGGCTACAAGGAGACAAGCCTCTTCTAATGTGCACTTTTCTAATCTACATCTTCACATTTCTAATCTACATCTAATCATCTATGCTTTTCTAATCTACATCTACACTTTTCTAATCTATATCTACACTTTTCTAACCTACATCTACACTTTTCTAATCTACATCTTCACTTTTCAAATCTACACTTGCCATTAAGTTGAGAGTATGGAAGCTTACACTTGCAACAGCTTCAACAACTCTATTTCTATTCTATAAATCTAATTAACTGACATCAAAATTATAATTTTAAATACATTATTTTTAAATGAATAGTATAAAATAATATTAATATTATTTATTAGGAAATGGCAAAGTACTTAACAAACATGATTGCCTAGTAAAACATATTACTATGGCCAAAATATGCTGGAGTTGATAGTTATAGCAACGTCCTGCGAAGCATGCAACCAGCTAATTATAGATAACATAATAGATACTATATAAATATTACTTTTTACTAGGAAAGAAAGACCAGTATTCAGTCATACTAAAAACCCCGGGAAGGTTAACCCGGTCAACAAATGCCCGCAGAAGTCGGATGTGTCGGCCTAACGGCGCAAGAACGCAGCTCTGCTGTAAACAGGCACAACGCAATCACGTCCGAAAAAAAATTCGGATGAACGAAGAAGAAGAAGAAGAAGTCATACTAAAAATAAAAAAATAAATACATCGAATGAGTCGAGAGGACAAGTGTAAAAAAAAAGTTAATATATAATAATCTGAAACGGCAGGCTACAGATATTATTATTAATTGATAATATTATTATTATCACTAACAAAGGACAACATTAAAAGCATGCAGCAGTTTTTAACAACAAAACCGACCCAATTCCCTTCCCCCTAAAAATAATACAAATGCAATCGCTAAGATCCGATTCAGAAGAAAAACTGCAGTGTGAGTGCGAACCAATCCAATATTCAACAGTTGTTTATTTTTCTCACAACTAACAACAGTTGCATACTACCGGCATTTAAACTATTGTACACACAAAAGAAGCACCTCTGGAGTCTGCATACTTACATCCTGGGTGTAAATCCAGCAGGGAAAGCTACATTTTGTGCAGTAAACGAAGAATGAATCCACGAAACGAAGAAATGCGAGTACGGTAGCCGTTAGACGGCGGCTTGTATTATCTATAGACGTGACCCGGAAGTGAAACCAGAGATCATGGCAAGGGACGTAAGTGTTTGCTTGTTACAAGCCAGCCAGAGTTATTGTTATACTGGTGGCAAATGACCGAGTCCTACAAGAAACAAATGAAAATCGTAAACTGATTAGAGAAATTATACGTAGACTGTCAAAAATTTTTGAGCATATTATGAGAAGAAATAAATTGGAGTACTTGGTGACAACTGGCAAGATTGAAGGGAAGAGAACAAGGGCAAGTTAGAGAAGTAAATACCTGGATGGATTGGCCACGTGGCATGGTCAAGACAAGAACACTGAGCTGATCCACAACTCTGGTGATCGAGTGAAATGGCGAATCATGACCTCCCACGCGTATCGGCATGGCTCATGATGGATGGATGGAATTAATATAGTTAAGTTTTCCAGTTTATTTCTGCACATAATGTGACCAAAATATCTGGACTTTCAACGTCTAAATTCTTTAATCAATTCATGGTTTTCATTTGTTTCTTGTGTTGTTTCATTCGTTTTTGTTTTTTTTTTTCTGTCCGTGCATGGTAGCCTACCATTTTGCACTTTCTCCAGAAACCACATTTCTACTTCCATTATTTTTTTTTTTTTCTCACCATGTGTAATTATATTGTCCACGTTTCACATGCGTAAAACCGTACAGGTACTACGCAGCATTTTAACGCTCTCTTTTTATCATTGTAATCGGCAGAGTTAATTTGAGTCAAAAACCGGCATCACAGCAAGCTCCTACGTGCTCAGTCCTCATCTGTAACAGCCAGTGAAGAGTCCCAATATTAATGGTACCAGTAGCAGTCTGACCGGTTCCTTGGCGAAGGTGTTAATGACAATTCATAATCCCGCATACCCGGGTTCGAAACACAACTGTGTTGGAAATGATATATAGGTGCCGGTCGTTCACAAATCAATGGCAAACTACTGAACGTAAATTTGCCCAGGAATCACGAACAGCCTAAAAATGTTGGGGTTGATTGCTACGGCCTGTAAAGTATATGCAACAACTTTAGCAGTCTGATTTTATGTCCGTCTGGTCTTTCCACGGAGTCCTGAGTGTTGGCTGGATCCCCTGGTCACTCCCTGCAGCACCATTCTCTCCAGGTCGTGATGATCTATCTGTTCTTCTGCAATGTACACACGATACCAAAGGACCCCGACCACATCTGCCTTCAATCAATCAATCAATCGGGTACCGTCTCCACAATGAAGGTTAGCTCCAACACTGTCTGTCTCTTGCCATGACTGTACATTCTGTCAGATTGCTGTCTGTACATCTCTTGATGTTATCTTCCCAATTGTATCGTTGTCTACCTCTTGCTCACTTGCTTTCAACCTTACCCTTCAGTATGGTTTTTATAAGAGTGTTATGTTTTTTTTTAAAACGTGGCCGAAATATTTCACTTGCCCCTTTTTTATTTCTTTCATCAACTCTCTTTTCATTCCCAGTTTTTTCTAAAACCTCTGTATTTGATTGTTTTTGTTTCCTGAAATACGACATATTCTTACATCAACGTCTCAAGGGCCTCTATTCGACTTTCTTTTGCAGCAGACCGCGTCGTGCTGGGTTTTAACTTATTGGTATGGGAGGCGGTCGTTAATAAAGCAATGGCAAACTACTGAACGTAAACTTGCCAAGACTTCAACAACAGCAGTAAAATGCTGGTGTTGACAGCGATGTCCTGTAAATAAGATATGCAAAAAAACAAAAAAGAAAAAAAAAGCTTGTTCATTGCCCAGGCTTCCGTGCCATATTTTTTGTTCGCATATCCTTTACAGGACATCGCTGTCAACATCAGCATCTTTCAGCTGATTGTTGATTTCTTGGCAAGATTACGCTCAGTAGTTTGCCATTTCCGCGCCATATAGCAGTGTTAAATATTGATAACATTTGACAATTCTCATTTTTAATTAATGCATTGTTAACCTCTCTAGATGTTAATACTGATTTCATGCCGTTAAAAGCATTTGTGCCCATTCCTTTTCTCTTTTTTGGTATCTGTTTCACTTCTGCCATCATCTGTTATTACATGTCCAAGATAGGAGAAATTTGTTACGTGTTCTAGTATCTCCCCATTTACTGTAATGCTCGTTAATGACCTTTCCTTTCCACTACTAATTATCAGAGTTTTCGTTTTTTTTTTTTTTTTTATGTTAATATCTAAGCCACATTCTGCACTATGCCTGTTTACTTGTTCCACAAATTTTTTGTAACTCTTGCTCGCTTTCTGCTAGTAACGCTGTATCGTCAGCATACCTAAGATTGTTTATGATTCTTCCATTGATGTTAAGTCCAGGCAGTTCGACTTGTTTAAAATTTCCTTCTGTGTATGTGTTGAAGAGGCTTGGGGACAACACGTATCCCTGCCGTACTCCTATTTTTATCTTTATGGGAGGCGAATAATTATTTCCGTATCTAATAGACGCCACTTGTTCCCAGTACAAGGTACTAATAAATCTAATGTTCTTTCCGGATACGCCTATATCTTGAAGGTATGTAATTAATCGGTCCTGTTGTACTCTATTAAAAGCTATCTTGTAGTATATAAAACAGCCATATATATTTTTCTCAACTTCTATATATTTTTCAGTTAACATCCTCAAACAGATTATTGCTTCTCTGGTGCTGCTGTTTTTGCAGAATCCAAATGATTGACATATTTCACACATATTAAACTTGGAAAGTGGCAAGGAAATGGCTTTGACGAAGTCGGTTACCGAAAGTAAAGGCAAGTATGGACCAGACTGACGATGGACATAGAACATTGTAGACACCTTGGGCATGAGGCGGGAGAACTGGCAGGTGATCGAGAGGCTTTCAGAGTGTCCCGAATGAGAGCGACTTCTGCAGAGGACCTGCTATATGATGACCATGTCTGCAAGTATGTTTATATGTACGAGAGGGCTTCAAATAAAATCCTTACAAATGCGATAGAAATTACATTAACCATGCCATTGTCTTGTAACCTATCAATGTTGTTGTTATGGGTGTCTAGAGTGTTAAGCATGTGACATCACGGTGCAGACAAACACGGTGATGTCATAAGAACAGTTTAAAGATGGCCACCCAACGTTTGTCATGTACCATAGAGGAACAGCGTTCTGTTATCCGTTTTTTTTTTTTTTTTTTTTAAATATATAATCAGTTACGGGGTAAGGACTATAGAAATTCATCGGCGAATGGAGGTCCAGTATGGTGATGCATGCCTGTCAGCCTAACAAGTATATGAGTGGGGTAGGAAGTTTCAAAACGGCGTGACTTCTGTGACAGACTGTTCACGACCGGATCAGGCACACCGAGAGGTGACCCCTGAGCGGTTACAAATGCGACCAAGATACATTTTTTTTTCTACAGGAATCCACGCAATTTATCGGTGCTGGAGAATTGCATTGAACACAGTGGTGATTACATCGATAAATGATACATTTGTTCTTTACTTTTTCAAGATATATTCACACACACACACACACACACACACACACACACACACACACACACACACACACACAAGCGCGCTCGCGCGCACAGCCACAATTCAGGTTTTCATTTGAAGCCCCCTTGTATGTAGCAGTGTATTTATGTATGTCAGACTATTTATTTGTGGATGCATGAATGTATGTTTGTATATATTTATGTATATACATGTGTGTGAGTATGTTTGTGGGTAGGTAGTTGCGTGCATGTTGCTTGCTTCTGTTCGTTGGCTTGAGCTCCAACGCGAAGTCCTGTATGTCGGATGAAGACATCCTGTTGTCCAACATCAGTGTGGTGTCATACAGGACCTGAGGTTTGCGTGAGTATCCGTTGTCCCATGTCTGGCTTATTGGTGTGCAGACTGGTGGTTCCTCGCCGTACAGGCAGACACTCTCCGACTTCGGAGGAATCGGCGATCCTACTGACTTTAGCCAGGACCCCGAAGGGACCTGTTGCTCAGGACGCTCGACGAGGACGCGTCAATAGGTCTTGGCCAGTATATAACCCGGCCCTGGTGCCTTGGAAACACCTCTGCGTCCCTTGCGTGCATGTATGTCTGCATGTTTTTGTGTATTTATGTATATGCATGTATTTTTGTATATTTAGTTAGTTAAGTCGATGGATAAACATCACGGCACACGGGTGTAACCCATAAGTACTCCGTTCTCCTCCTAACTCAAACCTGAGTCTGGAGAAACTCAGCTCAGTGCACGAACTCCGCAGCACCGGCGAGGATCCTGAAATACTTTGGGTAGATTAAATCGAAATTTTGCCCGGGCAGCACCATTTGGCTACTCTTTTTTCGATTTCCAACTGCCAAGGGATTTTTTACGTGCGCAATAATACACACAGGCGTCCGATCTCACTATCCAAAGACCAGAGGACATTTTATTACTAGAAGTCCACATGAAAAAAAATCCCTGTATGTATGATTTGTATGTATTTGCGTATATGGTTGTATGTGAGTAGGTGAGTGCATGCATGCATGTTTGTTGGGTGGGTTGACGGATAAGTAGGTCGGTTGGATGATGAGTGGGTGAGTTCGTGGATGGGTTTTAGGATGAGTGGATGGGTTAGGAGTGAGTGGGTAGGTTGGAGGATGGGTGGGTTGGTTGGAGGATAAATGGACGGTTGAGTTGGTTGGATGATGGATGGGTGGGTTGATGGATGGATGGGCGGATAGAGAGAGCGATACATACGTACATATATTAGACAGACAGACACATAGAACACACACACACACACACACACACACACACATATATATGTATACACACACACACACACACACACACACACACACACACACTCAGAGGCAGGTGGGTTGAAGGTTCATCTATTTCGACAGCAAGGAGCATTCCGTCAAATGCAATAAAGTGACAGGCCTGAACATATAAAGACCTAATCCAGAAAATATCACAATAGAAGAGTTAGTGACTCGGGGCCATGAAATAGAATCAGCAGGGATTCAAAGTCATGAAGTATAATAGTCGAAGAATTAACAACTCACTGCCAGAAAATGGAACAATAGAATCATTACAGATTCCTGGGGGGTTTAGTATGGCTATTACAGATTTGTATAACAACACACAATAATGGGCACTTGCCTAAAGACTTGCTAAAAATCAGTTGTATTCACCAGTGCAAGGAAATCCAGCGACCATAGAACAATTAGCGTCATCAGTCATGCGAGAGAACTGCAAGAACTGTGTCATGCCGAAAAGCATGGGCGGACATGTTTCGCCGTCTCATACGATTACGCGAGTCGTCATTCAGCTCTGGTGTTCTTGTCTGGACTATGCCATGTGGCCAGGCCATCCAGGTATCTACTGCTTCGCCTTTCTCTTGTTCTTTTCCTAAAATTTTCTAGTTTATTTCTTCACATAACATGCCCACAAATTCTTGACTGTCTGGGTAAACTTTCTATGATAAGGTTACGGTTTTCATTTGTTTCTTGTAGAACTTGTTCGTTATTCTTTCTGTCTGTCCATGGTATTCTTTGCATTTACTTCAGAAACCACATATACGCTATCATTAGATATCCCCCCCCCCCCACCCAGCCTGTCTGCCCATTGTCCAAGCTTCACATCGATACAAAAGTACAGATTCTATGTAGCACTTCAACATTCTTTTTTTCTCTCGTTGCAGTTGACATCTTTTCCCATCTAGCAAAAGCCAACCTTCGCCGTAGCGATTCACAAGTCGGAGTGGGTTAGCCTGATGGTGAGGGGCACTGTGTAACAGGGAAAGCTATCCCACACGCAAACATTAGTCCAGTGCACAAGAAATAGTAGCACGCATATGGACCACCCTTGAGTTCAAAGCGAGCGAACGTTTAAAGAAAAATACTAATAAACTACAAATATAGAGTAGGCCATGACGTTTTAAGGGAAGCTGAGTGGCAAAGATAACTTATTACAGACATGAGAAAGAGGCAGTCATCGTTACGTGGTCATATTACAAGGAGACAAAAACTGGAACATGCGTGACAACCGGAAAGATTTGCGGAAAGAGAGACAGACGAAGACAGCGTAAGAAGAGTCTTGCCAGTCTTGTGTCATGGCACGGAAGGGAGTCAACACACGAACTGATCCGTAACGTTGGAGATCGCAATTTGTGGAGAGGCATGATCGCCCACGCCAGCCGGCAAGGCACTGGATGATGCTAGAGTATGACTAAAATGTCTCATTATCTTTCATCTCATCATGTTCCTCTTGTAACTTGCGGTGTCGAGGTGAGGCATAAAAAGCGGGAGAGTGCCCACTTATGGGCTTCATGTATGGATATTCCCATTGATTCTGTTATTCCCTGCGTCCATCGTTTACGTAGTCGGCCTCTTCATCTGCTTCCATCTGGTCTGTACATCATTGCTTGTTGTGGTATAATGTTAGTTGGCAACCTACTTGCATGGTCAAACCATTTGACTTGCCTCCTTCTAATAAAATCTAACCTGATTTATTTTAATTTCTGATCTGATCTCTTCTAAAAAAATTTCTAGCACCAATACGGAGCTTAGGGGGAGAACTCGACAGATTCCAGCCAATCAAGAGGTAAAGATGAGAGTCTATCGCTGAACTGGACAGCACAAAGAAAACCCGATAATTGTATCCAATCCAATATTTACCACAAAAAAAAAAAAAATTTAAAAACAATTCGGCCCCGTTCAACCTGCTTCTGCAGCGTCGATTATAATAGATTTCCGTGGGTGTGTGTGAGTGTTTTTTTTTTTTTTTTGTGAGTTGTGATATTCTTCCCTTTGTTCCGTTTCGAGTTAGTCATAAACAGGGATGGTTATGTTTTCTCTCTTCGGGTTCAGTTGTGTCTTATTGAGCTCTCGCTGATGGGCATTTTCATTATTGCGCTGTACTGGTCTTGATGAGGACTGGTCCTCAGGAGGACCTGTCAGATTCAGTAGCCTCCAAGTTCTTCGTTGCTTACTCTAAAAGGACTGGTTTTGAATTCTTTTAGCCCTCAAAAGGAATGATTTTGTACTCATTTAGTCCTCACAATGACTGGTATAGTCCTCACAAGGACTGGTGTTAAACTCATTTAGTCCTCATAAGGACTGGTATAGTTCTCACAAGGACTGATTTTGTACTCATTTAGTCCTCATAAGGTGTGGTATAGTTCTTACAAGGAATGATGTTAAACTCGTTTATTCCTCACAAGGACTGGTATAGTACTCACAAGGACTGGTATAGTTCTGAAAAGGACTGGTATACTTCTCAAAAGGACTGGTATAGTACTCACAAGGACTGGTATAGTCCTCATAAGGCCTGGTGTTGAACTCATTTAGTCTTCACGTGGACTGGTGTATAATTATTTCATGAGAACATCCCTTTTATTTATTTATTTATTGTTTTAAACCGACAGGGCAAAAGAAATAAAGAAATAGAAAAACACGGAAAAGAACATTAGAGACAGATGGATAATATGGGGAATCCATGGAGAGAGCTGCAAGAGATAGCAATGGGTAGGGCCACTGGGTAAGTTGGTTGAGGTCTATGATCTAACTGCGGTTAAAGGACAGAAGGGGTGAAGGTTATCCCAGAAAGGGGCTTGAAACTCCGGCCCGGCACGCAAGTTAGTCACTACGTTACAACGGCTCCATCACCCAGTAGTACATAATTACAACTAGCCTCTTGTAGTCGCCGGCTCAGTGGCAAAGATGTTACGAATGCACTTCGTAATCTCACATACCGCATTCGAAACACAGCTGCGGACGAATTTGAAGCAGATCTCTTGCATTGGGTTCCCTGTATTGGTATGAGTGTTTGTTCCTTTATTTACCGTCATATCCAGCTCCTGTCAAGACCAGCCCATCCCCGTAGTTGTGTATCGGTAAGTACAGACGTTTTATTTAAGCACAAGCCATTGTTTGACTTAGCTTCCAACTTGTACACATCACAGGCTAGACAACTAGGCCATCTGTGGACTTTTTTGTTGTTGTTGCGTATCCTATTTGCATTTGCATTGTAGTCAACACCAGCATTTTTCAGCTGCTGTTGATGTCTTGGAAGTTTTTACGTTCAGTAGTTTGTCATTTTGCTTTCTGAACGACCGGCTCACATACCTTCCGTAAGAAACCAACGCGACGCGATCCGCTGCTGAATCTCCCGCAGCTGTGTTACGTACGTGAGTATACGGGATTACGAACAGCGTCCTTAACCTCTTACTGAACGTAAACTTGCTCATGAATCACAAACATCCAAAAATGCTGGGGTGGACTGCTAAGTCCTGTAAGGGGCATGCAATTAACCTTTAACTCTTTCAGTCATGAGGGCTGGGTACTAGCTAGACGAATGTCTGTCTGTCAATGGTCTTGGGTTGGAATCTGCGTAGAGGTGGATTATTAGAAGTGACAGAGACTAAAAAGGGGGTCTGAGGACATTTATTGGGAGATGACGGCGACCAACGGTCAGTTCCGATTAAATTTAACAGATTCGGTGCCAAACAAAAATAAAAACATAGTTTCGGGCCACACAAAAATGGATGGCGGAGAATTGGAAGTAGGGTTTGTCACAGCCATGACTTTTGTTAATATTATAGTAGACATGTTCTATTAAATATCAAATTAAAAGGGATTGCATTGGAAAACTACTATATATAAGCCATTGGCTGATACGGAAAGTAGCTTAAGACGATTAATTATCCCATGACACTGAATAAGTTTAAATATTGTAAGTCATTTTCACGAATAAACACATATGTATTGTTTGACGCTCATAGAAGTAGAGACTAGAGGGCGCACTAGACAACATCGTGTATAGAAGAGAAACAATTGGTCGGTTCCAGTGTTGTACATGTAGTACACATACACGTCAACTTGGGAATCCTTTGAGGACACTAAGACAGTTAACAAATAAACACATATGTATTGTTTGGCGCTCATAGAGCGTAGAAGGAAGAAGTAGAGACTAGAGGACGCACTAGACGACATAAAAATTGAAAGCTATAGTTGCCGACCAAGATTGGATATTTATGTCATATTCATGAAACTGTGATCAATCCCAACCACAGGATTGTCTAGGGAATTTTACGTTTTGTAGTTTGCCATTGCTTTCAGAAATCAGCGTTGAAGGCCACGTAAACATCATTTGAGTGCCACATGGTGTATACAAATTCAACTGTTCTACATTTAACTTTCGTAATACGTCATTTATCTGCTGTTTCAACTTTTCTCGTTTGCATGTATCTTTCAATTGTAGCTGTGCGGCTTTTCGCTTTCCCTTCACCTTTTGCGCTCCGCCCGATTGTTCTATGGTTTAAAACACGCCCGTTTAGCCTGCGGGAAACAAGGTCAGGCCATCACAAACTGCACCTAGAAACGTGTGCATGGCCGCTTGACCGGCGTGGGAGACACTTTCAGCCGTAGTCACGCAAGAAGTCGAGGATATACAACACAGACATCCTAAGTAATTCCCGCTTCGTCTTCGTAGTCTGTCCAGTTTTTGTCAATGTTTGTTCACAATTTTATATTTATATTTTCATGTAGTGATTTTCATATAGTGTTATCGTTGTGTTTGGTGTTTCTGCGCTGACGAAGGCTTTGACCACAACGTCCATTTTTTTTACTTGTAATTGTAGTTCTGGTAAAGTTTACCGTCTCCTGCTCGTATTTTTGGTGATTCAGACATCGTAAGTAGAATGTGTGAAATGTTAGTCGTTCTTGATGGATTTATGTGGGTGCGGGCTCATTGCTACATAGGAACGAACTGGCGACACCATAATTTTGTTTTGTTTTTATACCAGTAATATCCTGTTCAGGTTAGCATGACCGAATGGATAAGAACGCGTGTTCTTAAACATCCGGTGTGCTGAAGCCGAGGTAAGTGGTCAACCCCTACACCGGACGGTTGGTCTAAAATGTTGACCTCTCGTCCTTGACTCGGGGACGTAAATTACAAGTACCTCAGAAGTTGGAGTGGGTTCGCCTGATGGCAAGGAACACTAGTAACCAGGAAAACTAATCCTCACGCAACAATCAGTCCAAGTCACTAGAAGTTGAGTTGAGCTAAGAACCGACATAACTGCACTCAGGACATTTCCATACGTACTCCGTCCCCTCGTTCAACAGCAAGCGAAGAGTCATACCACTAATTGTTTCCTCTGCTGTCTGATTGAAAGTTCTCCTGGTCTTCCCTCTCAGTTTTGAGATTCTTCCAGAACCCCTACCTTCTCCACATGGTCCCACTAAAAGTATTAGCACATGTATGGACTACGTTTGAGTTCAAAGCGAGCAAAAGAAAAATACAAAGGAAGCTCAAAAGTCCTAATTTTCTACTGTAATGATTGCTAAACAGCCCATGACTCACATCTGAGTATGGCCACAGGAAAAATGCGTGTTCTCAACATGTTTACCTTAACCTGCATAGACACATCTATACATCATTTGGGAGTCATGAGTCAAGTGGGCCGTTTCCACTCTTTAAGACCAAATTAGATGTAAATCTTGCCAACTGAGACACTCAACTTTTTATGATTATCAGTTGAGTCAAGAAATGATATCGCAACACTCAGGACATTCACTTCCGTGCCCTATCTTAATTTTCAAGAGCCAGCGAAGAGTCCCAATACTAGTAGTACCAGTTGCAGCCTGTTTATGGCCTTTCCTCAGAGTACTGAGTACCAATGCCTATGGCCATCCCCTGCCGCACCACTCTCTCGAAATCTGATGACTTATCTGTTCTTTCACACTATACAAGTGATCCCAAACAGCCCTGACCACATCTGCCTTATCGTGTACGAATACTCAACCTAGCGGTGCACACCCAGCCAATCTGTCCGCCTGCTCGTTTCCCCCCACACCAGCGTGTCCTGGGGAAAAGATCCAGCAGATACTCTCTATCTTTGATTGATTAATTGAAGCGAGTATGCCTATCTTGACCCTTTACATTCAGGCCACTGCGTGCAGTTTTCTAATCAACGGTGTCTTTAAACAAATCAACACAAACAAACAATTCAGCACACATTGACGTAAATATAAACTAACGTAGATACAAACTAACATAGACACACACTCATACATTATAGACATAAGCCTTGGCTGCATTACATACAATGAACACAAACACATCCGAATTATTATTTTATTTAGAACACTCTAGCTAGAGCACAGGCATAAAACAAAAAGAAAGGTTGATTATATAGAAATATGACCTACAATTACAAATATCTGGCTGTAATATGTGGTTATACGGAGACACGGTGAGCTTGCCTGCCAACACAGTGCTCTGTGTTCGATCCCAAGCTGATACACGGTTGATGTGTGTTTTTTTTCGACCTGTATGGATCTGCGGTCGACCCATCTTCATACAATGGATACCAGACAATTTTCTGCGAAGGAAAGACGATGAAAGGAAGTGGTCACCCCACCTCATTTCTCGTGACCTAGAATCTGTGAAGGCCTAACACTACTACGTCTCATACGGTTAAATAACCAAATGGCCCTGTCACTTCGGACTACAACTGGTGGAGGAAGCCTAGACCTCATCTCTGCCAGCCCAGACATCTCTACCAGCCCAGACCTAACCTCTACCAGCCCAGACATAATCTCTACCAGCCCAGACCTAACCTCCACCAGCCCAGACATAATCTCTACCAGCCCAGACCTAACCTCCACCAGCCCAGACCTAACCTCTACCAGCCCGGACCTTATCTCTGCCAGACCAGACCTAACCTCTACCAGCCCAGACCTAACCTCTACCAGCCGAGTCCTAATCTCTGCCAGCCAGTCCTAATCTCTACCAGCCCAGACCTAACCTCCACCAGCTCGGACCTAATCTCTACCAGCCCAGACCTAATTTCTAACAGCTCAGACCTAATCTCTACCAGCTCAGTCCTAATCTCTACCAGCCCAGTCCTAATTTCTACCAGCTCAAACCTAATCTCTACCAGCCCAGACCTAATCTCTACCAGGATAGACCTAATCTCTACCAGCCCAGACCTAATCTCTACCAGCCCAGACCTAATCTCTACCAGCCCAGACCTAATCTCTACTGGCATAGACCTAATCTCTGCAACTCTGAACCTAATCTGTCAGCCCCGACCTAATCTCTGCCGCTCTAGACCTAATCTCTGCAACTCTAGACCTAATCTCTGCAACTCTGGACCTAATCTCTACCAGCCGAGACCTAATCTCTGCCAGCCTAGACTTAATCTCTGCTACCTAGACCTATTCTCTGACGCCCTAGACGTAATCTCTGCAACAATAGAACGTAACCTCTGTAACTCTGGACCTAATCTCTACCAGCCGAGACCTAATCTCTACCAGCCCAAACCTAATCTCTGCCGCCCTAGACCTAATCTCTGTCAGCCCAGACCTAATCTCTATTAGCCCAGACTTAATCTCAGCCAACCTGTCTATACTGTGCTCAGTTATGACCTGCTTGCATCCTAATATACGCCCCCCCCCCCCCGATGGGACGTTCCATTACGGCTTTTGCACATCCGCTAGTGTGTGTGTGTGTGTGTGTGTGTGTGTGTATATATATATATATATATATATATATATATATATATATATATATATATATATATATATATATATATATATATATATATATATATGATCAATCAATGAAAATAGTATAAAGGTATAATCAATAATCAAGGTTAATAATTGTACATTACTCATCGTTATGAAGATAGATAGCACACGATCAATATCACTGTTGTTTAAAAGATATGATTACATAATCTACACACCATGAAATAACAAAGTATAATGTAAAAGCTAAATATGCATTGTCCAGATAATACAAACAATGATTTACATTATATATCCGAGGTATAACTCAGGATGGTTGAAGATGATATCATTGGCACTACTACTGCTTCTGTTGCTGCTGCTACTACTATAACAACAACAACAACAACAACAACTACTACTACTACTACTACTACTACTACTACTACTACTACTACTACTACTACTACTACTACTACTACATTAGAGTGGCTCCAGTAGTTGAGACAAGTCCTGATAAATTTGCTATTAAAGGCTAGGAGTTATGTGTTTAAGTCAGAATATGTTTGGCGGGAAAACTTCTACAAAACGGGTTATTTTGTTTCGTTTTGTCTTGGTCATATTTTAAACATCCCGATCGCCAACATGGCGGTTAGGCATTGAACCTTTAAGGCCTATTGCGTGTTTATGCTTGTAGCTACGGTTTGCTGTCGCATTTTCCTCATGTTAGACTGGTAGTACATGGTTCCGTCGCACTGCTACTGAGTGCGTGGGCGACACTGTGAGCTGTGAAATTCGCGTGGAATGCTTCTACATCTGTCCTGTACAGTGACCTGCATGTTCGGAACAATGGCTACCGGCTGCTGCTGAATTGACTGATTTGCCTTTTCGGTTCACGGGTGCATTTTTCAGGAGACTCCTGGGAGTCGGCGCTGAATCTACAGAGTTCGTGATTTATGCTACACTTTTGGCGGGTCGCCCTGCGGTAAAAGACCGAGCCATGTGAAAAATCCGGGTCAGTGAGGTCTTTCTGGTGACTAACGAATCCATCGACGATGAACTGTGGTTTTCGTTGATGAATTTTGTGTTGGCATTCTGATGGCGGCATTATGCACAGTGTACCTGTGCGGACTGTTGGATTGCCGAGACTCCTGTCTATTCCACTTTTCAAATTGGACAGTGGGGAGCATTTTGTGTGATATTCACTGGCACAGGAATGGAGCATAATGGGGACGACCCGTTGCCGTGAAGTTTGAACCTCGACTAACCTAACCTAACCTTAAACATCCCCTTACCGCCACTTATATTGCCAATATAGTTTTTGAAAGCATTAAAACCTTTAACCCATAATCTTTAACTGTACGTTATAATTCCGAGAAAATCCGGCGTCAAATCCTCAAGTTCTTAAGAGTTATGTAAAATATATGAATCAAATTCAATTCCAAGCCACGTCTGGTAACCTGTAGTGGAATTTTTAGCTGTAAGTCAAGCTGAAGAAATCTGGTTCTCAAATCGATTGCCAGAAAAGTTTCTGTAAATAAAAGGGCAATGAAGCACGCACACATAGAGTGTAAGCAATCAGGTATGAGAAAAGCTCACAGCAATACTGAATGTAAAGCATTAAATCACTCTAATAAATTGTGCACATAAAAGGTGTATATAAATGTAAAACACAATATAGAAAGTTGCGTACAAAGTAAATTCATAATTTTCACGTCTAAATTAACACACATGCGCGCGCGCGCGCACGCACACACTGTTTAATTTGTTACATTTCTCACTCATCAGTTTGTTGTATACATTATAGCTAATTGCAGTCTAGCCATTTCTTTACTTCCATCTTGTTTTTCTCTTTCTTTCTGTTGTTTAATGTTTCGTCATAAATTTAAAACAAAAAAATGAAAGTACATTTAAAAAAATAATTTTAAACTATAAATACCCACACAAACACAATTCCCATCATATATCTATTACGCCACACCATAAAGGGTAATTATTCTCACAATTATAGAAGTATTGGATAGATCGAGTTGTGTGACGGTGTATTCCATGCTCAGTCTTCGTAGACTTAGATGGATAGGACATGTTAGGAGGATGGATGGCGGTAGAATACCAAAGGACATCTTTTTTAGTGAATTACAGATGGATAAGTGATCTAGGGGTCGGCCTCTACTACGATACAAAGATGTATGTAAACGGGACATGATTGATACAGGCATTGATCTTGCACCTAGGGAACAAGTCGCAGCTAACTGCGTTGCAAGGAGAGAAAAGATCAGAAATGGAATAAAGACACAAGAGAAAATGATTGCAGATAGGTCACACACTGAGCGTGTGAGATATCAGATGCTGCGTGATGGTGGAAATTATCATGTGTGCACACGCATCCATTATTGACGAATATTCATAGCGCGAATGGGTCTGATCAGTCACATTCGCTACCGCTATCCGGTGCCGTTAACATGCTTTTTTTTAAAGCACAATGTAACAAATTATCGTCTGTCAAGACAGCAAGGTGCCAGTATACATTATGTATATTTTTAAAGTAAAAAATAAAGACCTTTTTATGCATTGACGGGTATTAGATATATAGTGCGAATGGTGGCACACAAACACATTTAAAAGTAATTCTTGCAAACTATCTTATATAATGTGAAAATCAATATTTATTTCAATACATCATCACAGGTTGTCAGCCCTGTGGGCTGGCTGTCGATTCCACCGTTTCACTTGTGGAGTCCCCCCCCCCCCCTTCCCGTCGTTTCCATGTCTGGACTGTGTAGTGGTGGAGAAGCTTGCTTGTTCCAGCGACTGCTACAGGCTGTGCTGAGTTGCGCAACTAATGGTAGAGTCTCATATCTTAAGTCATGTCAAGGGATATGACACTTGAATACCAGGAGCCCAAACATGAAGTCATCATTGCAGTTATTTCCATTTTTGGGAATTGAATATCAACTGCCCGTACGTAAAGTCAATGTAGTTTTTTTTTTTTTTTTACTTTCAGGAAGTGAATGCCAAATACACATACATATAAAGTCATTATTGCTGTTATTTCCCTTTACATGAATACCAATCAAATGTAGACAAAATTAGTTATTTCCCTTTCAGGAAGTGAATACCAACTGCACATACATAAAGTCATTATTGTAGTTACTTCCCTTCCAATGACTACCAATTACACATTCACTTCTTCAAGTCTTCATTGTAGTTATTTCCCTTTCAGGGAATGAATGCCAGCCGCACACACATTAAGTCACGATTGTAGCTATTTCCAGTTCAGGAAGTGAATACCAACTGCATATACATGAAGTCACCATTGTAGTTGTTTCCCTGAATACCAATTGCACATAGAGGAATTCATTGTGGTTATTTCCATTTCAGAGAGTGAATACCAACTACACATAGAGGAAATCATTGTAGTTATTAGTTACTTTCGTTTCAGAGAGTGAATACCACGTGAACATAGATGAAATCACCATTATAGTTAATTCGATTTCAGGGAATGACTCAGAGAAAATCCTGTGAGAAATTAGTTTTGTGTCTCGATCATATTTTAAACATCCCTTTTCAACCACTGATATTGTCAATATAAATTTTGAAATCATGAAAATCTTTAACAGTAAGTAAAAATACAACACAAAAAAGCAATGATTAATTTGCGTACAAAGTGAATTCATACTTCTCACTTCTAAAATACTATAAAATTCAATTATATGTATATTATATTGTATGCGTTCGTTAAGTTCCTTACTCATCAGTTTCTAATATATCTTATTCCAGCCTAGCAATTTCTTTACTTACATTTTTTTTTTATGTTTCACCACCATCTACCACTTTTGCCTTCACGCGTCATGGGGAGAAATAGTTGACGGTTCAGCGCCGGATGGGTAGCACTGGATAATGTCATTTCGTGTGATTGTACAATGTCTTTGATGTCGTCAATCCATTTCTTTCTCGGGCGTCCTCTTGCTCTGTATTATATCTTCTTTGAGGTAGCGCTAGTGCTGGTAGATAATGGTGTTGCATTCTAAATAGATGGCCAAATCATTTGATATCTTGTTGGTGACAGAAAGTGTTGATTTCACTATCCGTCTGGCAACATCATATCTTACTTGGTTTCGGATAGTTAAGTTGGCAGCTCTTCTCAAGCATCTCCTCTCGCATTTGTTGATTTTTTGTTGATTATGTGCAATTTTGATAATGTCCTAGTTTTACATTTATAGAATAGGGTTGGTATGAATATGCTATTTATTATCTGTCGTTACATGGACACAGGTATGTTAGGAAATTCATCATCATCATCAAGTGCCGTGCCGGCTGGCGTAGGCGTTCATGGCTCTCCATAGATCTCGGTCTTTGGTTTTCTGGATCAACTCTGCTGCTGATATTCCTCCATGCCACCGTCTCAATCCATCCAGCATCACTTCTCTTGGTCTACCTCTGCCTCTCTTCCCCTCGATTTTTCCAGTTGTTACGATGTTCTCCAATGCCTCTCTTCTCATCACATGACCGAGGAAAGCTGTTTGTCTCTGTCTTATTGTTGTATATAATGTTCTAGTTTCATTAGCCTGTTTCAGGCAGTCGTCGTTAGTTACTCTGGCAGTCCAAGGAATTCGCAACATTCGTCTCAGGAACCACATCTCTGTTGCTTCTAATTTCTTCTTAATTTGTTCATTTACATTCCAAGATTCACTGCCATACAGCAAAACTGGTTCTACATAGCATTTCAGCACTCTCTTTCTTACATTCAGTGACAGCGACTTATCGCATAAGATACTCTTCATTTTATGAAATGCGGCTTTTGCCTGCCCTATTCTGCTCCTAATCTCTGTTGTACATCTTCCATCTGATGTTATAAATGCCCCTAGGTATCTAAAATTATCAACTTGGTTAAGGATTTTCCCTTCTATTTCTATGTCACATTTTGGTGTCACCATTTTCTTTGATATTACCATTGTTACTGTTTTCTTGATATTCAAGTTGAGTCCTTTCCTTGCACTCTCTGTTACTACAACGTCTAATAATTGTTGTAGGTCTGTTGAATTATCCGCCACCAATACTGTGTCATCTGCATAGCGTATATTATTTATATTATAACCTCCAACTAGTATTCCTGGCATCTCTTTGATCTCTCTCATTATTACTTCACTATACAGGGAGAAAAGATCTGGTGACAAGACACACCCTTGTCGTACTCCTAGCTTTATCTGTTCGTAACTACCCTCTTTATTTCCCATTTTAATTGCTGCTACTTGGTTCCAGTAAATATTCTTTATTATTCTTAAATCTTTTCCATCAGTGTTGATATCTTCCAACATTTTAATCAGTTCATCATGTTTTACTTTATCAAATGCCTTAGTATAATCTATGAAGCACAAATATATGTCCCTCTGTTTCTCTATTGACCTTTCTATTAGTGTCCGCAATGTATAAATTGCATTGTTTGTGCCCTTTCCTTCCACAAATCCATACTGTTCTTCACTAATTTCCATTTTTATTTTCTTTTTGGTTCTTCTCATTATGATTCTGAGTAGAAGCTTAGTGATATGGTTTATAATGTTAATTGTACGAAAATCTTCACAATCAATTGCTCCTGGTCTTTTTGGTATAGCTATAAATACAGATTTCAGCATATCACTGGGTAAATATCCACTGCTGTAAATATCATTCAACATTTTGGTTAATATATCTACTCCAAATTCTCCCAATACTTCTAATTCTTCTATTGTGATTTCATCTGGCCCAGCTGTTTTTCCTTTCTTCATACGTTTCATAGCGTCAGCGACTTCTTCTTTCAGAATAGGTGGACCTTCTAAGTTACTATCTTCTGTTAATTCTGCCCTTTCTCCTTCATATAATTCTCTTATATACTCATTCCACCTCTTCATTATAGCATCTTCCTCTAATATTATCTTTCCTGTTTTTGATTTCAAACACCCTGTATTTATTCTTATTTTTTTTCCTGTAAGCTCACTGATTTGTCTGTGCATATTTTTGGTATATTTAATGGAATTTAATTCAATTTTTTTGCATTGCTCATTTAACCAACTTTCTTTAGCTTTCCCACATTTATCTTTTATTTCTTTATTTATCTTAGCGTATTCTTGTTTGTCATTTTTATACTGTTTTCTTTTGTCCATCAGGTTTAAGATATCTTCATTCATCCATTTTTTCTTAGCTATTTTGCCTCTCTCTGGTAATACTTCTTTGCTAGTTTGATGAATGGAGTCCCTTAACATTTCCCATTGTTCATCTATACTCTGTATTTTAGTTATTGCATTGTACCTATTTTTCACAGTCACTCTGTATTGTTCTTGCATTTCGTTATCTATTTTTAGAACCTCTTTATTAAGTCTCATGTTCTTAACCATTTTTTTCCCTCTTTTTAATCTTACTTTTATTTGTCCACATAGTGGTACATGATCACTATTACAGTCAGCACCAGGCATTGTCTTTACATTAATTAAAGCATTTCTAAATCTTTTATTAATTAGTATGTAGTCAATTTGGTTGCGTATTTTCTTATCAGGGCTTATCCATGTGTACAGTCGTCTTTTATGGTGTTTAAACCATGTGTTTCCAATTATCATATCATTGATATTTGCCCATTCTATTAGCTTTTCCCCTCTTTCATTTCTTGTACCTAAACCATAATTCCCCACTACATCCTCCATTTTTCCCTTTCCTACTTTTGCATTAAAATCACCAAGTATTATTTTTATTTCTTGTGATCCAATTTGAGCCATCACCATTTCTATTTCGTCGTAAAAGTGTTGTATTTCTTCATCACTACTGCGTTAGGAAATTACAGTATGGTTTATAGTTGCTTTTTAGCATCTGATTTTGATTTCTCTGCCTATTCTACTATCTTCTATAATCATATTTCCTAGATATTTAAATTCACCCCCCCCCCAGAGGTGTAATATTTATCAGTATATTTAGTGGACCAGGAGATCTGCCAACCTGCATTACTTCAGTTTTGGTTGTATTTATATTCATATTATATCTGCTGCTTGTTGAACTCAGCTTAATTCTATGATTTTGTAGCCCATCCTCATTGCTGTAAAAAAGGCATGGTTTCGTCGATAATTGAAAACATAAATGTGAAAGCACATTGAAATAAAATAATTACATACACACACACACACACATTCTCTCTCTCTCTCTCTTTCTCTCTCTCTCTCAAATGTAATTCTTACAAAAGTACAGTTGCATATATCAAGAAATTCTTACAAATTACAATTTAACAACATCATATGGTTTCATCGATAATACAAAACCAAAAAAATATCACACACGCACTTGTTTGTGAAGTCTCACTACACTTTGTATGTAGAATAACTGTTTGTTGGAGAGTATGTTTTCCGTTTGCAAGACAGGAAAACATACTCTAAAACAAACATATGTTCTATATACAAAATGCAGCCTTTACAAACACCCTGTATAAAGTAAAACATAAAGGAATTTTTAGGTGGTGCACTGGATATACGGCGTGAATGGTGTCTCTCACACACACACACTTACAAGTAATTCTCACAATCGGCATTCACCATTGTAATTTTTACATTATGTCATCATTGTAGTTATTTCCCTTTCAGGGAATGAATAGCAGCTGCACAAACAAGAAACCACCATTGTAGTTATTTCCCATTCAGTGACTACACATGCATTGATGGTTCCTGCGACAATATATGCTTCATAAAGAGGCAACTTGTTTCCATTGCAGCATGAAGAGAACAATCATAGGGAATCATAATTATAATCAGTTATGTGCTTATGTACAACATAAACCCTCAGCCAAACATATAACTACATTATATTCAGTTGATATCCATTTTGTATATACAAGCGCCTTATTTTAATTCAGACCTATTGAGAACTAAAGGTAATCAAACCCAGTTCTTGTGAGTACTGAATAAGATACAATCCAGTCCTTGTGAGTACTGAATAAGATAAAATCCAGTCCTTATGAGTACTGAATAAGATAAAATCCAGTCCTTATGAGTACTGAATAAGATAAAAACCAGTCCTTGTGAGGACTAGCATCAAAGCCATTCCTTGTGATGACTAAATGCGATAACAATCATTCTTTGTGAGAACTAAACAATCAAAACCAGTCCTCGTGAGGACTAAACAAGATACACATCAGTCATTGTGTGGACTAAATAAGATACACATCAGTCATTGTGTGGACTAAAGATACACATCAGTCATCGTGTGGACTAAATAAGATACACATCAGTCATCGTGTTGACTAAATAAGATACACATCAGTCATCGTGAGGACTAAACAAGATACACATCAGCCATGGTGTGGACTAAATAAGATACACATCAGTCATCGTATGGACTAAATAAGATACACATCAGTCATCGTGTGGACTAAATAAGATACACATCAGTCATTGTGTGGACTAAATAAGATACACATTAGTCATCGTGTGGACTAAATAAGTTAAACATCAGTCATTGTGTGGACTAAATAAGTTAAACATCAGTCATTGTGTGGACTAAATAAGTTAAACATCAGTCATTGTGTGGACTAAATAAGATACACATCAGTCATTGTGTGGACTAAATAAGATACACATCAGTCATTGTGTGGACTAAATAAGATACACATCAGTCATTGTGTGGACTAAATAAGTTAAACATCAGTCATTGTGTGGACTAAATAAGTTAAACATCAGTCATTGTGTGGACTAAATAAGTTAAACATCAGTCATTGTGTGGACTAAATAATATAAACATCAGTCATTGTGTGGACTAAATAAGATACACATCAGTCATCGTGTGGACTAAATAAGTTAAACATCAGTCATTGTGTGGACTAAATAAGTTAAACATCAGTCATTGTGTGGACTAAATAAGTTAAACATCAGTCATTGTGTGGACTAAATAAGTTAAACATCAGTCATTGTGTGGACTAAATAAGTTAAACATCAGTCATTGTGTGGACTAAATAAGATACACATCAGTCATTGTGTGGACTAAATAAGATACACATCAGTCATTGTGTGGACTAAATAAGATACACATCAGTCATTGTGTGGACTAAATAAGATACACATCAGTCATTGTGTGGACTAAATAAGTTAAACATCAGTCATTGTGTGGACTAAATAAGTTAAACATCAGTCATTGTGTGGACTAAATAAGTTAAACATCAGTCATTGTGTGGACTAAATAAGTTAAACATCAGTCATTGTGTGGACTAAATAAGATACACATCAGTCATTGTGTGGACTAAATAAGTTAAACATCAGTCATTGTGTGGACTAAATAAGATACACATCAGTCATTGTGTGGACTAAATAAGATACACATCAGTCATTGTGTGGACTAAATAAGATACACACCAGTCATCGTGTGGACTAAATAAGTTAAACATCAGTCATTGTGTGGACTAAATAAGTTAAACATCAGTCATTGTGTGGACTAAATAAGTTAAACATCAGTCATTGTTTGGACTAAATAAGTTAAACATCAGTCATTGTGTGGACTAAATAAGATACACATCAGGCATTGTGTGGACTAAATAAGTTAAACATCAGTCATTGTGTGGACTAAATAAGTTACACATCAGTCATTGTGTGGACTAAATAAGTTACACATCAGTCATTGTGTGGACGAAATAAGATACACATCAATCATTGTGTGGACTTAATAAGTTAAACATCAGTCACTGTGTGGACTAAATAATATAAACATCAGTCATTGTGTGGACTAAATAAGATACACATCAGTCATTGTGTGGACTAAATAAGTTAAACATCAGTCATTGTGTGGACTAAATAAGATACACATCAGTCATTGTGTGGACTAAATAAGTTAAACATCAGTCATTGTGTGGACTAAATAAGTTAAACATCAGTCATTGTGTGGACTAAATAAGATACACATCAGTCATTGTGTGGACTAAATAAGTTAAACATCAGTCATTGTGTGGACTAAATAAGATACACATCAGTCATTGTGTGGACTAAATAAGATACACATCAGTCATTGTGTGGACTAAATAAGATACACATCAGTCATCGTGTGGACTAAATAAGTTAAACATCAGTCATTGTGTGGACTAAATAAGTTAAACATCAGTCATTGTGTGGACTAAATAAGTTAAACATCAGTCATTGTTTGGACTAAATAAGTTAAACATCAGTCATTGTGTGGACTAAATAAGATACACATCAGTCATTGTGTGGACTAAATAAGTTAAACATCAGTCATTGTGTGGACTAAATAAGTTACACATCAGTCATTGTGTGGACTAAATAAGTTACACATCAGTCATTGTGTGGACGAAATAAGATACACATCAATCATTGTGTGGACTAAATAAGTTAAACATCAGTCACTGTGTGGACTAAATAATATAAACATCAGTCATTGTGTGGACTAAAGAAGTTAAAAAGAAGTCCCAGTGTCCTAATCGATCAAAACCAGTCCTTATGAGGACTAAATCAGATAAAAAGAAGTCCTTGTCAGGACTAAACAATCAAAACCAGTCCCTGTGAGGACTAAACAATCAAAAACCAGTCCTTGTGAGGACTAAACAATCAAAAACCAGTCCTTGTGGGGACTACATAAGATCAGAATCAGTCCTTGTGAGGACTAAGTAAGATCAAAACCAGTCCTTCCCAGGATTATCTCAAGCAAGCGTCAATCAAACCGGACACAAAAGGAGAGATACACGAATCTCTCCATATAAAAACCAGTCCTCCTCAAGACATCGTCAAAGAAGATATCACCTTTATGTCCTAACACAACTCAGTCCTTCTCAGGACAAACTAGAGAAAGCGACGAACAACTGGGAGGAAACTGAATCCGGCAGATTCTCCTTAGGACCTGTCCTCATCACGACCAACTCAACGAATAAAAAAAAGAAGAAAATGTCAATCAGTCCAGAGAACGAACGAACAAACTTTATTTTCAAAGGGTTAAGAATTGGGCACGCAGGCCCGTCTAACATTCTGCCCTTCAATCACTCTCATACATTATGTCATCCTCACATCATGCGAGGCTAACCGAGAACAACAATATAACATTCATGAATTTTAAAGGCATGGAGAAATGCAAAACTCACTACTACATGACTCACTAAAATTAATGAATGATGTGGCAATTGTTATTAGCTATGGAATATACTGATCTATAAAACGGGGACTGCGGTTATACTTTCTTTCTTTTTGTTTTTGTTTTTTTGCATATCCTTTACAGGACATCGCTGTCAACACCAGCATCTTTCAGCTGTATGTTGATTTATTGGCAAGATTACGCTCAGTAGTTTGCCATTGCTTTCTGAGCAGCCGGCTCACATACCCCGTAAGTTACCGATGCGATTCGAACCACTGCTGATTCTCACCGTCATCACGTTACCGAAGAGAGTATACGAGATTACGAAGAAAAGTCGTAACCTCTAAGCCACGAAGCCGGCGCGGTTATACTAGAGTTTCATAATTATTATACAGAGACCAAGTTTGTGCCCTGTGCGACCTTTTGGGCAGGTCCATCCTGCACAAGGAAATTGAGCCATACGGGATACCACCCGGTGCACTGAAATAGATCCTCTCTTGTATAAACCTCTGTTAAGCATTCTCAACTTGTAATAATTTCTTTTCAGATCTATCCCTAATAAACATCAAACATGTTGCTACTGTCCACATCAAGGCAACAAAGGTGCCACACATAAAATCAAGTCAACAAACTCCATCAAGCTACAGCTAGCTACTAACAGCAACCAACAAAACTGTGCTTAAGATAGAAGAAAATGCCAGCAAAGCTCTGCCACCAATTCTAGGCACAACACATGAAGCATTAATTTCTAGTTTAAAAGAACATCTTCCAAAATGTAGTTGGTATATTATTATTTAGATTTAATTTTTAATAATTGAGGAAATATGAATCATGATGAGACCTTTTAAAATAAATGTCAATTAAGTATATGCTCCAACAAGTGAATGCAGTGAAGAAAGTATACAGGAATTTGATAATGACACGGAGTCTGCTTTGAAGAACTGTAACAAATCAGAAACAAATATTATAATGGATGATTTCAACGCAAAAGTAGAACATCAATGCATTGAATGCAGTGTAGGCAACCATGGTTTGGGAGAGAGAAACGAAAGAAGATACAGACTTGTAGAATGGGCAAAAGAACAAGAAATGGTTGTAGGAAACAGCATCTTAGAAGATTAAACAGCATCTTAGAAGATTATGGACATGGAGGTGTCCAGACATCAGGATTAAAATCCAGATAGATTACATCCTGATCAGCAAAAGGCTCCGAAAACGTTAACTGTCGTAAAAACAGTCCCCAATACAGACTGTTACAGTGATCACAGATTAATTACAGGCACACTGAGGGTAAAGTTAAAGAAAGTCAAGTATACAACAGGAAACCCTAAATATGATTTGTGCAAATTGAAAACTGACAAAGAAATACAAGATAATTTTAACACAGAAGTAAAGAACAAATATGATATATTGTCTGATCTAGAGATCCTGTTTCAATCAGTTGTGCTGCAGAAAAGACTATTCCAAAATTAAAGAAAGTGGGTTGTAAGACATGGATGACTGAAGACGTTTTAGAACTAATGGAAACAATAAGACAGAACAAAAATAATCCTGCCAAATATGAAGAAATTCAAAGAAAAGTCAGAATATTATGTAAGGCGGCAAAAGAAGCAAGGCTCGAGAAAAACTGCATAGTAATTGAAAACCAACAACAATAAAAATACCAAACTAATGCACAAAATAATTCAGGAGCTTACTAATCAAAGAACACATACATCAGCAGACTGCCTAAAGACAAAAGATGGACAAATCATAATAGGAAAAGATCAGATTTTACATGTGTGGTCAGATTAGGTGAAAAACCTTTATGAAGATAACAGAGAAGAACAGTATACTATTCAAAATAATATCGAAGGACCATCAATTTTGAGGATGGAGGTTCAGAATGCTCTTAACTATATGAAATCTGGCAAGATCCCCGGTTCAGACAGCATCACAACAGGAATGATTAATGCTTTAGAAGAATATGGAATAGACAAAGTTACCAGTCTGCTGAATACAATATATGATACTGGAAACATACCTCATGAATTATGTAACTCTGTATTTATTGCAATCCCAAAGAAATCAGGAGCTTTGGAGTGTGATCAACATCGAACAATTAGTATAATGAGTCACATCACGAAGATTATGCTAAGAATTATCATGCAAAGAGTTAGGAAGAAAATATAATCTGAAATAGGAGAAGAACAATGTGGGTTTGTAGAAGGCAAGGGTACAGTAAATGCCGTGTTAACTGTGTATATACTGAGAACAGTAATTGAACGTTCTATAGAAGTAAACAAAGACTGACAACTTTGCTTTTTTGACTACACAAAGGTTTTCGATAAAGTGAGACATGTCGACATGATGAGGATGCTTGAAGATCTACAAATTGATGGAAAAAACCTTAGACTTGTTAAAAAACATATATTGGAAACATCAAACCGCCATAAGAATTGATAATGAAGTATGTCAAAATCAGCCTATTAAGACAGGTGTGAGACAGGAATGTGTAATGTCTAAAGATCTTTTTTCCCTGAGAAGTGAAAATATTTTCCGAAATATAGAAGATATGGAAGGAATCAACATTGGGGGACGATGCATCAATAACATTAGATATGCAGATGATACAGTCTTGATTGCAGACAATGAACAGGACCTGCAACATTTAATAGAAGGGGTTGTTGCACACAGTGAACAACTAGGGTTAGAATTGAATTGTAAGAAGACAGAATATGGTCGTCACTGGGAAGAAGGAAATACCACAATGTAATATACAAGTAAATGGGCATATTCTTAAACAAGTGAATCGGTACAGTTATCTCGGTACAGTCATAACATCTTGTGGGAAATGCCTTGAAGAAATTAGAATAAGAATTGCCATTGCGAAGGAAGCAGTTTGCAAGATGAAAAACATACTGATCATTTTAAAAAAAAGATATAAATTGAAACGAGAAAGAGTGTTGAAGTGCTACATAGAACCTATACTTTTATATGGATGTGAAGCGTGGGCAATGAACAGACAAGCTGGAAAAGATCTGATGGCTGTGGAAATGTAGTTTCTGAGGAAAATGCAAAGAATACCATGGACAGACAGAAAAACCATTGAACAAGTCCTTCAAGAAACAAATGAAGATCGTTAACTGATTAGAGACATTAGACGTAGACAGTCAAAATGTTTTGGGCATGTTATGAGAAGAAATGAATTGCAGAACTTGGTGACAACTTGCAAGATCGAAGGGAAGAGACCAAGGGGAAGACCGAGAAGTAAATACCTGGATGGTTTGGCCACGTGGCATGGTCGAGACAGAAACACGGAGCTGTTCCATGACTCTGGTGATCGAGTGAGATGGCAAAACATGACCGCACTTCTTATCGGCATAGCACATGATGGATGGATAAAAATAGCTCCATGCTAGAGCTGTAAACAGAGGTGGCTACTTAGTATGGATTAGCTAGTAAGACGAAACAACCAATGGCAGAAAGCTAAATATATCTGGTTTTAGATATGATAAGACAACCAATGGCAAACAGCAATACATTGTTTCTATATGATAAGGCAACCAATGATACATGTTAATTATATGATGAAACAGCCAAAGATAAACAAATGTATGTATGAAACAACCAAAGATATACAACTGTATGTATGGAACAGCCAAAGATAATTGTGCGTATTAAATAGCCACAGATAAACAACTCAGTGTATGAAACAGCCAAAGATAAACAGTAGTATGTATGAAACAGTCACAGATAAACAACTATGTGTATGAAACAACGAAAGATAAACAACTATGTGTATGAAAAAGCCAAAGATAAACAATTTTATGAATGAAACAGCCATAGATAAACAACTGTGCGTATGAAACAGCTAAAGATAAACAACCGTGTGCATCAAACAGCTAAAGATAAACAACAGCGTGAATGAAACAGCTAAAGATAAAAGACTGTCTGTATGAAACAGCCAAACATATACAACTGTGTGTATGAAACAGTCAAAGATATACAACTGTTTGTATGAAGCAGTTAAAAATAAACGACTGTGTGTATGAAACAGCCAAAGATAAACAACAGCGTGTAGGAAACAGCCAAAGATAAACGACTGTGTGTATGAAACATCTAAAGATAAACAACAGCGTTTAAGAAACAGCCAAAGAAAAACGGCTGTGTGTATGAAACAGCTAAAGATAAACGACTGTGTGTATGAAACAGCTAGAGATAAACAACAGCATGTAGGAAACAGCCAAAGATAAACGACTGTGCGCATGAAACAGCTAAAGATAAAAAACAGCATGTAGGAAACAGCCAAAGACATACAACTGTGTGTATGAAACAGTCAAAGATATACAACTGTATATATGAAACAGCCAAAGATAAACAACTGTGTATATGAAACAGCCAAAGATAAACAACTGTGTATATGAAACAGCCAAAGATAAACAACTGTGTATATGAAACAGCCAAAGATAAACAACTGTGTATATGAAGCAGCCAAAGATAAACAACTGTGTATATGAAACAGCCAAAGATAAACAACTGTGTATACGAAACAGCCAAAGATAAACAACTGTGTATGTAAAACAGCCAAAGATAAACAACTGTGTATGTAAAACAGCCAAAGATAAACAACTGTGTATGTAAAACAGCCAAAGATAAACAACTGTGTATATGAAACAGCCCATGATAAACAACAGCATGTATGAAACAGCAAAAGATAAACAACGGTGTGTATGAAAAAAACACAAATTTAAACAACAACAGAATGTGTGAAACAATCTAGGTCAAACAATAGTACGTTTTCTATGTGATGAAACAACAAAGACCATAACTATACCAGTTATGTATTTACGTGTTAATTTTAGGAGAATATGTCGAATAGGGAATACATTTGTTTCTCTGCATATCTCTAAATAATTGTATACCAACCACTAAATCATACAACAGGCAGATCAAATGACTTATCACTAAGAAATCCTTTCATTACCATCATATTACATTAAGTTGATGATTTTCGGATCCTTCCCTTGCATTCATATTACATTCTTTTGATGTTTCTGATCCTAGCATTACAATCACATCTCAGTAAATTGATGTTTCTGATCCTAGCATTACAATCATATCTCAGTAAATTGTAACATCTCAGTTCATTTGCTGCTCCTTTAATTACGATTACAGTTCAGTACTTGTTGATTTTTCACATTGTGGTGAGTTAATTTTCTAGCCTTTTCATTATAAATTTCAGTGGTCAGTTGTCTGCATCTCAATAAGCAAATAGAGTTTATAAACGTGAACTGTGTAACAGTTTAACCGATTAACTGCCAAAGCATAATATATTTCCAAACGTGACACACCCCCCCCCCCCCCCACCTTTGGACAGAAGGACAATATATCGGGTTATCGTGTTATTTGTTTTGTTTCGTGGTAGCTTCCACAATTTCAATGCTCAGTGAACGGAAATTAATATTATAAATATATTATTATTATTATATTATTATTATTTATATTATATTATTACTTGCTTATTTGATAGTGTACCATGCTTGGTCCAAGCCTACTTTTTCTTTGGCACTGAATCAGTTAATAATAAAACAATATAAAATGTTTACTGTAAATATCCATTCTAGCAAGAAATATGTTTGCAGTGTCAATATTTTATCACATTTTAGTGCGTCAATTCCCTAAGCATTTCATTACAATCAAATCTTAACGCATCGCAATAAACAAGTAAAGGTTATAAACGTGAGCTATATACAAGTAGAGGTGATAAACGTGAACTATAAAAAAGTCGCTTAAAAGTCGACAGGGTCGACTTCATTGCACCGGGTTTTATCCCATATGGCTCGGTCTCTTTCCGCAGAACGGAAAGCGTCGCACAAAGCACGAACTCCGTAGCTTTTAGCGACGACCCACAGGAGTCTCCGAAACATTTAACTTGTAAACCGAAGGACGCGGCCCGGAATCGAACCCACAACCTTCGGAGCACGAGTCAATCGGCTTGACTGAGATGATAAACGTGAACTATACACAAGTAGAGGTTATACACTATGTAATAGTTTAATAATAAAACAACATGAATTGTTTGTTGTACATGTCTCTTCAAGCAAGAAATATGTTTGCAGTGCCAATGATTGTCTTCTTACAAAACACACAATGTGTGGCAGTATCCGCACAATCTTGGCAAGCGATGACATGCCCACAAGGGAGGTAAATACAACTCACGGGATTCGATCTGCACAATCGACATGTGACCCGCTCTTCCAGGAGTGCGTGCTCCCTTTCAACGGTCCTCAGAATGTCGCTGGGGTTTGGGACACGAGCTTCTCGCTGCCCAGCATTAGATGCCCCTGCAGGTGTTGCCTCGTTCATCCTTTGGCTGGCTTCTTGTCTCTCTTGTTCACCACGACCCACTGTAAATATGTCATTGATAAAGTATTGCGTAAAGGAATATTCCTAACTACAGTTGTAGATGTTTTTAACAAATTTTATTCTAGGAGGTCGGTAAGGTAAGCTTCTCCAGTTTGTCTTGTTCCAGACGCATTGGTGTTACCTTTCCTCTGTAGGAAATTAGACAGGCCGAGAGAAGGATCATACTGCATGGGAAACACATGGTCTCTACAATTCAGCCCAGGCTGTGTGCTATGAAGAAGTTATTATACTTTTTTTTTTTTTTTTTTAAAGAGCATAATAACTATCTTCTGTCGAGACGGCAAGGTTACAACTACGACATAAATTACAATTAGCTCTGAAGTCGGAGTGGGTGCGCCTGATGGCGAAGGACACTGGTAATAGGGAAAGCTAATACACACGCAAAAATCAGTCCAGTGCACCAGAAGTAGTAGCATGTGTATGGACTACGCTTGAGTTATTCTTCTTCTTCTTCTGCGTTTTTTTCTTTCGGATGTGACTGCTTTGTGCCTGTTTACAGCAGAACTGCGTTCTTGCGCCGTTAGGCCGACACATCCGACTTCTGCAGGCATTTGTTGACCGGGTTAACCTTCCCGGCACGCTTGAGTTCAAAATGACCGAATGCAAACAATTTAAAATAAATAAACATCAGTGAGTTGAGTTTAGTCAAGGACCGACATCATAATACTAAAGACATTCCCACATGTGCTCGGTCCTCCCCTTCAACACCCAGCGACGTGTCCCAATACTAATGGTGCCAGTTGCAGTGTGATTTTATCTCCAGCTGGCCTTCCCTCAGAGAACTGAGTGTCGGCCAGAGCCCCTAGTCACTTCCCGACGAATAATTATCTTCATGTTCACAATAATGGCGGCCAGCTTGTCGCAGAACTGACTTGATTGCCTTATGCGTAATGTGTGGCTGCTGGTTTTCTAGTGACTGTCGCTTCCACCGACGATGAAGTGTATTTTTCGTGGAGGACTTTTGTGTTGGCATTCTGGCAGCGGCATTATGCACAGTGTACCTGTGTGGGCTGTTGGTTTGTCGAATCTCCTGTTTGTTCCATTTTTCACATGGGGCAGTGAGGAGCATTTTGTGTGATATTCACTGGCACAGGAATGGAGCATAATGGGGATGACCCGTTGCAGTGGAATTGGAATCGTGACTAATGACTAATTACCTTCAGATCATGATGATTTATGTGTTCCTCCAGACTATAGACATGATTCTAAATGCTCTTATCACGTCTGACTTATCATGCACCAATACCCCACCCAATGGCGTGGACCCAGCTAATCTCTCCACCTGCTCGTTTTTGAACACACCAGCATTTTCTGGGTAAAAGAGCCAAGTGTAGCTCCCTATCTTTGATTTTTTAATCGAAACATGCCACTCTAAGCGAAGCATGTCTGCCTTCACTTTTCTCAGCTTGCTCTTTGGGTCTGTTACAATTCAAGACGTTAGTGCTGTTTGCCCTCCAGCCAACAGAACGCCACAAAGACTGCCTCCACCTCCATTCTCAAACTAGATGTTGTGGTATCATATGCCAGGCCCTCCTGCACTAAACACCATCCATTAACCTTCACTATAAACGTCATTTGCTCTGAGCACAGAGCCATACCACTTGAGTATCGGTGATGATGGTGCAAAAGTGAACATCAGAAAACTAATTAAACAGGCCATTACTCTCTTTGGACAACAATAGCCTTCAAATTAATATCCAATTTGTGGCTGACTCGATCACGGGATTATTAATCTGAGCCAGGGATGGACCCTACTATAACTTCTCTTCAGAGGTTGAACGGGGTAATGGTAGAATGAACAAGAAAAACTAATTAAACAAACAAAGAACTCGAGCAACAAACGTAGTGATAAACAAAGGACTCACTGGTCAGAGTATTAGCAAGTGGAGCAGTGTTTGCAGGTGGAATGCTCAACTGTGAGATGGTTGAGTTGATTCCAGAATCAATGCTGGCTGGAGCACTATTACCGGGTAGGTTCTGGCTGGTCTCCCCGTGGGTATTAAAATGTGTAAGTATGTCTGTGAGAAGGTCGATTTCAAGGCAGCTTTCCCCTAGGGAAAACATAAGGTACATCTGGGTAATGTGTACAAAAATATATCAAGATAATAATGTACAGAAAAGTGTGTTGCCGGGGCCCATAAGGGAAGCAAAGAATAGCAACACTGCAGCCTACCACGCATGTCGTAAGAGGCGACTAAGGAGGCTTGATGGTTCCGTCGCCCTGCTACTGAGTAAGTGCGTGGCGCGACACTGTGAGCTGTGAGTTTCGTGTGAAGTGCTTTTGAATCTGCCCGAGGTTTTTTGGAACGTGACTGCATGTTCGGAGTGATGGCAGATGGCTATGTCCCAGAGTTGACCGGTTTTTGCCTTATGCAGAAATGCGTGGCTGCTGGGGTTCTGGTTGACTGCCACTGCCATCGACGATGAACTGTATTTCGTGGACTGTGTGGGTGAACATCTAGGAAACATCCAAATGGGAAAATGGCTGCAGATTCCATCAGAAATGAACTGGGTGTTTTGTGGGGGACTATTGTGTTGACATTCTGGCGGCGGCATTATGCACAGTGCATCTGTGCGGGCTGTTGTTTGTCGAGACTCCTGTCTTTTCCACTTTTCACATTGGACGGTGGGGAGCGTTTTGTATGATATTCACTGGCACAGGAACGGAGCATAATGGGGACGTTGCTGTGAAGTTGGAACTGCGACTAACTAACTAACCAGCATTTTTAGCTGCTGTTGATGTCTTGGCAAGTTTTACGTTCAGTAGTTTTCATTGCTTTCTGAACAACCAGCTCACATATCTCCGTAAGTAACCAGTGCGACGCGATACGCTACCGAATCTTGCGCAGCTGTGTTTCGTACGTGAGTATACGGAATTACGAACAATGTCCTTAACTCCTTCGCCAAGGAGACCGACTATCTGGACCATGGAAAGCTCAAATATTACATCTAGATCATGGAGATTACATCTGGACATGTGGGAACTCAACTATTACATCTTGACCATGCAGATTACGTCTGGATCTGTGGGTACTCAACTATTACATCTGGACCTCGCAGAACTAACACATTACATCTAGACAACAGAGATTACGTCTGGACCTGTGGGAACTCAAATATTACATCTGGACCATGCAGATTACATCTGGACCTGTGGGAACTCAACTATTACATCTGGACCATGGAGATTACGTCTGGACATGTGGGAACTAAAATATTACATCTGGACCACGCAGAACTAACACATTACATCTAGACAACAGAGATTACGTCTGGACCTGTGGGAACTCAACTATTACATCTGGACCATGGAGATTACGTCTGGACATGTGGGAACTCAAATATTACATCTAGACCTTGGGGAACTAAAATATTACATATGGACGATGGAGATTACATCTGGATCATGAGGGAACGCAGAGATTACACCTGGACCATGAAGATCACATCTGAAGCATGGGGAACTCAAATATTACATCAATACCACAGAGAGTACATCTGGACCACGGGGAACTCAAATATTCCATCTAGACCACGGAGATTACTCCGGACCATGGGGAACTCAAATATTCCATCTAGACCACGGAGATTACTCTGGACCATGGGGAACTCAAATATTCCATCTAGACCACGGAGATTACTCCGGACCATGGGGAACTCAAATATTCCATCTAGACCAGGGAGATTACTCCGGACCACGGGGAACTCAGATATTACATCTAGTTCATGTAGTTAACATCTAGACCACGGAGTTTACATACAGATCTTGTAGTTTACATCTAGACCATGGGGAACTCAAATATTACATCTGGACCATGGAGATTACATCAAGACCATGGGTATTACATCAGGACCACGGGGAACTCAAATATTACACCAGGACCATAGAGAGTACATCTGGATCACGGGGAATATAAATATTACAAAAAGACCATAGAGATTACATATGGACCATGGGGAACTCAAATATTACAACTAGACCATGGGGATTACATCTGGACTATGAGGAAAAGCAGAGATTACATCTGGACCATGGAGATCGCATCTGGAGCATGGGAAATTCAAATATTACATCAAGACAATGGAGAGTACATCTGGACCACGGGGAACTCAAATATTACATCTAGGCCATGAGGAATACACCTGGACCATGGGAAACTCAAATATTACATCTAGAAAAAGCAGATTACATCTGAACCATGCAGATTACATCTGAACCAGGGAAATTACAGCAGGACCATGGAGATTACATTAGGACCATGGGGGAACACAGATATTACATCCAGACCATTGGGAACTCTTAAGACAGAGCCATCCATGTAGATGATTACCTCACATGTGGCGAACTGCCGTAAACTGATTATTGTACGCAACAAAATAATAACTCCAGAGAACAACTGAGCTCATTATGAGAACGACCTGATGGTATATTAATCAAAATCAGAGATCACAAACAGCAGAAGATGAAGAAAACAATATCAGGAAATAGTGTATACTATATTTCAAGTGTATTTAAAATTGCAAGTGTATTATTCTCGAAGAGACAACATGTATTAACAGTGTATACTACCCCCCCCCCCCCCCCCCGATGTGTCTCCACCTTGTCGCGGTGTGGGGGGGGGGGGGGGCGCTTGCGTGTCCCAACCAATGACCCCAAGTGCTATGCCGGCGGAAGCACAACTACATGTCGGACAGCTATTGGGGTAAGGGCCAGACTAAGCGAGACACAACCTGCTGCTCGGCAGGTAGACTGAGTATAGCAGTCATAGTCTAAATCAGGCGCACGATACCGCTAATTCTTGGTCCGGACACATACTCTAAGGTTCCCAGTCGAGAGATATGGCTGAACACCTCTAAGCCATAAACCCTCTGATGTGAGAGCCGGGCCGATACCCATCTACCGAAAAAATGGAGGTGAGATGCTGAGCACGCTTCATGCTCAGTTCAGATATTTGTTCGAAGGCTCTCAGCTGGGGGATATGAGGGATCCACAGATGAGAGGGCCTAGCCGTTTCTCGCTCAATGATGCACGGAGTTAAGGTATTGAGCCGGCGGCACATGTAGCCTACCCCGTGAGCGCGTACTAAAGGTAGAAACAGTGCCCCAGTTGCACAAAATGGTTACGAAAAATGTCTGCATCTATACTTATAGAGAGTGTCGTCAAAGGTGGAAAAACGTCTCAATAACACGAAATGGAACTCTTGGCTAGCGAATCCATGGCGTGGTCCGAAGTCCGAAGTGAAAGCTTACCCAGTGGAAGTCGTCCGCAGACTGACCGTTCCTGGTTTGTGCTTGAGCGACCAGTAGCAAGCGAAATGCCCAATACATGGAAGTGAGGAATTAAAGCAGCCATGAGCAGGACGTTGCAATTCCTCGGGTGAGCCCAGTCTCTGAGCAATATGTGCCCGCTCTGCAATTATGGAAGCCTCCTTGGATAGCGGGGAATGCCCATGGTCTGCCCCTGCCTTCCCTTGAGGGTTGACTGTGATGTCTTTGATCGTTCTACCTTGACCAGCTGAGATGTGGGCGACACCAGAACAATAAGCCTAATGTGCCTCAAAACCCGAGGAAGGCTAACCTCATTAAAAAATGCCCGCCGAAGTCGAAAGTGCTGGCGTACGGGTAGCAAAATAAAAATTGGCACTACGCAATTACGTCCGAGTGAAATGTCTTTCATGGTCGGTAAAGCTCTGACTAACTAGTCTTCCGAACGTCCTTAACGTTCGGAAAAGCTCTGACTAGCTAGTTTCGATTGTCCCTCGTGCTAGGAATAGCTCTGACTACCTAGATTTCCAAATGCCCCTCGTGTCCGGAACAGCTCTGACTAGCCAGTTTTCCGAATGTCCGTCGTGCCCGGAACAGCTCTGACTATATTGTCCCCGGGCACAACGACAAGCACATGTCCGAATCGAAAACTCGCTGAGTGGATACCGTCTGCAGACCGGTCTGGTTTGTGCGGGAACGGCCCGGGGCGAACGAAATGCCCAATATATTGAAGTGAGGAATTAAAGCAGCCATGAGCAGGACGTGACGATTCCCTCGGTGAGCCCAGCACAAGGGCGCTATGTGTCGCTCTGCAACCACGGAAGCCACCCTGGATGGCGGAAAATGCCATGGACTGTCCCTGCCTACGTTTGAGGGATAACCATGAAGTCTTCGACTGTTCCAACTGGACCAGCTGGGATGTGGACGGCACCAGAAAAGTGAGAATCCCACAGGAATGCTAACCTGTCAAAATTGCACGCCAAAAGTCGGATGTGTTGGCCTACAGGTTTCGGCCCAAGGGTGCCGCAATCACATCTGAGAAAACACCCCGGATGAACACAAAGAAGAAGTTATATTACAACATACGGTGTTGTATGCCGGCTCTGTGGCGAAGGTGTTACGAATGTGATTCGTAAAACCGCATTCGAAACACAGCTGCGGGAGATTTGGAAGCAGACGGTCTTGCGTTGGTTTCCACACAAAGATAGGAGCGCCGGTCGTTCAGAAAGCAATGGCAAACTCCTGAACGTAAACCTGTCACAAAAAAACATCACAAACAGCCGAACATGCTAGGGTTGACTTGACGTCCTGTAAATATATGCAACTAACTAACTATATTTCAGCTTGAAGGATTTATCTCATTTCTTCAGTTAATGTTGCGTTACTTCTGCAGGCCGAGAGATGGATCATGCTGCATGTCAACTCCAGATCTCTGCAATTCAGCCCAAGCTGTGTCCTATGGAGAGGTAAAACTCCATCACTGGTCCCCGCCATAGGTTGTAGTAATTATGCCTTTTTTTTTAAAGCACAGTGTAACAAACCATCATCTGTCAATACAACAAGGTGCCAGTGAGTGAATTCTGCAGAATGTGCTTGACGAGATGCAACGAAATACTCCAGGCAATAAATTATGCAAACTATTGTTTGAATCTTCGTTACTCATATCCACTACTTTGCGAACATGTGTATGTTTCAGCTTGATGGATTTATCTAGTTATTTTATGTTTGTGAATTCTGCAGTATGTACCTGACGAGACGCAGCGAAATACGCCAGGCAATAAATCGTACAATCTAAAGTTTTCAATGTTAGAACAGCTGAAATGTAGGTATGAAAACTGGTGCTTAGTCTCTTACCATACTCAGTAACGATGTGACGCACAGCCTTCCGAACTTGATCCCTGCTCCAGCCATTTCTTAAAGCATCTTTGGCTGCTTCAGAGTTCAGATAATCTTGCTCTCGAAGCCCTGTCATTTGATAATAAAAACTACAATATAATGTAAGTTCCAGATATATGTAATATATTATACCTGTGTAATGTGTCAGGTATTTGTCAGATGTGTCTGAGCTAGCGTATAACAGTAGACGGTACTACCTGCTTTCCGTTAGCGTCGAATGTTGGGCGGTGCTCACCGAGCCCGACACACCAATTTGTACCAACGACTTCGGGCTGAGGAGCGCAATTGGGAAGGTACACGCCTTATTCTAGTGCGAGGGAATGCAACCAAAAGATAAATGTCATAGCATCGCAGACCCGGCCCTAAGCCTGGGTCGACAGCTGGTCTAGAATCAAAACTGCGAAAGGCGGACAGAGCATTGCTTTGCTAATCCGACAGCGTCTGCAGCATGTCTTGTTCCAGATGTATTTGTGTTACCTCTCTTCTGGAGTAAATTAGGCAAGCCGAGAGAGGGATCATGCTGCATGGGCAACACATGGTCTCTACAATTCAGCCCAGGCTTTGTGCTACTGAGAGGTATAAAGCCATTCCTGGTCCCCGATATAGGCTGTAGGGAGTGTTTGTAAATTCTCACTGCACTTTGTATGTAGAACAAATTTTAAAAGTGAAATACATGATGTCATCAAAAAATGTAATCCAGTCCACCGCTAAGCACTTGCACTCCAAACAGAATGGTGTTATCAACAGAAGCAAACACTTAAAAAAAAATATCATATTTGCTCTACGTACAAAGTGTAGTGTGACTTTCGACTGCGCGGAAGAAATCATTCCTGATTCAACGGACAAGACGGCGTTTACCTGCAAAGCGTGGAACGTAATGAGCACGGCAAGGCATGTAGAGCGCCCTGGTCATCCACTGCACCTATATTCGTCTCCAGTCGTCTTGACTTGTCTTGCCACTGGACTCAGGCGAGAGAGTGACGTAGACGAATTGCGCAACTCTTCCTTACTTTAATTCAATTCATTGCACAAGTTATTCTTCATTCAACGTCATATATCACCTTCAAGCCCTGTGGCGATGGGCGAGCGGTGAAGCGGCAGGCGTGGGTACGCTGGCAGTCGTAGTCACAGACCTACACACAGGCGGCTCAGGCCATATGGTCGTCTTCTAATGACCGGAACAGCAGTGGGATTCGGCAGCCCCCCTGAGCGACTGGGCAGCCCTTTATAGGAACACACTGCTCACCTCCATAGCATGAGGAAAGGGCTAGAAAAGGTGCCCTAAACATTGTCTGCTCCATCATTACCTAACCAGCTAACCGTGGTTGGTGGGTACCCTATACTGCGGTCGACATACAAACAAAGAAAAAACAGGTAAAGCTAAAAGAGGAAACCATATTCCCTTAACAATCGGAACTTGGAATTTACGCATCCTATTTGATAGAGACTGCGCGTCAGGCCCAGAGAGACGAACAGCACTGATTGGGAGAGAGCTAGGCAGATACAACATCGACATTGCATTGCAGCCTTGAGCGAGACACGACTTGCAGAAGAAGGCCAAATCTGTGAAGTAGGTGCTACACATTTTTCTGGAGTGGAAGGAAAAGTGAGGACAGACGCCAATCCTTGCTTTCAGTTGCAAGGAAGATACTCGCCAGAATTCTTCTCAATCGCGTCACGGCCTATCTCGATCAAGGGCTTCTTCCTGAGAGTCAATGTGGTTTCAGAAAAGAACGAGGAACTGGACATGATTTTCGCTGCAAGAGAAATGCCAGGAACAGAACTGCGAAATAATCTCCACTTTAATTGACCTTACCAAGGCTTTTGATTCAGTCAGCAGAGAGAGACTGTGGAAGATTATGGCAAAATATGGCTGTCCACGAAAGTTTGTCCAAATAGTGCGACTACTTCATGATGGTATGCAGACAAGAGTACAGGAAAATGGTGAATTGTCTGAGCCCTTTCCTGTCACCAATGGGGTGAAGCAATGATGTGTCCTGGCACCAACACTGTTCAGCCTCATGTTTTCAGATATTCTGAGGAATGCCTTCGAGAACAACGACATTGGAATAGACTTCCAACTACCGCATGGATGGAAAGTTGTTCAGTCTCAGAAGGCTGAATGCTAAGACAAAAATTAACAGCGACACCGCCAGAGAGCTTCTGTTTGCTGATGATTGCGCTCTATATGCCAACTCAGAGGCAGACATGCAACACAATGTTTCAGCTTTCTCACATGCCTGTGCCAACTTTGGGCTCAATACCAACTTAGAGAAGACTGTAGTTATGTACCAGCCAGCTCCAGGGAATAATTACACTGTGCCGAATATCAAAGTGAATGGTCATAGACTAAGTATTGTGGAAAAATTCACCTATCTTGGCAGCACTGTGTTGCAAGCTGCCACAACTGATGACGAAGTGAATGCAAGAATCTCCAAGGCCAGCGCGGCCTTTGGCAGACTGTACAAGAATGTATGGGACAGAAATGGAATAAGCCTGCAAACAAAGCTGAAATTCTACAAAGCAGTTGTATTATCCACACTGCTATATACAGTGAAACCTGGACTGTTTATCAGCGACACGCTAGGAAATTAAACCACTTCCCTACAGTCTGCCTTAGGAAGCTACTGAAGATGAAATGGCAAGACAAGATCTCAGACACTGAAGTCCTAGAAAGAGCATCCATGCCCAGTATCCACACTCTACTGATGAAGAATCAGAATCGCTGGGCTGGTCACTTGACTCACATGCCAGATCACAGGCTCCCTAAACGAATTCTTTACAGCGAACTGCGTTGTGGCAAACGCTCCCAAGGCGGCCAGAGGAAACGCTTCAAAGATACTCTGGAAATCTCACTTAATGCTTTTGGAATTCATCATGTCACCTGGGAGACTGCAGCCAGAGACCGAAATTCGTGGCGTGCATCAATACACAAGAGTGCAGTCACGTGTGAGGCAACCAGGACCGCAAGAGCTGTGAAGAAAAGGCAGGACAGAAAAACCACTGCAAGAAATCCTCCTCCAGAAACGTCAAGCATTCTTTGTCCACATTGTCAAAGAACATTTCGAGCCAAAATAGGCCTTATCAGCCATCTTAGAACTCACGGCTCCATACCTTCAACCCCACTGGATGAAATGAATGGTCATCATCATTCTTGATGGACAAACAACAGTGTGACTTTACAAACACCCGGTACTTGTGACTTTTTGAAACACAATGTAACAAACAATCGTATGTCAAGACGATCAGGTGCCAGCAATGGTAATGTGTATGTACATACGTGCGGATGCATGTTTGTATGTATGTAACGTACAGATAATCCCGTGGCATTGGCGGGCGCTGGCGAAGTTGATAGCGAATTTCCTGGTAATGCCAAGAGAGCAGTTGTACGCGGGTTCGATGCCTGTTAAAGTGAAAGAAAGACTGGTCACCTAATCCTCTTTGCTCTCAGGTCTACACAATGTGACAGCGCTGTCACATCACTGATCCATAAAAGACAACTTCTTTGGGACAATGTATTATTTATGTTAAGATACTGGCACCGGAGATGTGAATTATTCGGTCCTTACTTGTTGTAGGTTGAACTATATAAGCTGAGATGGCCAGTTTTCTTCCTCGCCGCTTTTTCTTTCCAGAGAATTGGTGCCAAATTTTGAGGCTGGGTCAAACTTAGAGACGTACTAGAGGGTTGGGTGGGTGGGGGGGGGGGGAATAATCTGCCAGGGACTGAACTCACACCGTTGTCTTGACAGATGAGTGCACTAACCACTATATCATCCAGCTCAGTGTATATGAAGCAGTAACACACAGTGCAAGCTAACTATGATAAGAGTCTACACATATGGGACAGCACGAAATGCTGTTCAAAACAGAGGAGCGGGAGTGTACATAGTATACCCAAATAATACTAGGTACACGGCCAGAGTACCAACAGAAAGGTAATGTCGTAACTATGATGCTGAAATCCAGGCAATCAAGATAGCAACAGGGAAATTGCTAAATACCAGCCACAGTACACAGTCTGTGGTGCTATTGACAGATGCAAAATCAATACTTGAGGCTCTCCTGTCTGGGGCATTGCCAGTACTACGGACACTAATTTCTGAACTGCGCAGCCAGCGTAAGATCACCATACAGTGGATACCATCTCACTGTGGAGTACCCGGAAACGAGAGAGCTGATCAACTAGTTAAGGAAGAAGCAATAGAAGAATAACTTGATGTGTCCGTTACATACTTCCAGAAAAAAAAGAATGATAAAATCTGTCAGAAAGCCACCAGCACCAGCTCAAAACGGTTACCATCCTTTGGACATATGGACAGACCAGAACAAATAGTTATTCTGCGCCACAGAACAGGACACAACATACTACGCAACCACATGTATACAAAATTCATAACTGGCGAATCAGCCATGTGTACATGTGGGATGGAGCCGCAGACAGCAATTCAGATACTCCAAGACTGCCCAAAGTACGACATATCTAGGCAAACCTTTTGGCCTAGACAAATATAATGGAAGATAAACTCTACGGACCACGAGAGGCAACATTGCAGCATAGACACATTTCAAGCGAACGAAAGTAGAGACATAAGATAACTATCGAAATATTTCAAGGGGTCATACATCTAACTGGCAAGTATACGAACGAATCAACAGCCAGAGTTT
>OY992876.1:330030256-330117756 GCA_963921405.1 Cepaea hortensis | reverse complement strand
ACTCCCTTGTTGATTGTACTGTACATCTCCATTGTTGATTGTATTATATATATCTCCCTTGTTGATTGTATTATATATCTCTCGTGTTGATTGTATATCTCCCTTGTTGATTGTATTATATATCTCCCTTGTTGATTGTATTATATATCTCCCTTGTTGATTGTATTATATATCTCCCTTGTTGATTGTATTATATATCTCCCTTGTTGATTGTATTATATATCTCCCTTGTTGATTGTATTATATATCTCCCTTGTTGATTGTATTATATATCTCCCTTGTTGATTGTATTATATATCTCCCTTGTTGATTGTATTATATATCTCCCTTGTTGATTGTATTATATATCTCCCTTGTTGATTGTATTATATATCTCCCTTGTTGATTGTATTATATATCTCCCTTGTTGATTGTATTATATATCTCCCTTGTTGATTGTATTATATATCTCCCTTGTTGATTGTATTATATATCTCCCTTGTTGATTGTATTATCTCCCTTGTTGATTGTATTATATATCTCCCTTGTTGATTGTATTATATATCTCCCTTGTTGATTGTATTATATATCTCCCTTGTTGATTGTATTATATATCTCCCTTGTTGATTGTATTATATATCTCCCTTGTTGATTGTATTTTATATCTCCCTTGTTGATTGTATTATATATCTCCCTTGTTGATTGTATTATATATCTCCCTTGTTGATTGTATTATATATCTCCCTTGTTGATTGTATTATATATCTCCCTTGTTGATTGTATTTTATATCTCCCTTGTTGATTGTATTATGTATCTCTCTCTTTGATTGAATATCTCCCTTGTTGATTGTATATCTCCCTTGTTGATTGCATATGACCCTTATTGTTTGTACATCTCTCTTATAGCTTCTATGTGACTGTAGGAGCCTTGGTGGTGTAGTGGCTAGACACTCACCTGTCAGCCTAGCGGTCATGGGTTTGAATCCACATTGAAGCGTATTTTGAAAATTGACATGCATACTATCTCTAGTCTAACATGGCTACCTGGAAATGTCTGGGGAAGTAAAAGCGACCGACAGGATACTGACCTCATCAGCCTGAGATTGCCAGTTGGTCTATACAAAGCTGGCTGTAGCACCATACGCCCTTAGGGTCTGAAGGCATGTACGAGGGTGCCTGACTTTACTACATGTGACTGTTAAGTCTGTTGTGTTTAGTTTAGTTTAGTCGACGGATCAACATCACGGCACACAGGTGTAACTCATAAGTGCTCCGTTCTACTCCTAACTCAAGCCTGAGTCCGGAGAAATTCAGCTCAGTGCATGAACTCCGTAGCACCGGCGAGGATCCTGAAATACTTTGGGTAGATCTTTAACTCAAAATTTTGCCCGGGCAGCGCCGTTAGGCTACTCTTTTTTTTATTTCCAACTGCCAAGGGATTTTTTACATGCGCAACAATACACACGGGCGTCCGATCTCACTACCCAGAGACCAGGGGAAACTTTGTTATTAGAAGTCCACGTGAAAAAATCCCGGCCCTCAACGGGGCTTGAACCCGGGACCTCCAGCACTTGATGCAGAAACCATACCTCGAGTCCACTCAGCCCCCCCTATTGTGTTCCAAGACTAAAGACAGTAACTTGTCTTGTCCTGTCCAGTAAGCAATGGCCATCCTGTGGTTGTACAGGTGACTTTCTGGGTGATTTTATTTAGATTTTTGTTTTGGTAACATGTGACTAAAGACGTGAACAAAGATAATTGAAATATTTTGGTCATTTGAAACATCACAAAAGTTTGGAGAGAACAATAATGGAGGGGTATATGCATGGATGAGAGGAAGAGGAAGGCCAAAGAGAAGATGGGTGCAGGATGTAGCAGATGATCTCCAGATGGGTGTATCAGTTGTGGGACATCTTGCTTATGGTCGAGAAGTTTTCTGGAATTTTGTTATGGGAGCGAGGTTCTGCAAAGGAAATGCTACTGAATGAATGAATGAATGAATGAATGAATGAATGAATGAATGAATGAATGAATGAATGAATGGAATGAATGAATGAATGAATGAATGAATGAATGGAATGAATGGAATGAATGAATGGAATGAATGAATGAATGAATGGATGGAATGAATGGATGGAATGAATGGATGGAATGAATGGATGGAATGAATGGATGGAATGAATGGATGGAATGAATGGATGGAATGAATGAATGGAATGAATGGATGGAATGAATGAATGGAATGAATGAATGGAATGAATGAATGGAATGAATGAATGGAATGAATGAATGGAATGAATGAATGGAATGAATGAATGGAATGAATGAATGGAATGAATGAATGGAATGAATGAATGGAATGAATGAATGGAATGAATGAATGGAATGAATGAATGGAATGAATGAATGGAATGAATGAATGGAATGAATGAATGGAATGAATGAATGGAATGAATGAATGGAATGAATGAATGGAATGAATGAATGGAATGAATGAATGGAATGAATGAATGGAATGAATGAATGGAATGAATGAATGGAATGAATGAATGAATGGAATGAATGAATGGAATGAATGAATGAATGGAATGAATGAATGAATGAATGAATGGAATGAATGAATGAATGAATGGAATGAATGAATGAATGGAATGAATGAATGAATGGAATGAATGAATGAATGGAATGAATGAATGGAATGAATGAATGAATGGAATGAATGAATGAATGGAATGAATGAATGAATGGAATGAATGAATGAATGGAATGAATGAATGAATGAATGAATGAATGGAATCAATGAATGAATGGAATGAATGAATGAATGGAATGAATGAATGAATGGAATGAATGAATGAATGGAATGAATGAATGAATGGAATGAATGAATCAATGGAATGAATGAATGAATAGAATGAATGAATGAATGGAATGAATGAATGAATGAATGAATGAATGGAATGAATGAATGAATGGAATGAATGAATGAATGGAATGAATGAATGGAATGAATGAATGAATGGAATGAATGAATGAATGGAATGAATGAATGGAATGAATGAATGAATGGAATGAATGAATGAATGGAATGAATGAATGAATGGAATGAATGAATGGAATGAATGAATGAATGGAATGAATGAATGAATGAATGAATGGAATGAATGAATGAATGGAATGAATGAATGAATGGAATGAATGAATGAATGGAATGAATGGAATGAATGGAATGAATGGAATGAATGAATGAATGAATGAATGAATGAATGAATGAATGGAATGAATGAATGGAATGAATGGAATGAATGAATGAATGGAATGAATGAATGAATGGAATGAATGAATGAATGAATGAATGGAATGAATGAATGAATGGAATGAATGAATGAATGGAATGAATGAATGAATGGAATGAATGAATGAATGGAATGAATGAATGAATGGAATGAATGAATGAATGGAATGAATGAATGAATGGAATGAATGAATGAATGGAATGAATGAATGAATGGAATGAATGAATGAATGGAATGAATGAATGAATGGAATGAATGAATGAATGGAATGAATGAATGAATGGAATGAATGAATGAATGGAATGAATGAATGAATGGAATGAATGAATGAATGGAATGAATGAATGGAATGAATGAATGGAATGAATGAATGAATGAATGAATGAATGAATGAATGGAATGAATGAATGAATGGAATGAATGAATGAATGGAATGAATGAATGAATGAATGGAATGAATGAATGAATGGAATGAATGAATGAATGGAATGAATGAATGAATGAATGGAATGAATGAATGAATGAATGGAATGAATGAATGAATGGAATGAATGAATGAATGGAATGAATGAATGAATGAATGGAATGAATGAATGAATGGAATGAATGAATGAATGGAATGAATGAATGAATGGAATGAATGAATGAATGGAATGAAAGAATGAATGGAATGAATGAATGAATGGAATGAATGAATGGAATGAATGAATGAATGGAATGAATGAATGGAATGAATGAATGAATGGAATGAATGAATGAATGGAATGAATGAATGAATGGAATGAATGAATGGAATGAATGAATGGAATGAATGAATGGAATGAATGAATGGAATGAATGAATGGAATGAATGAATGGAATGAATGAATGGAATGAATGAATGGAATGAATGAATGGAATGAATGAATGGAATGAATGAATGGAATGAATGAATGGAATGAATGAATGGAATGAATGAATGGAATGAATGAATGGAATGAATGAATGGAATGAATGAATGGAATGAATGAATGGAATGAATGAATGGAATGAATGAATGGAATGAATGAATGGAATGAATGAATGGAATGAATGAATGGAATGAATGAATGGAATGAATGAATGGAATGAATGAATGGAATGAATGAATGGAATGAATGAATGGAATGAATGAATGGAATGAATGAATGAATGAATGAATGGAATGAATGAATGGAATGAATGAATGGAATGAATGAATGAATGGAATGAATGAATGGAATGAATGAATGGAATGAATGAATGAATGGAATGAATGAATGAATGAATGGAATGAATGAATGAATGGAATGAATGAATGAATGGAATGAATGAATGAATGGAATGAATGAATGAATGAATGAATGGAATGAATGAATGAATGGAATGAATGAATGAATGGAATGAATGAATGAATGGAATGAATGAATGAATGGAATGAATGAATGAATGGAATGAATGAATGAATGGAATGAATGAATGAATGGAATGAATGAATGAATGGAATGAATGAATGAATGGAATGAATGAATGAATGGAATGAATGAATGAATGGAATGAATGAATGAATGGAATGAATGAATGAATGGAATGAATGAATGAATGGAATGAATGAATGAATGAATGGAATGAATGAATGAATGGAATGAATGAATGAATGGAATGAATGAATGAATGAATGGAATGAATGAATGGAATGAATGAATGAATGGAATGAATGAATGAATGGAATGAATGAATGGAATGAATGGAATGAATGAATGAATGGAATGAATGAATGAATGGAATGAATGAATGAATGGAATGAATGAATGAATGGAATGAATGAATGAATGGAATGGAATGAATGAATGGAATGAATGAATGGAATGAATGAATGAATGGAATGAATGAATGAATGGAATGAATGAATGAATGGAATGAATGAATGAATGGAATGAATGAATGAATGGAATGAATGAATGAATGGAATGAATGAATGAATGGAATGAATGAATGAATGGAATGAATGAATGAATGGAATGAATGAATGAATGGAATGAATGAATGGAATGAATGAATGAATGGAATGAATGAATGAATGGAATGAATGAATGGAATGAATGAATGAATGAATGAATGAATGGAATGAATGAATGAATGAATGGAATGAATGAATGAATGAATGGATGGAATGAATGGATGGAATGAATGGATGGAATGAATGGATGGAATGAATGGATGGAATGAATGAATGGAATGAATGAATGGAATGAATGAATGGAATGAATGAATGGAATGAATGAATGAATGGAATGAATGAATGGAATGAATGGAATGAATGAATGGAATGAATGAATGAATGGAATGAATGAATGGAATGAATGAATGAATGAATGGAATGAATGAATGAATGGAATGAATGAATGAATGGAATGAATGAATGAATGGAATGAATGAATGGAATGAATGAATGAATGAATGGAATGAATGAATGGAATGAATGAATGGAATGAATGAATGGAATGAATGAATGAATGGAATGAATGAATGAATGGAATGAATGAATGAATGGAATGAATGAATGAATGGAATGAATGAATGGAATGAATGAATGAATGGAATGAATGAATGAATGGAATGAATGAATGAATGAATGGAATGAATGAATGAATGGAATGAATGAATGAATGGAATGAATGAATGAATGGAATGAATGAATGGAATGAATGAATGGAATGAATGAATGAATGGAATGAATGAATGGAATGAATGAATGAATGGAATGAATGAATGAATGGAATGAATGAATGAATGAATGAATGGAATGAATGAATGAATGGAATGAATGAATGAATGGAATGAATGAATGGAATGAATGAATGAATGGAATGAATGAATGAATGGAATGAATGGAATGAATGAATGGAATGAATGAATGAATGGAATGAATGAATGAATGGAATGAATGAATGAATGGAATGAATGAATGAATGGAATGAATGAATGAATGGAATGAATGAATGGAATGAATGAATGAATGGAATGAATGAATGAATGGAATGAATGAATGGAATGAATGAATGGAATGAATGAATGAATGAATGAATGGAATGAATGAATGGAATGAATGAATGAATGGAATGAATGAATGAATGGAATGAATGAATGAATGAATGAATGAATGGAATGAATGAATGGAATGAATGAATGGAATGAATGAATGAATGAATGGAATGAATGAATGAATGGAATGAATGAATGGAATGAATGAATGAATGGAATGAATGAATGAATGAATGAATGAATGAATGGAATGAATGAATGAATGGAATGAATGAATGAATGAATGGAATGAATGGAATGAATGAATGGAATGAATGAATGGAATGAATGAATGAATGAATGAATGAATGGAATGAATGAATGAATGGAATGAATGAATGAATGGAATGAATGAATGAATGGAATGAATGAATGGAATGAATGAATGAATGGAATGAATGAATGAATGAATGGAATGAATGAATGAATGGAATGAATGAATGAATGGAATGAATGAATGAATGGAATGAATGAATGAATGGAATGAATGAATGGAATGAATGAATGAATGGAATGAATGAATGAATGGAATGAATGAATGAATGGAATGAATGAATGAATGAATGAATGGAATGAATGAATGAATGGAATGAATGAATGAATGGAATGAATGAATGAATGGAATGAATGAATGAAATGAATGAATGGAATGAATGAATGGAATGAATGAATGGAATGAATGAATGAATGGAATGAATGAATGGAATGAATGAATGGAATGAATGAATGGAATGAATGAATGGAATGAATGAATGGAATGAATGAATGGAATGAATGAATGGAATGAATGAATGGAATGAATGAATGGAATGAATGAATGGAATGAATGAATGGAATGAATGAATGGAATGGAATGAATGAATGGAATGAATGAATGAATGGAATGAATGAATGAATGGAATGAATGAATGGAATGAATGGAATGAATGGAATGAATGGAATGAATGGAATGAATGGAATGAATGAATGAATGGAATGAATGAATGAATGAATGGAATGAATGAATGAATGGAATGAATGAATGAATGGAATGAATGAATGAATGGAATGAATGGAATGAATGAATGAATGGAATGAATGAATGAATGGAATGAATGAATGAATGGAATGAATGAATGAATGGAATGAATGAATGAATGGAATGAATGAATGAATGGAATGAATGAATGAATGGAATGAATGAATGAATGGAATGAATGAATGAATGGAATGAATGAATGAATGGAATGAATGAATGAATGGAATGAATGGAATGAATGAATGAATGGAATGAATGAATGAATGGAATGAATGAATGAATGGAATGAATGAATGAATGAATGAATGAATGAATGAATGAATGGAATGAATGAATGAATGGAATGAATGAATGAATGAATGAATGGAATGAATGAATGAATGGAATGAATGAATGAATGGAATGAATGAATGAATGGAATGAATGAATGAATGGAATGAATGAATGAATGGTATGAATGAATGAATGGTATGAATGAATGAATGAATGAATGGAATGAATGAATGGAATGAATGAATGAATGGAATGAATGAATGAATGGAATGAATGAATGAATGGAATGAATGAATGAATGGAATGAATGAATGAATGGAATGAATGAATGAATGGAATGAATGAATGAATGGAATGAATGAATGAATGGAATGAATGAATGAATGGAATGAATGAATGAATGGAATGAATGAATGAATGGAATGAATGAATGAATGGAATGAATGAATGGAATGAATGGAATGAATGAATGAATGGAATGAATGAATGAATGGAATGAATGAATGAATGAATGGAATGAATGAATGGAATGAATGAATGAATGGAATGAATGAATGAATGGAATGAATGAATGAATGGAATGAATGAATGAATGGAATGAATGAATGAATGGAATGAATGGAATGAATGAATGAATGGAATGAATGAATGAATGGAATGAATGAATGAATGGAATGAATGGAATGAATGAATGAATGGAATGAATGAATGAATGGAATGAATGAATGAATGGAATGAATGAATGAATGGAATGAATGAATGAATGGAATGAATGAATGAATGGAATGAATGAATGAATGGAATGAATGAATGAATGGAATGAATGAATGAATGGAATGAATGAATGAATGGAATGAATGAATGAATGGAATGAATGAATGAATGGAATGAATGAATGAATGGAATGAATGAATGAATGGAATGAATGAATGAATGGAATGAATGAATGAATGGAATGAATGAATGAATGGAATGAATGAATGAATGGAATGAATGAATGAATGGAATGAATGAATGAATGGAATGAATGAATGAATGGAATGAATGAATGAATGGAATGAATGAATGAATGGAATGAATGAATGAATGGAATGAATGAATGAATGGAATGAATGAATGAATGGAATGAATGAATGAATGGAATGAATGAATGAATGGAATGAATGAATGGAATGAATGAATGGAATGAATGAATGAATGGAATGAATGAATGAATGGAATGAATGAATGGAATGAATGAATGGAATGAATGAATGGAATGAATGAATGGAATGAATGAATGGAATGAATGAATGGAATGAATGAATGGAATGAATGAATGGAATGAATGAATGGAATGAATGAATGGAATGAATGAATGGAATGAATGAATGGAATGAATGAATGGAATGAATGAATGGAATGAATGAATGGAATGAATGAATGGAATGAATGAATGGAATGAATGAATGAATGGAATGAATGAATGAATGAATGGAATGAATGAATGGAATGAATGAATGAATGGAATGAATGAATGGAATGAATGAATGAATGGAATGAATGAATGAATGGAATGAATGAATGAATGGAATGAATGAATGGAATGAATGAATGAATGGAATGAATGAATGGAATGAATGAATGAATGGAATGAATGAATGAATGGAATGAATGAATGGAATGGATGAATGGAATGAATGGAATGGAATGAATGAATGGAATGAATGAATGGAATGAATGAATGGAATGGAATGGAATGGAATGAATGGAATGGAATGGAATGAATGGAATGAATGAATGGAATGGAATGAATGAATGGAATGGATGGAATGAATGAATGGAATGAATGGAATGGAATGAATGGAATGGAATGAATGAATGGAATGGAATGAATGGAATGAATGAATGGAATGGAATGAATGGAATGAATGAATGGAATGAATGAATGGAATGGAATGAATGAATGGAATGGAATGAATGAATGGAATGAATGGAATGGAATGAAATGAATGGAATGAATGGAATGGAATGAATGAATGGAATGGAATGAATGAATGGAATGGAATGAATGAATGGAATGAATGAATGGAATGAATGAATGGAATGGAATGAATGAATGGAATGGAATGAATGGAGTGGAATGAATGAATGGAATGGAATGAATGGAATGAATGAATGGAATGGAATGAACGAATGGAATGGAATGAACGAATGGAATGGAATGAATGGAATGAATGGAATGGAATGAATGGAATGGAATGAATGGAATGGAATGAATGGAATGGAATGAATGAATGGAATGAATGAATGGAATGGAATGAATGAATGGAATGGAATGAATGAATGGAATGAATGAATGGAATGAATGAATGGAATGGAATGAATGAATGGAATGGAATGAATGGAATGGAATGAATGAATGGAATGGAATGAATGAATGGAATGGAATGAATGAATGGAATGGAATGAATGAATGGAATGGAATGAATGGAATGAATGAATGGAATGAATGAATGGAATGAATGAATGGAATGAATGAATGGAATGGAATGAATGGAATGGAATGAATGAATGGAATGAATGAATGGAATGGAATGAATGAATGGAATGAATGGAATGGAATGAATGAATGGAATGAATGAATGGAATGAATGAATGGAATGGAATGAATGAATGGAATGAATGAATGGAATGAATGAATGGAATGAATGGAATGGAATGAATGAATGGAATGAATGAATGGAATGGAATGAATGAATGGAATGAATGAATGGAATGGAATGAATGAATGGAATGGAATGAATGAATGGAATGAATGGAATGAATGAATGGAATGAATGGAATGGAATGGAATGAATGGAATGGAATGAATGAATGGAATGAATGAATGGAATGGAATGAATGGATGGAATGAATGGATGGAATGAATGAATGGAATGAATGAATGGAATGAATGAATGGAATGAATGAATGGAATGAATGAATGGAATGAATGAATGGAATGAATGAATGGAATGAATGAATGGAATGAATGAATGGAATGAATGAATGGAATGAATGAATGGAATGAATGAATGGAATGAATGGAATGAATGAATGGAATGAATGAATGGAATGAATGAATGGAATGAATGAATGGAATGAATGAATGGAATGAATGAATGGAATGAATGAATGGAATGAATGAATGGAATGAATGAATGGAATGAATGAATGGAATGAATGAATGGAATGAATGAATGGAATGAATGAATGGAATGAATGGAATGAATGAATGGAATGAATGAATGGAATGAATGAATGAATGGAATGAATGAATGAATGAATGAATGAATGAATGAATGGAATGAATGAATGAATGGAATGAATGAATGAATGGAATGAATGAATGAATGGAATGAATGAATGAATGGAATGAATGAATGAATGGAATGAATGAATGGAATGAATGAATGGAATGAATGAATGAATGGAATGAATGAATGGAATGAATGAATGGAATGAATGAATGAATGGAATGAATGAATGGAATGAATGAATGGAATGAATGAATGAACGAACGAACGAACGAACGAACTTGTGACTGAAAAATCTGGTTGTTGTACCTCAGCACCTTCTATAGCCGGTTAATCAGCTCTCAGGTACTGCAGTGGGATGGAATCCACTGTAGCATAGTTTCATCAGAGACTCGGGAGTAAGAATTGGCGCTGCCAGACATGAGAGACACATTGGGAGAACAAGGGGCCTCGTCAGCCAATAGAGAACTGGCACTATTAGTCGCTGGATGCTGATGCATGTGTTGGAGAGAGGATCTAAGCATGTATGGACTTGTTTGAAGTGCAAGGGGCTACCCCAACTGATAACAGTTTCATGTTGTTGATATATTTGGAACAGAAGATCATGTAGTTTTGGGTTGAGAGGAGAGAGGCATATCGCCCTGGCCTGTCAGCAAGTCACTTGATAATGATGATGAGTGCTTTTAGGATTTGAGTGATCGGGGAAAATGGAGACATACTTAAGTTCATTGTTGTTGGTCCTGTCTTGTGCAGTCAGAGACCACAACAGAAAGCCTGATGTTGAGCCTATCAGGAGTGTGCTGGTGCCTGGCCTGGGAACAGCTGTGGGCAAGATGCCAAAGATGAGATGTGCTTGGCAAGTAAGTGCATAGGCTGGTGTCTGTGCGTATTGGCTTCATGATGTCTTGTTATAGATCCAGGGATCCTTGTGGTCCCTCAATTTGTCCCAGTGCCTTGTAGCTATAAATTGAAGTGTTGCTGCATGATGTAGAATTGAGTTGAGTCAAGAACCGACATCACAGCACTATTGTGTGGATGAACAGACTCACCATCATGACCTAGAGAGAATGGTGCAGCAGGGAGTGACCATGGGATTTGGTTGAAACTTGGTACTGTGAGGAAAGGCCAGACGAACACATAATCAGATTGAAACTGGTACCATTTGTAGTGAGACTCTTCACTGACTGTTGAAGATAAGGACGGAGTGTCCCAAGTCTTGTGAAGTCAGTTCCTGACTCAACTCAACTACCACTATGTCCTTCATTAAAATGTTGGTTCTCTTACAACCCCTGGCACTTTGCCATCTTGATAGACGATAGTTTGTTACATTGTGCTTCAAAAAAGGCATGGATTGACTACCTCATCCAATAGAAAACTGTAACCACAAAATGCAAGAAATCAGAACAGTCTACAGTGAGCTTGGTGTGAGTTGGTTGAGGGCTGTGCTTCACTGGGAGATGACAGGCAGGAGAAGACATGTATTCTATATTGTTACATATATTCTATATTGTTACCTGACTACATGCCATCAGGCCTGCCATCCACAGACAAAACAATGACAGGATTATGAAAGTACTGATAAAGTGTGCATTGTTTATTAACAGATAAAAGCCTTGAAAGTGTAGTGGCCATGCCACTCAGCTGCTAGTTTGGTGGTCTTGGTTCAAATTCCACATTGAGGTGGCATATTTTCATCTTCATAGTCAACTCATCATTATCACTTGCTTTGCCAAATGGCGTAGACATTCATGTCCTTCCATAAATCTCAGCCCTTGGTGCTCTGGATCAATTCTGTTGATTGGTAAATCCTCTTCAGATGGGTGCTATAACATTTTATGGGAATGAATGCGTCCAGCGTGGTACTGACCTCATCATCCAGCTGTCTCCATTGTGGGGGGGGGGGGGGGGGGTGTCTCTGTGATGAAGTGGTTCTGAATGTCTTGGGTTCGTTCTCCAGACTGACTGCTCAGAGCAGGAGTGCAGTTTTTCCGAAGACTCCTGGGGATAATTGCTGGAGCTATGGAGTTCTTGTTTTGTGGCATTCTCTTGGCAAGTGGCTTGCTGTTCTATGACGAGTCTGAGCCAGATGGGGGTACCACCCTGAAAGTACTAAAAAGTAGGTAAATCAATAGGGCTGACTTTATTGCAAACACCCTGAAAGTACTAAAAAGTACTTAAGTTAATAGGGTTGACTTCATTGCAAACACCCTGAGAGTACTAGAAAGTACTTAAGTCAAGTAGGTTAACTTCATTGCAAATACCCTGAAAGTTCTAAAAAGTACTTAAGTCAGTAGGATCAACTTCATTAAAAATACCCTGAAAGTACTAAAAATTACTTAAATCAATAGGGCCGACTTCTTTGCAAACACCTGAAAGTACTAAAAAGTACTTAAGTCAAGTGGATTGACTTCATTGCAGAGTTTTTACCTAATGTGGCTCTTGTCTCACTACAAAATGACAAGCCACTTGCAGAGAGCGTCACACAAAGCACGAACTCCATGGCTACAACAATGACACATAGGACACTATAAAAATTGCACTGATGGTCTAAATGACACAGCCTGGAAAATGAATCCATTCCCTTCAGGGCATGAGGCAAACAGCTTAACCACTTTGCCACAGAGACTCTCGGTAACACCCGGTGCAATGATGTCGACCCTCTCAACTTTAGTACTTTAGTTCAGCCAGCTGTTTGATCAATAAAATACAAACTGAGATCAATGTTTGTGACCTGCAATGATGGAATAGTTCAGAGTCTGTAACTGATATGTTGTGTGTGTCTTTACCTTGTGTGAACAGATGCTACAGGCTTATGAAACATTTGTGAAAGGAAAGCATGGATCCAGATTTAAGCCATCACGACTGGATGAAGTTTGGCTGGACCATGACAAGATGTGTGAGGTAAGAATGTCTGTCAGAAGGCAAGAGGAGCTTTCATAGTGCTAGGATGTTTGTGGAGGTCAGATTAGAAGCAGTTAAACCTAGCACCAAGCTTAGAATGTTTTAACTCCAGTGTTAATACTGCACTACTGTATGAGTCAAAACCATGGAGGACAACTACAAGATTTACTGATAAACTACAAGCATTCATTAATTACTGCCTGCACAGAATAGTGAGACTAAAATGGTATGAGTGAATCACAAATGTGGAAGCTCATGGAGAGAACTAGACAAATGCCAGTTAACCAAGAGGTGAGGAAAAGACGCTGTTGTTGGATAGGACATACATTGAGAAAACCTGGAATAAAGAGTCTAAAAATACATGGAGAAGAGAATTACAGACAGATGAGTAATATTGGGAGAACATGGAGAGAGCTGCAGGAGATAGCAAAATGCCTGCATGGCATGAGTTCGTTGGGGGATAATGGACAGTAGAATAAGAATGTATTTGAAAGTTGGTAGACATTTCTGACTTCTTGAAAACCTGCAATCTTATTTCATGGATTTCAGTCACTGATTCTGCCCAGAATAGACAAGTGTGTTGTCATAATGAAGCTGCCAAGTTCCCACAACTCACAGGTCCGTTTGCTTGCATTCTTCAAATCTGAATCAGACTTTATTGGCGAAGCACAATATTCCTCTGGTTCATCAAGCACCCCTACTCTCCTGACAGAGCTCCTTGTAGTTTTTGCTCTACCCCAAGCTGAAAATACCACTGAAAGGGAACCCTATTTAAGTCACAAGGAGACGTTATGTGGAACGTGACAGCCATTCTGAACTCCATTCCCAAAGAGGTCTTCCTGAAATTGCTTCCAACAATGGCGGAACCACCAGAAAGAGTGTTAGTTAGTTATCTGTTGGAGTATCATCCTTGCACTCTGAACATGTCCATAGGTGTTCAGATCCTCCCCCCAAACTATGCATCAGTGTCCGGTGGGTAATAGTTCAAGTTCTGTGTTGGTTGACGAGACCCCTCATTCTCCCAATGTACCTCTTGTGTCTGGGTTGCCAATTCTTACTCCCAAGTCTCTCATTCTTTAAAGTAGTGTGTACAGTCCCAAGAACACTTTGAATGGGATTACAGTTTTAGACCTCCTGGTGGGTAATTGTACTTTCCTGGCCAAAGGTCCAGTGCTGTTTTGAGCAGGCCTCGTATCACTATTATTACTATCATCATTACTGTCATCATTACCATGAACATCATCACCACCATCAGATATAGCAGCAGCAACAACATCAGCATAATCGTCATTAAGTGCTACAGCAGCTGGCATTGGTGATCATGCTCCTTCGCAGATCTAGTTCTGTAGGATGTATCAACTCATGTGCTGGAACATTTCTTTACCAATGTGAGAGAGGTGTCATCTTTCTCTGTGTCCTCTATATCTTTCACTATTTATCTGACCATTTGTCACAGAATGCTCTTTTCTTTTCTCACTGTGTGGACAAAGAATGTTAACCACTGTTAGTTGAGAAAATGCATGAAAAATTCCTGTATCATATTGACTATTTACACAGTTATTGAATGACATTTTTTGTTTAAACAGTTTTCTTAGTGAAATTTTTTCACCAGGATAAGTTGAGAAAACATGAAATAATTCCTTTGTCATATCGACTATTTTAACAGATAATAAACTGGCATTAGTTGTGTGAATAGTTCTCTCAAAGAAGTCCAGGTTTGAGAAAATATATGAAATATCCCTGTGTTGTATTCACTCTTACCCGGGAAGGTTAACCCGGTCAACAAATGCTCGCAGAAGTCGGATGTGTCGGCCTAACGGCCTAACGCAGCTCTGCTGTAAACAGGCACAATGCAATTATGTCTGGGGAAAAAAAAAAAACTCTAGATGAACGCAGAAGAAGATATTCACTCTTTAACAGATATTTAAACTGACATTAGTTGTGAGAATAGTTCTCTTAGAGAAGTCCAGGTCTGAGAAAATCAATGAAACATTCCTATGTTACATGGGCTGTTTAAACAGCATAGTTGTTATAGCTAGCTATCTTACTGTAAGAGTAACATGTTTTACCACAGTAGATAGTGAGTGTACTAACAACCCAGCTTAGAGCTCCTAAGTTAATCCTCAGGTGGGTGAGATTTTGCTCAGGCCACATGTCCCTCCAGGTTAACCGAGCCTCATAAGACCAGTATCAGGGATTTCTCCTGGAGGGAAAGGGAGCCAGCCACTTTACCTGGTAATGTTATAACCTTGTAAATGTGAAGAGCTTCCACTTCACACCCTCTACAGAAAGATCAGTTGTGGAGTTAGTAGGTAATGCAGAATCAATAGTGAACTTCAGGCAAACAAACATGTAGGTGTTCCGTCTCTCTCAGCAGATGTTGCAGTGTGTAGAAGCTGGTGGTTGCCATGGGTTATGGTTGTTGTCATGGGTTATGGTTGTTGTCACGGGTTATGGTTGTTGTCACGGGTTATGGTTGTTGTCACGGGTTATGGTTGTTGTCATGGGTTATGGTTGTTGTCATGGGTTATGGTTGTTGTCATGGGTTATGGTTGTTGTATGGGTTATGGTTGTTGTATGGGTTATGGTTGTCATTGGTTACCTCGACTAGTTTATTTATAATGTTGTTTGCTTCTCTTGTATTATATATCATTATATACATTACATTTGTCTCTGTTTCAGATTGATGGTGAATGAAATCCACAGTGTTATAAGTGTTAGGCACTTCAACTGAATTTCATTAATTGTCAGACACTTCAACAGAAATTTCCCTATTTGTCAGACATTTGAACAGAAATGCTTTAATTGTCAGACATTTCAACTACATTTCTGTTATTACCAGACATTTTAAATGAAATTGATAGTGTTAATATTGATTGTCAGACATTTCAACTGATCTCTTTAAGTGTCAGAGATTTATTGGAATTTCCTTGATTTTCAGACATTTCAACAATTTTTTCCTTAATTGTCAAATATTTAAACATAATTTATTTAATTATCAGACATTTACATGGAATTTTCTGAATTGTCTGATACTTAAACCCAACCTCCTGAACACTAAGAAAAATCCATTACTACTATATTTGATTATATCAAGTTCAATTTTATGAAGAATTTTGTATTTTTCACCAATATCAAGTCTTGGCCATTCGTTATTTGTATTTCAACTTTAACTGTTCTGATTTATCATTTATTTTATTGTAAATGTTTATTAGTAATGTTTGTATGGTCTGCCGACCAAGCTTGTTGTAATTAAGATGTCAGACACGCATGACATGGTTTAACTGATTTATTCTATATTTTCTGTGGCAATGTTATATATTTTTTTTGTATTTTTGTAATATTTTGAATTCATTTACACATGTGATTTGCGTTACTGTGCTTTCAGAATATCTGATATGTGTTTATGGGACGTGATATAAGTCATTAGCATACTGGACCCTTTTTACATGACACTAGGCACAGTACTGGATCCTTTTTACATGACTTTAAAGTACTGGATCCTTTTAACTTGACTTTAGGCCAAGTACTGGACCATTTTTACATGACTTTTTTTTACACTACTTTAGGCAAAATAATTGACCCTTTTTACGTGACTTTAGGAAAGTACTACTTTAAGGAAAGTAATTGACCCTTTTTACAGTACCTTAGGCAAAGTAATGGATCCTTTTTAGTCTATTTTAGACAAGGTACTGGACCCATTTTACATGACTTTAGGCAAAGTAATGGACCCTTTTTACACTATAGTAGGCAAAGTAATGAATCCTTTTTTGTTTTGGTAACATGACTTAAAGCATAGTAATGGATCCTTTTTGTTTACACGACTTAAGGAAAAGTAATGGATCATTTTTACACAATTTTATGCAAGGTATTGGATCCTTTTTACACAATTTTATGCAAAGTAATGGACCCTTTTTACACAATTTTATGCAAAGTAATGGATCCTTTTTACACAAATTGTTATGCTTATAGAGCATATGTTGCTGTGCTGTGGTCAATACCACACTGGCTGACCTTTACTGCCCTAGAGATATCCTGGTGCTAATTTTAGGTTGGGTCGACCTGGGAGTCTAGGTCATCATTACAGATCAGCCTCAATGTGGATTGGAACCCCTGACCCCCGGGCTGGCAGGAAAACATACTGGCTACTACATGATTGCAGCTCCAAAGAGGTGTCGTGTGTGGGCAGCTTCAGAGAGGTGCTGTGGAAGAGCTGCTCCAGACAGGTGTCATGTGTGGGCAGCTCCAAAGAGGTGTCATGTGTGGGCAGCTCCAGAGAGGTGCTGTGGAGGAGCTGCTCAAGAGAGGTGTCATGTGTGGGCAGCTCCAAAGAGGTGTCATATGTGAGCAGCTCCAAGGAGGTGTCTTATATGAGCAGCTCCAGAGAGGTGTCATGTGTGAGCAGCTCCAGAGAGGTGTGATATGTGAGCAGCTTCAGAGAGGTGACATGTGTGAGCAGCTCCAGAATGGTGTCATGTGAGAGCTGCTCCAGAGAGGTGTCATGTGTGAGCAGCTCCAGAGAGGTGTCATGTGTGAGCAGCTCCAGAGAGGTGTCATGTTTGAGCAGCTCCAGAATGGTGTCATGTGAGAGCTGCTCCAGAGAGGTGTGATGTGTGAGCAGCTCCAGAGAGGTGTCATATGTGAGCAGCTCCAGAGAGGTGACATGTGTGAGCAGCTCCAGAGAGGTGTGATATGTGAACAGCTCCAGAGAGGTGTCATGTGTGAGCAGCTCCAGAGAGGTGTCATGTGTGAGCAGCTCCAGAGAGGTGTCATATGTGAACAGCTCCAGAAAGGTGTCATGTGTGAGCAGCTCCAGAGAGGTGTCATGTGTGAGCAGCTCCAGAGAGGTGTCATGTGTGAGCAGCTCCAGAGAGGTGTCATGTGTGAGCAGCTCCAGAGAGGTGTCATGTGTGAGCAGCTCCAGATCCAGAGAGATGTCCTGTGTGTGAGCAGCTCCAGAGAGATGTGTGTGAGTTTGTTTTTGTTGTTTCCTCGCAGAATTTCAACATATCTTTGTTTTTTTCATTTTGTACTGTCAAATATTGCTGCAGTCAACATCATTCTTATATGTCTCCATAGTGAAGCCTTCAAAGCCTTTGTGTCCCTTCCCACATCATCTCTGACCCCTCTATGACCAGGGCTATAAGTACACTTTGGAGGTCAGCATAGCCAAATGGATAAGAATGGCACTCTTAAACTTCCAGCGTGCTGAAGGCGAGGTAGTGTTTTCAACCCTTACGCTGGTCAATTGAACTAAAATGTTGACTTCTCATCCTTGACTTGGGGACATAATTTACAAGTACTTCAGAAGTTGGAGTAGGTTTGCCTGATGGCGAAGGACACTGGTAATAGAGAAGACTGGCCCATGCTCAAAAATCAGTTCAAAGTGAGCTAGTGAAGGGGAAAAAAGTCAAATTCAGTTCTTGAAAGTTAAATGGCACTGTATAGTTCACCCACTCATACCACAGTAGACCACAAGATGTGATGTTTTATGGCATCGGACAATGTGAGCAGACAAGAGATCTGTGGAGAAACCTGGGCACCTTCGCCATTTAACAGAGAACATGATGATGATAATAATGCCACAATTAACAGCTTTAAACATTGTGAGTATGCACTGAGGGTCACATTTGAGGACAGAATTTGGCTGCCAGAGTTTAAACTCTACAGCAGTGGTTCTCAACCTTTTTTGACCCATGCACCCCTTTACCATATGTTCAGAATGTCATTCCCTCCCTTCCATATTTCTCTCTCTCCCCCCCCCCCCCACCTCCCACACACACCCCCACACACGTGCGCACACACACACACACGTACACAGAGAGAGAGAGAGTATACGTAAAAATGGAAACTAAATTTAATAACACATATTAAAGTCTAGGCGTCTACATAAAACATGATTTGCAGGTTTACTTACGTTATAAAATGAATTTAAGAAGAGCGAGAAGTACAGAACTGTAAAGTATGGAGGGAAAAATAATATCAAGTAATCAGTTCTTGTAATAACGTGATCTTGAAATAATCTTAATTCCTCCCCCCTCCCCCCCCCCCCCCTGGAAACCCTAAAATTTTCCCCTGGGGAGGGGGGGGGAATTTCCCACCAGTTGAGAACCACTGCTCTATAGCTCTCATAATTATTCTCTTGGCATCTGTAAGGTTAGTAAACACAGCTGTACAGTCTCAACATACCAGATTTGAAGAATTTAGCTATAGGCCATCTGGAAGCAAAAAACGTTGCATTGATTTTCACAATGTTATGAATGTCGGCCATTCAGAAAACTATAGCAAACTGCTGAGCGTAAAATTGCCTAGGAAAGCACAAACAGCCAAAAACTACTGGGGTTGATTGCAACGTCCTGTAAAGGAAAAGCAACTAACTTGAACAAGGTTATTTTCATTTGTGTACACCCGTTGTATTCAACTCGTACACCGGTCTCCGTGGCCAAAGGCTTGCGAATGCGGTTCGTGAGCCGCTTACTAGCCAATTTGTGCAGCAGACCGTGTCACGTTGTGTTATAACATGTTGGTATGGGAGCCGGTCGTTCAGAAAGCAATGGCAAACTACTGAACGTAAAAACTTGCCTAGTACATCAACAGCAGCTGTAACTTGCTGGTGTTGACTGCAACGTCCTGTAAAGGATATGCAACATTTAACAAAAAACAGCTTTGTATTTCGCACAATTTATGATGTATATGTGACTGCATGTGTATGTTGCTTTTTCTTGTTAAAACTAAAAACACTGTTTGCTACATTTGGCAAAGTTGATCTCCTGACATCATGTAAGAAATTCTTAAACAAGTTTTAGAGCTGATGGTTTTAACGAGGATCATTATAATGATCAAAAACTTTCTGATTATATTTAAAACAGTATATTACACCGAGGAAAGGCCACACTGACACATAATCAGAATTCTACTGGTACCATTAGTATTTGGACACTTTGCTGGTTGTTGAAGATGAGGACGGAGCACTTATGGAAATGTCCTGAGTGCTATGATGTCAGTTCTTGACTGAATTGAACTGAAATCAACTCAGCTGAAGAATTGTAAATACAGTGCAGACCTGATAAAGCAAACTCACCTGGGACCCAAGAAATAGTTCTTATTAGAAATTCCTCTTATAAGAGTTCAAGCATATAGTAATGCATTTATAACGTACAATACAATATTGTTCTTCACAACAGAAATTTGCCACATCCGAGATCGCCTAAGAAGTTTGCACTGTAGTTGATTAGAGAAAAACTTGGAAAATCATGTAAAAAATAAAGACTAAAGGACTTTTGAAATGTATTTAGTATTCGGTGCTAGCCCACAGTTTCTTCTTCTTCTTCTTCTTCTTCTTCTTCTTCTTCTTCTTCTTCTTCTTCTTCTTCTTCTTCTTCTTTGTTCATCCGGAGTGTTTTTTTTTTTTTTGAGAGCGAAGGTCAGGTTAAACCAATCTGCCTGGATGAGGACACAAATCAATGACCACTGGACAGGCAGATGGAAATGAATGCTAGCCACTGGGTTACCTCTGCTTCGCTGCTTCCATGTCACCATGTCAAATGTGGAGACGTGTCAGTAGTTGAGTGTAGAAACGGGACAGAATGGTTAGGGTGCTGTGCTTGCCTCCCACATGTGCGTTCAAATCTCCAGTTAGACAGAAGTTTCTATCTCTGAGAGGTAAAATTAAACCTCCTAACCTACATGTTCAACTGTGATAGCAGGGTGTCCATGTAGCGCAGTTCTCAGCACCTCTGTCTGATTGAGAAGTAGATATGATGATGATGGTGAATGATGTATTGAAATATGTGATTCATATTTGTGTGATTTATATATGGTATTAAAGGCTGATGAATGCTACATGTTGATGTGTGGGTCTTGTCTGTATGTGTACATGTTAGGGAAGGGGGTGTCGTCATCATTTGGTGAAAGAGATAAGTCAGTGAATTGGTTAGTTGAGTTATGAGTGAATTCTTAGAGAGAAGTCTGCATATGCTACAGAAGGAAGTGACGCTGGAGTCTTTACTTCAGTTATTCAAGAAATGTGGAAATCATCCAAACAACAGCATGCTTGATCCGAATCAGCCTCTCTGAAGATATAATACCATGCTTTGTTTAGTTTAAAAATGAATGTCATGGCAGACAACTAGGCCAGGTTTTCTTTAATGTAATGCAATCTACGAAGATAGAAGATAGCGGACCCATTAGCGAACTGCACTAATAATGTCTAGTTGGTCATGCGATGAAGTACATTTGTTACTGCAGGCGCTGTTGTTATTTGGAGGTGAAGGTTCAAATCCTGATCGGTCACTATAACTTTCAATTTTTGTCTAGTGTCTCCTATAGTCTCTACTTCCTTTTTCTCAATTCTATGAGCGCCACACAATATATGTCAAATAATACATACGTGCTTGTTTATGAACAAATCTGTTCCGGTGTGGTGATGGCGGGGTCTGGTGATCGTTCTCGACACCGGTCAGTGGGACTCCCACGCTGACCACCCGTTAAGAAAGCGATGGCAAACTACTGCACATAACTTGCCTAGAAAATCAAACTAGAGTTTGGGTTGATCGCAACATCTCTTTTGAAGCAGATGTAGGTCATCATGACTGAATGGATAAGAATGCATGTTCTTAAACATCCGGTGTGCTGATGCCGAGGTAAGGGGTTTCACACCTACGCAGGACAGTTGGACTAAAATGTTGACCTGTCGTCCTTGACTTGGGGATGTAAATTACAGGTGCCTATGAAGTCGGAGTGGATTCACCTGATGGTGAGGGACATTGTTAATAGGGAAAGCTAATCCACAAGCAAAATTCAGCTCAGAGCTACTATAAGTAGTGCATGTGGACTACGATTGAGTTCAAAGCGAGCGAGCTCAAAAAAAAAAGAAGACGAAGAAACAGAGATGTGGTTTTATAGAAGAATGGTGAAAGCACTATACACGGACAGAAAGTACAATGAAGATATATTGACAGAAGTGAACTCACAAAGAGAACTGGTTACTCGCCTCAGAAGAAGACAGTCCAGATGTTGTTTTGGGCATGTCATGAGAAGGGAATGCTGGAGTATGTCGTTCCAACAGGAAAAGTGGAGGGAGGGAGAAACGGGAGAAAACCAAGAGAGAAGATGCTGGACAATTTGACATCGGGGCATGGAGCAACGTCGGTATCAGAAATGTTTGGCATTACACGAGACAGAAGGTTGCAAGTAGACATGATCACCAACGCCACACAGCGAAGAAGTCGCTTAAAAGTCGACAGGGTCGACTTCATCGCACCGGGTTTTATCCCATATGGCTCGGTCTCTTTCCGCAGCGCGGAAAGCGTCGCACAAAGCACGAACAGCTTTTAGCGACGACCCACAGGAGTCTCCGAAACATTTAACTCGTAAACCGAAGGGTGCGGCCCGGAATCGAACCCACAACCTTCGGATCACAAGTCAAACGGTTTGACCACTTCGCCACAGAGACTCCCACACAGCGAAGATTTCAGTAGAGACACATTTGAATCAAGATGGAAATCTCACCTTACGCTTACTGACATATGAAGAAAGTAAACTACTCGAAAAGTCGCTTAAAAGTCGACAGGGTCGACTTCATTGCACCGCACCGGGTTTTATCTCATATGGCTCTGTCTCTTTCCGCAGCGCGGAAAGCGTCGCATCAAGCACGAATTCCGTAGCTCACAGGAGTCTCTGAAAAAAATTTTAATTCGTGAACCGAAGGACGCGGCCCGGAATCGAACCTACAACCTTCGGAGCCGAGTCAAACTGCTTGACCACTTCGCCACAGAGACTCCCTGTCTCATGTTTTCGAAAAGTCATTATTCGCATAAGTGTAAATTGTAGATAAAATAATTGCATTGGTACAGCTCAAGTTTGACGGCATTAAGGTCGGAGCACCCTGTCTAGCCCACGATCCAGGAATATGACTAGATTACAGTTTAACATCGTACTTGACATCGTTTGTGTTACGAGACTGGTCGTGTAGGTGTTATCTTCTTCATTTTATATCTGTACCCACAGACGACAGGACTGTTTGTGTGCTGGACGTATGTATGTTAGTTGTTGTATTTGCGTGTTGGGTGTGTATATCTGCATTTCTGGTATCGCGTGAGAGAGCAACAGGTAGGATAAACTGGTGCTTCTTTTGTGTACACATTCAGACGTCAACATGATTTATTATTGTGAGTACTGATATCATTTATAACGTCACAACTGTCATTACTCCCTATAGTTAGTACCTTGCGGTGTAGGGCAAGGATTGGGAGGGAGTGAAGGCTTGAGCCGGAGGAATTAAGGCCGCCTGGCTAGTACAGTCGCCGCAAGCTGTGCAGGTTAGGGATTCCTTTTCGCTCCCGACAGAAAAAAAATTCATCACCTTACGGAGGATTGGAACCAACTGTAGGTGAAAGAAGCTAACTTTCGCACTGTCAGACGGTGCAGTGTAAACTCTGGTAGAAGCATCGAGTGTCCAATGTTCGCCCTCCGAGACTGGGGTGGCGTCTGGGCAGACACACATAGCGATGTCGATATGGGAAAATACAAACGTCTTGATGAATACTCACGATAGAAGAAAGAAGTCCGGGAGTCATGACCCCAGGCGAGCACGCCCCCTGAAAATGTAAAGAGAGTTAAGGGGCCGAAAAATTCAGCGAGGTGGTGGGGAGGGGGGGGGGAGCATTTATGATGATCAGAAACCTGTCGTCCTTGCTCCCCGGCGGGTATTTTACCACCTAACCCGGGTCTCCCGAATGAGAACCCGGCGTTCTAGCCACTCGGCCAGTCGCTCCTGGATCATTTACACTAACACTCCTCGATCGTTTACGCTAACGCTCCTGGATCATTTACACTAACACTCTTCGATCGTTTACGCTAACGCTCCTCGATCATTTACACTAACACTCCTCGATCGTTTACGCCAACGCTCCTCGATCATTTACACTAACACTCCTCGATCGTTTACGCTAACGCTCCTCGATCATTTACACTAACACTCCTCGATCGTTTACACTAACATTTCTCGATCATTTACACTAATGCTACTGGATCATTTACACTAACGCTACTCGATAATTAACACTAACACTCCTCGATCATTTACACTCACACTCCTCCATCACACTTGAACACACATCAACTCATGTTTACACGACGTCACACAAACTTCGCAAACCAGATGTTTCTGCTACATACTCCTCACTTGGACTTGAAATCATTTCTGACTACATCACTAGCTAGTGTCTCGTTGCCTTGACAACGACAATCCCATTGGCGCTAGCTCGCATTGAACTCGAGCGTAGTCCATTCATGTGCGTCTATTAGGGAGTCTTCGTGGCGAAGTGGTCAAGCCGTTTGACTCGGGCTCCGAAGGTTGTGGGTTCGATTCCAGGCCGCGTCCTTCGGTTCACGGGTGAAAGTTTTCGAAGACTCGTGTGGGTCATCGCTAGAGCTACGGAGATCGTGCTTTGTGTGATGCTTTCCGCGCTACGGAAAGAGACCGAGCCATATGGGCTAAAATCCGGTGCAATGAAGTCGACCCTGTCGACTTTTAAGCGACTTTTTTGTGCGTCTATTTCTAGTGCACTGGGCTGATATTTGCGTGTGGGTTTGCTTTCATTATTACCAGTGTTTCTCGCTCTCAAGCCAACCCACTCCGACTTAAGAGGTACTTGTAATTCACGTCCCCAGGTCCCCATAAGTCTTCTCATAACGTGTCTAAAATATTGTGACTGTCTACGTCTAATTTCTCCAATCAGTTTACGATTTTCATTTGCTTATTGTAGGACTTGCTCAATGATTTTTCTATCTGTCCATGGTATTCTTTGCATTTTCCCCATAAACCACGTTTCCACTGCCATTAGATGTTTTTCATCTTGATTGCTCATTGTCCGCGTTTCACACCCATACAAAAATACAGGTTCTATGTAACACATCAACAGTTTTTTCCCCGCTGCAATTGACAACTTTCTTTTTATTGGTTAGTATGTTTTCCATCTTGCAAAAGGCGATTCTTGTTCTAATCTCTTCAAGGCATCTCCCATCAAATGCTGTGAGTGTTCCTAAATAGTTGTAGGCCTACCGATTCACTTGTTTAAGAATATTCTCATTTACTTGTATATTACATTGTGATATTTCTTTCTGCCAAGTGATAATCATAATCTCTGTCTTCTTTCAATTTACCTACCTGCCTACCTACCTACCTACCGACGACCGTCCGCCCGGCCTGTCTGTCTGTTTATCTGTCTGTCTATCGGACTGTCTGTCTATCTACACAATTCTTGTATATGGTTGAATCACATAACACGGAGCATGGAACACAACGACCCCAGCACGATCTTGTTGACATCCACCATAAGTGACACTGCAGACCTACAGGCCCTTAGATCCTCTCCTATTGTGTGCTGTAACAGTTAGGCCGCGACCTCTCTGATCTCTGGCAGATAGAACAGGCACAACATGAGGCCTTATCTGTTGGCTTCAAGTGATGGTAAGTTGGTGGGTGGGTTGCTTGGTTAGTTAGTGGGTTAGTTGGTTCCTTGGTGGGTTGGTAGGTCCATTGGTTAGTGGGACAGTTGGTAGTTTGGTTGGTTGGTGAGTTGGTTACTGGGACGGTTGGTTGGTTAGTTAATAGGTTAGTTGGTGGGTTGCTTGGTTGGTGAGTTGTAAATTGGAATGGATGGTGAACTGGTTACTTCACTGGTGGGTTAGTTGGTGACTTTTTTGGTTGTGGGTTGGTGGTATGATTGGTTTATTCGAGGGTTAATAGACTGGTTGGTTGGTAGGTTGGTTAGTGAGATAGTTGGTAATTTGGTTGGTTGGTGAGTTGGTTGCTGGTATGGTTGGCTGGTGAATTGCTTGGTTGGTGGGTTGGTTGAGCGGTAACTTGGTTGATGGATTGGATAGTTGTTAGATGCGTTGGGTGGTTAGTGGGTTGTTTGGGTGGTGGCTTACTTGGCTGCTTGGTTAGTGGGTTGGTTGTATGCTTGATTGGTTGATGGCTTTGTTGGTTGGAAGATCTCTGGGAGACTGAGCTCTATCTCTTTCGTCCCATCAGGCTGAGGTTGGCGTAGAGATTTTTCTGCCGACCAGGTGTCGAAGTAACATCTTCACGGGACCTGTCTTGCGCATCTCACCTTCCCCTCTCCAAGTTCAGGAACAGCAGGGTTTCCAATGCCGGCTGTTTAGCTTCACGTCTAAGGAGAAATATGGCATCGTTATCCAAACTGGGGTCCCGGTCGGTCTCCATGGTGAAGTCCCTGAGGTGTCTGCTTCGTGCATAGAAGGTCGTTTGTTGAGGTTTCTGCTTCGTGAGCAGAAGGTCGTCGGTTCGTCTGCGGAATCCATCATTCGATTATGCATTTATTTTTCCTGGAGATCGCTGGAGGGTTGTTGCCGTAGCTTCGGAGTTCGTGCTCTATATGACGCTTTCGGCAAACGCTTAAATACTTTATGAGATCATCATCATCATGATCATGTCTCATCATCAGCATGATCATGTCTCATCATCATCATCATCATCATCATCATCATCATCATCATCATCATCATCATCATCATCATCATCATCATCATCATGTGCCATGCCGATACGCGTGGTCGGTCATGTTTCACGATCTCACACTTCTTCTTCTGCGTTCGTCCGGAATGTTGTTTTAGACGTAATTAAGTTGTGCCTGTTTACAGCAGAGCTGCGATATGTGCACCTTTTGGCCGACACATCCAACTTCTTCAGGCATTTGTTGGCCGGGTTACCTTCTCGGGTGTTTCATAGGCCAGTTGACTCTCACTGTTGTGGTGTTATCTCCACCCCAGCTGGTCCATTTGGAACAGCTGAAGACGTCCCGGTCAGCCCTCAAGGGAAGGCAGGGGCAGACAATGGGCATTCCCCGCCATGCAAGGAGGCTTCCATAATTGCAGCTCGATCAAACCACGTGGCCAAGCCATCCAGGTATTTACTTCTCTGCTCCCCATTGTTATTTTCCCTTCAATCTTGCCAGCTGTCACCAAGTTCTCAAATTTATTTCGTCTCATAACGTGTCTAAAACATCTTGACTGTCTATGTCTAATTGCTCTAACCAATTTACGGTTTTCATTCCTTTCTTATAGGACTTGCTCATTGGGTTTTCTGTCTGTCCATGGTATTATTTGCATTTTCCTTAGAAACCACATCGCCACATTAGATGTTTTTAAGCTTGTCTGCTCATTGTCCACGCTTCACATCCATACAAAAGTATATGTTCTATGTAGCACTTCAACACGTTTTCTCGTTGCAACTGACATCGTTTTATTAGTCAGTATGTTTATCTTGCAAAAGGGTACCTTCGCCATGGCGATTCTTGTTCTAATCTCCCCAAGGCACCTTCCATCAGATGTTATGACGATTGTACCGATTCACTTGTTTATGAATATTCTCATTTAACTGTACAGTGCATTGTGGTATGTGGTATATGAGATTATACCCGATTCAATAATATCGATCCTCTATGCTATGTGGCTTCCATTAACTGGGAACCAACTTTGTGTTGAGTTGAGTTGGGTTGAGTTGAGTCAAGAAGCGATATCTCAGCACTCGGGGCATTCCCATACGTGCTCTGTCCTCATCTTCAACAGTCAGCAAAGAGTCTCAATATTAGTGGTAACAATAGCAGTCTGATTATGTGTCCGTGTGACCTTTTCTCGGAGTCTTGAGTTGAATGTGTGGATAGGCTGTACCTCCAGGAGCTGTTCCACTTCCGCGCCAGTGTAAGTTCTGCTGCTAATCTTACCATCTATGCAGTCCTATACGTTGTAACGTTTTCACGTGGACCTACGCATTGTAGTGTGTTGTGCTTTGCTTTGCGAACAAGTACACGGACTATGTGACTGCCTCGATCTGTCCTACTCATGGTTGTTGGATTGTTCAATAGCTAGCACGAGGCCTTCTCCCCAGCCTCATCGTTAGTTCATTGTTTCGGTGCAATTAACATCTTTTTGATGGTCAGTGTGTTTTCCATATAATAATAATCTACCTATGTTATATAAAAAGTTACCTTTTCCATATAAAAGGAGGCTACCGTTGCCATATAAAAGGTTACCGTTGCCATATATAAGGCTGCTTTTGCCATATAAAAGGCTACCGTTGCCATATATAAGGCTGCTTTTGCCATATAAAAGGCTACCGTTGCCATATATAAGGCTGCTTTTGCCATATAAAAGGTTACCGTTGCCATATATAAGGCTGCTTTTGCCATATAAAAGGCTACCGTTGCCATATAAAAGGCTACCGTTGCCATATAAAAGACCACTGTTGCCATATAAAAGACCACTGTTGCCATATAAAAGGCTACCGTTGCCAAATAAAAGGCTACCATTGCCATATAAAAGGCTACCGTTGCCATATAAAAGGCTTTTTTTTTTTTAAATTCGCATATCCTTTTACAGGACATCGCTGTCAACAGCAGCATCTTTCAGCTGTCTGTTGATTTCTTGGCAAGATAACGCTCAGTAGTTTGCCATTGCTTTCTGAGCGGCCGGCTCAGTTATCCCGCAAGTAACCAGCGGGGGACGAACCGCTCCCAGTTCTCGCTCGCTACGAGACTCTGCGTGATAAACGGGATTACGGAGAAAGTGGTGTAACCCCTCGGCCAGAGAGACCGGCATATAAAAGGCTACCGTTGCCATATAAAAGTCTACATTTAAAAGGCTACCGTTGCCATATAAAAGGCTACCGTTGCCATATAAAAGGCTACCGTTGCCATATAAAAGGCTACCGTTGCCATATAAAAGGCTACCGTTGCCATATAAAAGGCTACCGTTGCCATATAAAAGGCTACCGTTGCCATATAAAAGGCTACCGTTGCCACATAAAAGGCTACCGTTGCCATATAAAAGGCTATCTGTGCCATATAAAGGGATACCTTTGTCATATTAAAAGGCTTAAAAAATGTTTGCATATCCTTTACCGGACATCGCTGTCAACATCAGCATCTTTCAGCTGATTGTTGATTTCTTGGCAAGATTACACTCAGTAGTTTGCCATTGCTTTCTGAGCAACCGGCTCACAAACCCATAAGTTACCGACGCGGTTAGAACCGCTACCAATTCTCGCCGTCGTCACGTTACTCACGAGAGTATACAGGATTACGGAGAAAGTCGCAAAACCCTAGGCCAGGGAGACGGCTATTAAAAGGCTACCGTTGCCTTATAAAAGGCTATCTGTGCCACATAAAACGCTATCTTTGCTATATAAATTCTATCACTTTTTTACTTGTTCTGTTATCATCCTGTTTCTTGTGCTATTCATTGCTCATCTCTCCTTTCCATAACTAATTATCATATAACATATAGTTAACACAATACCTCTCGTTTCCATGACTAATTATCATATAACATATAGTTAACACAATGCCTATTTGGGTAGCCCACATTTATTAATTGGTGACTTCACAGAATGGTGGGAATAAAGTGGTAAAACAGAATCACCAATGAATAGCTAATGGAGGGAACTAACCAAATTCAGGTTGTTTGTAAAGTCTCAATACACTTTGTATGTCGAATATATTTGAAAACCGAAGTACATGACGTCATCAAAAATGTACTCCACAGTCCATCGTGAAGCAATATGCAGCAATGGCTGTCGTCTGCTGGAGTAATTCTTTGCACTCCAAACAACGGAAGAAAGGATTTTTCAAATTTATTCTACATACAAAGTGTAGTGACAATTTACAAACACCCTGTATACGTTAATGAATAGGTGAGGAAAAGATGCTGGCACTGAATAGGACACAGACTGAGAAAACCCGAGGACAATATAACACGACACTCCTTTTGTGTAGAACCAACAAGGTGAACGAAATAAGTGGGAGACCCTAGCACACGCGGAGAAGAGAAATGAGGACAGAGATGAACTTTATGAGGAGAAAATGGAGGGAGCTGCAGGAAATAGCAAAAGACAGGCATGAGCTGGTTGAAGGATTATACATTAATGGGCGAATAAAGGCCAAAGAAGAAGGGGTTCAATATAATGACGACAGTTAAAATTCAGCCGATTAGGTTTGTTATCATCATCATCATCAAGTGCCCTGCCAGCTGGCGTAGGCATTTATGTCTCTTCACAGATCTCGGTCTTTGGTGTTCTGCTGATGGTATTCCTCCATTTTATACAGTTTTCTTATAGGCATTATACAGGGAGTTTGTAAAGTCTCACTACACCTTATATGTAGAACAACTGATTGTTGGAGAGTGAGTTTTCCGTTTGCAAGACGGAAAACATACTCTCCAATAAACAGCTATTCTACATAAAAAGTGTAGTGAAACTTTACAAACACCCTATATTTTACGTTAATAAATATCTACCTGTTGTCTTTTAATGATAATTGTTTAGATGTCGTTGGATCTCATCAGGTACATTATGCAGAAATCACACAACATAAACTGAAGCAATAGAACAAGCTGAATTACACAACACCCATAACGTATTCACACAGTAGTTTTAATTGTTTACCACAGTAATTTTACACTGACTATCTTGTCGTTTTATTTGTACAAACCTGGTATTTCTAAGTAAATGGCAATTGCCTCGGCCAGCTTTAACATGCGTATATTTTGTGTGTTCTCATCTCATCTCATCATGTTCCTCTTGTACCTTGCAGTGTCGAAGTGAAGTATAAACTTCGTGAGAGTGCCCGGTTATGGGCTTCGTATATTGACATTCCCATGGATTCTGCTATTCCCTCCGTCCAAAGTTTACGTGGTCGGCCTCTTCCTCTATTTCCATCTGGTCTGTACATCATTGTTTGTTGTGGCATGCTGTTGACTGGTAATCTACTTGCATAGCCAAACCATTTTATTTGCTGCTTTCTAATAAAATCTAGTGCTGCTTTAACCCCCACTTTTGTGTGTTAAACAATATAAATTACTGTGTGAATGTGTGTTGCATATTTCAGCTTGAAGGATTCATTGACTTAAGGTCGTTAATTACAAGTACCTCTAAAAATGGAGATGGCACGCCTGATGGCGAGGGACACTAGTAATAGGGAAAAGTTAATCCACATTCAAAAATCGTGTATGGACTATGCTTCAGTTCAAAGCGAGCGAAAAAACAAAAACAAAAACATCTTATTGCTACCGTTTATGCTGTATGAATTCTGCAGTATGTGCCTGACGAAATGCAGCGAAATATATCGAGCAATAAATCCTGTAATCTGTTGTTTGTGTCTTCACTGTTCAGATTCACAAAGGCAAACTTTGTTTTGAACTATTTATGTAACAGTATGTAACAGGAAGTGTTATAGATTGAGCACAACCCACTAATGGCAACGATGATCGTATTCCGATACGATCCTAACACCTTGTCCACGTCAAATTCGACGCACTAGACTCGAATTTCGCTCTCTTTTGAGTCTAGTGCTTCAAATCTGACGTGGACAAGGTCTTAGGTTCGTGCCGGAATACGATCAGCGTTGCCAGTAGTGGTTTGTGCTCAATCTTTAAAACTTCAAATCCCGAACAACCAAATTAATCAGTTAGTTAGTTAGTTAGTTAGTTAGTTAGTCGCGGTTCCAACTTCACAGCAACGGGTTGTCCCCATTATGCTCCGTTCCTGTGCCAGTGAATATCACATAAAACGCTCCCACTGCCCAATGTGAAAAGTGGAAAAGACAGGAGTCTCGACAAACAACAGCCCGCACAGATACACTGTGCATAATGCCGCCGCCAGAATGTCAACACAATAGTCCCCCACGAAACATTAAGTTTATCTCTGATGGAATCGGCAGTCATTTTCCCATCTGGATGTTTCCTAGATGTTCATCCACACAGTCCACGAAAATACAGTTCATCGTCGATGGCAGTGGCAGTCAACCAGAAGCCCAGCAGCCACGCATTTCTGCATAAGGCAAAAACCGGTCAACTCTGGGACATAGCCAGCTGCCATCGCTCCGAACATGCAGTCACGTTCCAAAAAACCTTGGGCAGATTCAAAAGCATCTCACACGAAACTCACAGCTCACGGTGTCGCGCCACGCACTCACTCAGTAGCAGGGCGACGGAACCATAACCTCCTTAGTCGCCTCTTACGACATGCATTTTATCAAATTAATCAATAACAGGAAGTGACGTGTCATCAGCCATTATGAAGTTCGACGAGATTCTCGTGCACATTGGGGAGTTCGGCCCTTATCAGAAGCGAGTCTACTTCCTGCTGTGCCTGCCGGCGCTCCTGTGTGGTGCACAAGTCATGAGCATCGTCTTCACCATGGCCACGCCCCTGCACAGGTGCGAACCCTACTGTCTAGTCTGTCTAGCCGAAGCTGTCATCCTTTGCTGTCTTATCTGTACATGGCGACATCACCCGTTGCCTACATTATTATCTGTATTTCTGTACACACACCTGTCTGTATACTCGTCTGTCCATCTTAGATTTCATTTGTCAAATGGGTTAACCTACCTACTTATCTGCCTACTTACTAACCTACCTACTTATATGCCTACTTACTCAACTACCTACGTATCTGTCTACTTACTCATCTACCTACTTATATGGCTACTTACTCACCTATCTACTTATCTGCCTACTTACTCACCTATCTACTTATCTGCCTACTTACTCACCTATCTACTTATCTGCCTACTTACTCACCTATCTACTTATCTGCCTACTTACTCACCTACCTACTTATCTGCCTACTTACTCACCTATCTACTTATCTGCCTACTTACGCACCTATCTACTTATCTGCCTACTTACTCACTTATCTACTTATCTGCCTACTTAGTCACTTATCTACTTATCTGCCTACTTACTAACCTATCTACTTATCTGCCTACTTACTCACCTATCTACTTATCTGCCTACTTACTCACCTATCTACTTATCTACCTACTTACTCACCTATCTACTTATCTGCCTACTTACTCATCTACCTACTTATCTGCCTACTTACTTACCCACCTACTTATCTGCCTACTTACTCACCTATCTACTTATCTGCCTACTTACTCACCTATCTACTTATCTGCCTACTTACTCACCTATCTACTTATCTGCCTACTTACTCACCTATCTACTTATCTGCCTACTTACTCACCTATCTACTTATCTGCCTACTTACTCACCTATCTACTTATCTGCCTACTTACTCATCTACCTACTTATCTGCCTACTTACTTACCCACCTACTTATCTGCCTACGTACTCACCTATCTACTTATCTGCCTACTTACTCACATACTTACTTATCTGCCTACTTACTCACCTATCTACTTATCTGCCTACTTACTCACCTATCTGCTTATCTGCCTACTTACTCACCTATCTACTTATCTGCCTACTTACTTACCCACCTACTTATCTGCCTACTTACTCAACTATCTACTTATCTGCCTACTTACTCACCTATCTACTTATCTGCCTACTTACTCACCTATCTACTTATCTGCCTACTTACTCACCTATCTACTTATCTGCCTACTTACTTACCTGCCGGCTCTGCGGCGAAGGCGTTACGGACGCAGTTCGTAATCCCGCTTATAGAGTTCGAAACACAGTTCCGGGCGATTTGGCAGCAGACCGCCTTGCTTTGGTATTAGTAGAATGGTATGAGTGCCTGTCGTTCAGAAAGTCAGAAAGTAATGCAAACTATTGAACGTAAACTTACAAAAAAAATCACAAACAGCCCAAAATTGCCGGGGTTGACTACGACGTCATGAAAAGGACATGCAACTAACGTGTAACCTACCTGCCTGCTTTTAAATCAATCAATCGCTCATTTAACCAATCAATCAGTTCATCCATTACCCACTCACCCACATATCCATCCATCCATCCATCCATCCATCCATCCATCCATCCACCCACCCATCCACCTTTCTACCTACTTTCCTATCTGCCTGCCATCCAACCTGTCTGCCTGACAACATATCTGCCCACATTGCTACCAACCAACCAACCCACTTACCTACCTTCCCACCTACCACCTACCTACCTAAGCAACCATCCATCCATCCATCCATCCATCCATCTCTCTTTCTGACAGATGCCAGATACCAAATTACCCCAACGATACATACAACATTCTAGACAACTACCACGCTCTACTGGTCAATCTCACCATCCCAACAGAGGACCAGGAATCCGAGAGTCCATACTCCGAATGCCACATCTACTCACAACTCAACGAGACTTACCAGGGTCGCCATGACAGCGTGAGCAACGATTGGCTGAACATGACCTTGATACCTGAGCGTGAACTTCAACTTTGCTCTAATTGGGTCTATGACCAATCAGAATATCTAGACACGGCCGTCTCAGAAGTAAGTTTGGTATTTCCTAGTTTTAACAGATCCAGGGTCAAACAAAATTTAGGTTTGGGCCAAATAAAAATGGATGACTGAAGATAGGAAGTAGGGGTGTGCCACAGTTATGACCTAAAAGTAGCTGTAGTAATGGTAGGGAGCAATTTGTTTTATATATCAAATCAAATTAAAGGGGGCTGAACAGGGAACACTACTGTGTTGATATTTCAACTAGTTTGATTTATGAGCCCATGGCAGTTAAGGGAAGTTTGATTAAGACGATTTATCATCCCATGGCATTTAATCATTTAAAGTACAACATTGCGGAGTTTTTCCTTTACCAACCTTTTTCGGCGCTTCCTCTTCTTCTCTAGGGTGGAGTTGTCAGCTACCGCCTTGTTCGCCCCCCCCCACCCAATTCTACCCCAGGGTGCAGTGTCAAATTACATCATTGTTCGGCCGCTCATCTTCTATCCTAGGGTGTAAGTGTCAAGTACAGCCTTGTTGGGTATTTCCTCTTCTACCCCAGGGTGCTCCGTGGCTAAAGGCAAGCTCAGCTGCGACCGACTTGTGCAGCATACCGTGTCGCGTTGTGTTATAACGTGCTGTATGGGGGGGGGGGGCGGTCGTTCAGAAAGCAATGGCAAACTACTGAACGTAACACTTGTCTTAGTACATCAACAACAGCTGAAAAATTCTGGTGTTGACTGCAAAGTCCCGTAAGGGATACGTAACTTAAAAAAAAAAAAAACACCCCGGGTGTAGTAGTCAACTACAGCCTTGTTTAATTCTCTTATTTTAACAGGAGATGTAGAAAACTCCCCAGGATCTGGTTCATTATTTGCACCTCTACCCTCTAGTGTACTTAAAAGTCTTGTGTACCGACATCGCTACACTGACCTCATCCATCTTCCATACACTTCGGGAGTCGGAAGATGCTCATGGGAAATGGAACACGTGATTTCAGCGGAAGTAAACGAATGGCCTGTAGTTCTATCAAGAGGCCACCGTCTGGGGAGATGAAACGAACAACAATGAAATATGAACGGTGTGAAAGAAACATTGGGATATTTGTGTCGAGATATAGGTAATACAAAACTTGGACCGGCAATATTTACAATTACTGCACAGTCTTTAAAAATACATCCTATATATGCTACCGCTATATGTTGTACTTATTAATATTATTATGCCTTGAAGCACAATGTAACAAACTATCGCCTGTCAAGACAGCAAGGTACCAATGATGAATGAATAATATATATACTGTTGGGCACCTTGCCGTCTTGACAGACCATAGTTTAAAGACTGGGCTGAATTTAGAGACCACGTGTGGCCCATGCAGCATGATCCCTCTCTCGGCCTACCTATTATTACTCCAGAGGAAAGTTAACACCAATATATCTGAAACAAGACAAGATGCAGAAGCTGCCGGATCAGAAAAGCAAAACTCTAACTGTCCGTCTATCGAAGCTTCGATCCTAGGCCAGTTGCCGACCAAGGCTTAGTGCCTGGTCTGCCCTGCCATGATGTTTAGTCTTTAAGTTGCATTTCCTCACACTAGAATAAGGCTTGTATCCTCCCAATTGCGCCCCTCCGCCCGAAGCCGTTGGCACAATGTAGCGTGTGTAGTTTGGCGAGTGCCGCCCAACATTCGGCGCTAACAGAAAGCAGGTAGTACCGTCTACTGTCATACGGTAAGTATCTGACTAATGATTAACATTCGGAGCTAATATAAAGCAGGCAGTACCGTCTACTGTCATACGGTAAGTAGCTCAGTCATATCTGACTAATACCCAACATTCGGCGCTAACAGAAAGCAGGAAGTACCGTCTATTGTCATACGGTAAGTATCTGACTATAGTATGTCCACATTTGTTTGCCTTCATTCACGATCAATTATTTTGAAAACTGTCTGTTGCATCGTTATGAAATTTTTCCAGCCGTCTTATATTTACCCCCACCCAAGGAATATGTCTTTGATAGGTCCAAAAACAACTTAAATCATTGAAAGCGGCGACATTCCTTTGATTGTTGTGCTGAACAACTAGTGATTTCTCGTTAACAAAGTTATTTTTACGGTAATGGGAGACCTGTAAATTCTGATGACACACAAAGGCGTATCCGGATTCGTATGGGAGTGGGTGCAATGAAAGAACTAGCTTAAAATCGACAGGGTCGGCTGCATTGCACCGGGTTTTTATCCCATATGGCTCAGTTTCTTTCCGCAGCGTGGAAAGCGTCACACAAAGCACGAACTCCGTAGTTCCAGCGACGACCCTCGGGAGTCTCCGAAAAAATGCACTCGTGAAATGAAGGACGCGGCCCGGAATCGAACATACAACCTTCGGAGCCCGAGTCAGACGGCTTGACCACTTCACCACGGAGATTCCCGAGAGGGGTGATATTAGTAAAGACAGAGAATTTACAGAGGCACGGGGTAAATAATTTGTAAATTAACAGGAAAGTAGAAGGAATATATTTCTTACCTTATTTTTCATTTCCTTCTTGTTTCTTCAGCTGATGCTGATGCTGTAATGTTTAGGGCCTGCAATTCGTCTGAATAGTTGGAGCAAAATACCCAGTAAGTGTGTACGTAGATTAAGGTCTGCGATCTGCTCAGACCTTAATCTGTGTCGGACGATTCCAGTAGGTTGATGATTGCTCTCGGTTGCTGTCACGGGAAACTGCAGTTTAGTGATTCCTTGATAACTTGCATATAAAATTGAAATATATGAGAAGAGAAAATTATGGACCGTGAGTCAGAATAACAATCGAGTACGCCAGTCTGAGATGAGGATAAATAAAAGATCATTGACCGACTGGTATAAAAATAGGATACAGTGTGAGGGGTCATTGAATTACGATTTTATCGGACAAACACGGGAGACGCGGATATCGGGTTGGGGGACACGAAGACGCTGATCAAAGGGTGAAACTGATTGATGTCCGAACGGGGAATAGCGGAGAAAGACGGGAAAGAGCGCCAGGGACGAATACGTGACTTCACAGACTTTTGATGTGGCGACTTACGGCAAATTTGATGGTGGATCAAAAACAACAGAGAATTGGACACTCGGTATAAATTGGTGGACACTTGTTTTTGGAGTTAGTGTGTGCTACCAAACTGGGCGGAGATATCTATGCATCCTGTGTGTGGAAAGAAATATACGTCCCTTATTGTTGAAAGAAGATGGGATATTAGTGTTTTATTCGCTAGTGTATTTCAATTCCTGGATTACCATAGAGTATATAAGATATTATAACCTTGGCGTAATAGTTTAGCATAGGGAAATAGATGTTTGTGCTTAGCGTTACACCATTGCTTTCTATTAGTGAATAGTTTAGACTTTAGTGAATTCATATGTCTTATGTCAGAGTATCTTTCGGAAGCTTTTTCATTACGGCTGGAGAAAGGAACTCACATAGGAAGTATTAAGTAGCAGAATGATCTCACTTGATTTAATATACATCACACAGGTTCAACTACACATCCTGACATATCAGAGAAGATAGACAGTCTCGTATCTTGTAAAGAGAAAGCATTGTTGCTAGACCAGGGAAAGAACTTTCTATTTATAAAGGCATTTCACTTGTGCAGGGAAAGTTGGCACTAGAGCAAATTCAACATAGCCATTCACTAATTGTGGGCTGACATAACGAATGGCCAGTAGCAGGGTTTTGTGAAAACCATTGAAAGAAATTTCAGTTATACAAGCAGAGCGAAATAGGCTAAAATATATTTTAATTGGGTACTCACCTAAAAGAAACATTGAAGAACTCCAGAACGTTTGTACATGTATTAAAAAAACTGATAGACAGTGCTAGACAGTGGTGATGTGTTTTCCATGAGGGATTTAGTAACTAAATAATAATCAAAGAAAACTCGGTCTAAGCATAAGACTTACCGTGATCACATTAATTTACGGTGATCCAGTGGTGAACAATTTTTTTTCCATAACGGATTTACATCCAGACTCAAGCAGAACGGAACATCCAGGGTGAGAGCTGTCCATTTCTATGTTTGATGTCCTGTGGTTTGGCCGTATGACTAGGCGAGATGTGATACGGAGACTAAACATTCAGTGTCCTATCTTGCACTCACACTAGCAGACACTACCAACTACATATACACATTCAATACATACAACTGACATAGTTTTCAACAATACATATTTTATTAATTGTTGAAGGAAACTGTTGTCGGAGTATGTGATGAAGGAATAAGAGAGAGAGAGAGAGAGAGAGAGAGAGAGAGAGAGAGAGAGAGAGAAAGAGAGAGAGATATATATGGAATAGAAGACAGAAGGGAGGAGTGTAGACAGAAGTCTGTCAATAATCCCAAAGTATAATAAGCTTAAAGGTGTGCTTGTTGATTCCACGTTCCTCCCGGGACGACAAGTGACATTAAATGGTGGAGCAGCGAGGTATTTCATAATACCCACATTAACTGGAGTGCAAGAGGGGTACTTCAACTGCATAAGGATACTTGCCTAGCAGGGTACTTGAAGCGTGGTACCGGCATATGGGTACATACATATTGGGATATACATAAATGTATACATTGTTGACTTTTAATGGAAGGATGTCCATGGGATATATGGTGCCATTTCATTTATGTTAGAGACATTACATTAATGCTGGTGACTTTACAGTGAGAAAGAGCCAGACAGGACGAAAGTGGATAGGTGTTAAGACATATTACCTATTTGTGCACACTTTGACACGTCTACATAAGTCTTTATCCTAAATCTCATCTTGTGGTTGAGAGAGTGGTTGTGATGTAATGTGTGGTGTCGTAGATAAATAATATTTAGATATACATAGGAGAAATTGATATAGGTTCTAATAGATTGTCAGGTTATAGTGAGTACTTCTTTACTGCTTTGAGGTGTCTTTACTCAACTTGCTGACTTACCTGCTTTAACTATGGCTACTCCTAAAGTAACTACAGCAGAACTAAGGGCCAACGGGGAGGAAATTTGTTTATCTGGTTCGGAACTAACTGATTACATACAGGAGAGGGAGCGGGAACTTCGCCAAGGAGATCGGGAAGATCGAAAGGCCAAGTTGGAAGCCGAGGAAGCCGACAAGATAAGAGAACATGAATACCGCATGAAAGAGTTAGAACTCAAAACACAAACCAAGGGTGAAATAGATGTTGCGGAAGGAGGATCATCTTTACATGGTTCAACCAACATGAGTGGATCTAGCTACCATGCAATGAAGTTTCCCTTAGCTGTTTATGAAGAGTCGAAAGAACGCTTTGACCAGTACGCTTAGCGCTTTGAGGCAATGTCAGTCGCTATGGGACTGGATAGAAGCCGATGGTCTCTTAAATTATCCCAGGGTTTAAGAGGGTCGGGTTTCGAGGTTTACACACGCCTACCAACAGGACATGAAAATAATTACGAGGAATTAAAAGCCGCTTTGATGAAGCATTATGAGATTACAGCACAAACATATCGGAAGAAGTTTAGATCGTCAAGACGAGAGCCGGGAGAGCTATTCGCCGCCTACAGTTTAAGGCTGAAATCATACCTCCAAAAATGGATAGATTTGGCGGAGTTCAAGCGGGACTATGATAGTTTGGAAGAGCTCATGGTGGTCGACCAGATGCGACAGCAAATGTCAGAACCACTGAAGACATTTTTAGGAGAACAAGGGGCGGAACGGCTGGATGTTGTGAATAAGCTGGCGGAAAGATTCGTTGAAGTCCATGGGGAAGCTAAAGAAACCAATATACCCACCACAAAAGGTCAGGAGAAACAAGACCGAAAGAAATGTAAAAACTGGGAAGGAGAAAAAGTGGAACCTTATATAAAGATGTCAATCGAGAGTTCAGAGAAGGTGAAGGAAGGAAACCAGAACACCTCGAATTCTCCAGCGAAACGACCGTGGTCCGAGAAGTGGTGTTCAATCTGCAAGTCGCCCTCTCATAACACAAAGGACTGCAGATCGACAGACAGACAGACAGACAGACAGACGGACGGACGGACGGACGGACGGACGGACGGACGGACGGACGGACAGACAGACAGACAGACAGACAGACGGACGGACAGACAGACAGACGGACGGACGGACGGACGGACAGACGGACAGACGGACAGACGGACAGACAGACAGACAGACAGACAGACAGACAGACAGACAGACAGACAGACAGACAGATCCCCGCCAGAAGCCGGGCCTTGTCAGGTAGTTTATTTATATAATCAAGTTTCAGGAAAGAACCCCCATTTGGAGACACCTCTGAATCTTCGCGCTATTTGTTTTAAAACGGAAATCACGTGAAAATGTTAAAAAATGCGGAGACGTGTCTTGGTGAAGCTGTAATACTGTTAAAATCATGGACGTAATGTCTAAGTCGTAATTAATATACCGCATATAAACTAACTTTGAAATCTGCTGTAAAATCTCCAGAACAAAATTTTTTTTGTTGGGTGGACATGATGATAAGGTTATATACTAAATCTCATCATTTCCCCTCAGTTGGTTACTGAGATATTGAATTTTATATTGAGGCAACAAAAAAAAAAAAAAAAAAAAAAAAAAAAAAACACTATAATAATTAACATTCGGCGCTAACAGAAAGCAGGTAGTACCGTCTCCTGTCATACGGTAAGTAGCTCAGTCATATCTGACTAATACCCAACATTCGGCGCTAATATAAAGCAGGTAGTACCGGCTACTGTCATACAGTAAGTAGCTCAGTCATATCTGACTAAGACCCGCCACCCATGTGATATTAATCTACGCGTATAATGTATGCATGATGTCAAAATACGAGGTGGCTTCAAATACAAACCTTAAAAGTACGACATAAATTACAATAACCATGCCATTATCTTGTAGCCTGTCAATATTGTTGTTAAGGATGTCAAATGAGTTAAGCACGTGACATCACCATGCAGACGCATCAGGACAGCTTAAAGATGGCTGCCTCACTTCTGAAATTCACAAAATAGTTCTGTTATCCGTTCTGTTATTCGTTTTGTGATCAGTGAAGCGGTGAAACATATAGAAATTAATCGATGAATGAAGGTGCAGCGTGGTGATGCATGTCTGACAGTCCAGCAATTCTATGTGTGGAGTAGCAAGTTTCAAAATAGCGTGACTTCTGCGACAGACTGTTCACGACCGGGTTAGGCACACCGCGTAGGGACCCCAGAATTTTTTTTTTTCCTACAGGAACCAAAGCACTTTATCGGCACTGGAGGAGTTGCATTGAACCTAGTGGTCACTGCATTGAAAAATGATAGAATTCTTCTGTACCTTTCCTCCAAGTATATATTCATCAAAGTAAAATAAAAAAAAAAACCTTAAAGGTTTTCATTTCAAGCCCCCAAAAGTAACGTGTTCTCTGAAACACTGGACGTTTTCTGTCCGTGTCTGCAGTTTAACAATGTCTGTTTTCTGTCTGTGTTTGCAGTTCCACATTGTCTGTTTTCTGTCTATGTCTGCAGTTCAACATTGTCTGCGAGGACAAGATCTACAAATCCCATGGCAACATGATAATGTTTGCTGGGGCCCTCTTTGGCTGTATATCCATGGGCATCATCGCCGACGTGTAAGTTGGACTTACAACAGGCCTTCATATTTGTTGGTTTTCATCATCATCATCACTGGCCATTAGTCTGCGTCTAATGTCTCTAATCAGTTTACAATTTTCATTTCCTCTTTGTAGGACTTGCTCATTGGTTTTATTCTGTTCTTTGCATTCTCTCTCTCTCTCTCTCTCTCTCTCTCTCTCTCTCTCTCTCTCTCTCTCTCTCGCTCTCTCCCTCTCTCTCTGCCTCTATCTCACCTCTCCATCTTTCTCTCTATCTCTCTCTATATATCTATATATATATATATATATATATATCTCCATCTCTCTATCTTTCTCTCTAAATATCTGTCTGTCTGTCTGTCTGTCTGTCTGTCTGTCTGGTTTGTCTGTCTGTCTGTCTGTCTCCATCCCTCTCTACGCCCCCTCTCTCTGTCTTTCTATCTCCCTCCCTCCCGCCCCATCTCTTACTCAATGTATATGTGTGAGTATTTGTGTCTGTGTGTGTGTGTGTGCGCACATGTGTTTGCACTATCATATTCTTTGCATTTTCCACAGAAACCACATTTCCACTGCCATTAGAGGATTTTCTCAGTTTGTCCGCGTGTCACATCCATGTTAGATAGTTAGTTAGTCACCGTTCCAACTTAACGGCAAAGGGTTGCCCCAAAATGCCCCATTCTTGTGCCAGTGAATATCACAAAATGCTCCTCACTGCCCCATGCGAAAAGTGGAACAGACAGGAGTCTTGACAAACCATCATCCTGCACAGGTATACTATGCATAATGCTGTTGTCAGAATGCCAACACTAACGTCCACCACGAAAACTACAGTTCATCGTCGATAGAAGCGACAGTCACTAGAAAACCAGCAATCACTCATTTCTGCATAAGGCAAATCCAGTTAGTTAAGCAACCGACGGTCGCCATTATTTTGAACATGCAGTTCACGACAGAAACAACCGCAGACAGATGTAAAGACACCCCGCATGAAATCGACAGCTTACAGTGTCTCTCCACGCACTCAAATCTGTAGCAGGGCGACGGAACCATTGCTAGATAGTAGACATGGATAATAGGAGTCTCGTTAATCCATATAATAAAGTACAGGTTGTTGATAGATCAGGTCTATGAAATGATCTGGAACATGGGAGATCCATGGACATCGTCGCTGACGTGTAAGTTGGGCCTATAACAGGGCTTTTTTATTGGCGTTCGCTCGCTTTGAACTCAAGTGTGATCCTTATATGTGTTACTACTTCCAATGCTCTGGACTGATCTTTGCGTGTGGATTAACTTTCCATATTACCAGCGTCCCTCGCCAACAGACGACTTCCGAGATACTTGTAATTTACGTTCCCAAGTCGAGGACGAGAAGTCAACATTTTAGTCTGACTGATGTAGAGATTGAACCCGTTACCTCGGCATCAGCAGACGTGTATGTTTAAGAGCGAGCGTTCTTATTCATTCAACCGTTCTGACCTCCACAACAGGTGTTAATATTTGTTGATTATAGATCAGGTCAATGAAATGTTCTGGAACATTGAAAATCCATGGACATCGTGATAAGGTCAGTGAAATGTTCTGGAACATTGAAGGTCCATGGACATCGTGTTAAGGTCAGTGAAATGTTCTGGAACATTGAAGGTCCATGGAAATCGTGTTAAGGTCAGTGAAATGTTCTGGAACATTGAAGGTCCATGGAAATCGTCGCCGAAGTGGTTTACAGAACAATGACGAGAATACCGTGGACGGAAGACAGATCAATGAAGATATCTTGAAAGAAGTTAACTTACAGAGTGGACTAGCTACTCGCATCAGAAGAGGACAATTCACATTATTTCGGCATGTTATGAGAAGGGGAAAGCTGGAGTATGTCGTCACAACGGGAAGGCTGGGGGAGAGGATTGCCAGGTAGAGACCAAACGAGAAGGTGATGGACCGTTAGACATGACTGCACTGAAAATCACCAGTATCAGAAACTGGCAGTACACGAGACAGGAAGCTGTGAACAAACATGATCAACAACGGCACACGGCAAGGACTATATGAAGAAGAAGAAGAAGAAGAAGAAGAAGAAGAAGAAGAAGAAGAAGAAGAAGAAGAAGAGGAAGAAGAAGAAGAAGAAGAAGAAGAAGAATGTTTGAGGAGGAGGGGGTGGAGAAGGAAGAGGGAAAGGAGGAGGACAAAAAGAAGACATGAGGCTCTAGTAAGTTCTTGTGAGGTATGAATAACTAGTGTGTGCTTGCTGTTTCTCCTCATGATGTTTAACAAACCCGTTTACGTCATTTAATATTAGAACAGTGAACTCTGCACCCGCCTGAGCTTATCCAGTAACCCAACATATACCAATGTGTATGGAAAAGACAGTTAATCAATCTTCAGGAATCCCTGTGCAATCAACAAGTTATAAAAGGTCGAAGTAGGCAATCTTGAGTTAATAAAGAAAACTCATTTTGTATACTGCATTCGACTAACAATAATTAGTTAGTTAGTTAGTTAGTCGCGGTTCCAACTTCACGGCAACGGGTCGTCCCCATATTGCTCCGCTCCTGTGCCAGTGAATATAACATAAAATGCTCCTCACTGCCCTATGTGAACAATGGAATAGACAGGAGTGTCGGCAAGCCAACAGCCCGCACAGACACACTGTGCTTAATGCCACCGCCAGAATGCCAACACAAAAGTCCTCCACGAAAAATACAGTTCATCGTTGATGGAAACGGCAGTCACCAGAAAGACTTCATTGACCCGGGTTTTATCCCATATGGCTCGGTCTCTTTCCGCAGGGCGACCCACAGAAAGCGCCGCACAAAGCACGAACTCCGTAGCTACAGCGCCGACTCCCAGGAGTCTCCTGAAAAAAATACTCGTGAACCGAAAAGGCAAACCAGTCAATCCAGCAACAGCTGGCCGCCATCGTTCCGAACACGCAGTTCACGCTAAAAACAACCGCGGACTGATGCAAAAGCATTCCACGCGAAATTCACAGCTCACAGTGTCGCGCCACGCACTAACTCAGTAGCAGGGCGACGGAACCATGGCCTCCTTAGTAGCCTCTTACGACGTGCATGGTAGGCAACAGTCTTACTATTCTTTGCTCACCCGTATGGGCCCCGGCAAAACACGGGCGGACTAACAATAATTGATTGCTCAAATTTATCGTAGCATTATCTATTAGGCCATTTCAACCGTTGCTATGTAAACAGAAAGACTTCCTTTTAAATCTGAGACTAACGTGGGGCTAACATACTCCACATCCGAAGAACATCGGTGACTATGTATTTAGTATTCCAACAAAAGAATGAATGGTTTATTCACGTCATTTGATGTATAACGCTGCAGTAAACACCCGACGAGATGGAGCAAAATATGCCAGGCAAGAAATCATGCAATATATTGTCTATGGCTTCTGTGTGTATATTGAAACTTGTATTGTTTTGCTGATTTTGAACGTTCTCTGTGTGTTCAGCATCGGACGGAAGAATGGGATTATGTTGTCCTTGCTGATTCAGTTTGTGTCGTCGCTGGCAGTCTTTCTGACGCCCTCCTACCAGTTCATGTTGGCCTTCCGTGGAGTGGCTGGGATTGCTTCACACAGCTTGTTTGCCATCAGCGCCTCCATGGGTGAGAGATGGTTGGTCGTTAGTTGATCATGTAGCGTCCTTGTTGTCACTGGGGAAAATGAGTGAGAGATAGTTGGCGGTTAGTTGATCATGTAGCGTCCTTGTTGTCACTGGGGAAAATGAGTGAGTGATTGTTGGTCGTTAGTTGACCATGTAGCGTCCTTGTTATCACAGGGGAAAATGAGTGACAGATGGTTGGCCGTTAATTGCCCATGTAGCGTTCTTGTTGTTGCAGGGGAAAATTGCGACCAGTTTTCACAACATAATACAGGTGGACATATTTCAGCGGTGATTTACACATGCGCGCGCACACAGAGACACAAATACTAACACATATACGGGGAAGGGGGGGGGAGAAAGGGGGAGAGAACGGGAGAGAGAGAGAGAGAAAGAGAGAGAGAGAGAGTATAAGCAAATAGAGGGGTGGAAATGGATGAATCGATGTGTGAATGGACAGACAGATAGATTGACTGACAGACGGACATCTTGTCAAACAGGCAGATATTTGAATAGATACACAGAGTCACATACAGACTGACAGTCAGATATGTGATGGATTAATGGATAAGCGAATGGATTGTTAAGTAGGTGGACAGCTAAATAGATGAATAGATTGACATTTAGACAGACAGGCAGACAGACAATTAGACTGATCGACAGAAAAACAAGCAGATAGATAGTGACACAATGTGAATGATGACAGAGTGACATATGGAGTGGCTATGGTTGTGTCTAGGGTATGTCAGTATAAATGTTGTGTTGAAAAACTGATCAACCACGATGCATCAAAACCAAACACCAGACTGCGCACACAATACTTTAATTTGAACAACTGGATACAACATTATTCCTCAGGAACGTTCAGCATTACATATATAAACATTGCATAGGCACAGGTACAGTACACATAGTCCCACACTATCGCTGCCGACAACTGGGCTCAGTCTCTAATATTTAGCCTCCGAATTACTCTCACTGAAACACACATCATATATAACTCCAATGACTGAACTTCCAAAATATATATCCTCGTCACAACCTCACACTTCGAATAACACTGCCTCTCAAGGCCTTTTCATTCTAACCCACCACCACAATTAATCAGCCACTCTCTTGGCCTGAACTCACTCGATCCAACCCACTCTGGGTCTCAAATTCAACTAACTCTCCCCCCCCCCCCCCCAAAAAAAAAAAAAAAAAAAAAACACACACACACACAGTGTGGAGTTCTCTCCCTAACTCCGTCACTATTTTTCACTTTCCCAGACCACCGACCTACTCCTGTCCGGTCCCAAACTCAACTATTCCTTTTTAGTCTCCTGACTCCACACAACTCCCCCACAGCTCAAACTGTCTGCCCCACAACTACGCTCGCCGGCTGACTTCTCATTGACTTCCCCTTAAACTCACTGTCTTCTCATTTACCCCCTTAAACCACTGTCTCAAATCTTCCCCATCTGTCTTCTCCTTTTCACCCTCCAGGGACCTACTACCCAGCCCCATTTTACCTCTGTCTATTATCTGTCCTGGCCGGTAATGTCAATGACACCAGGCATGTTACAGATAGAAAGACGGACGGACTGAGGGATGGCTGGGTGGGTGGATGGATGGATGGATGGATGGATGGATGGATGGCTATCCATCCATCCATCCAGCCAGACAGACAGATAGATAATCTAATTAATGATATATTTAGCTGCCTACTGAGTTTACACACGTCACACTCTTGGAAGTGCTACAATATTCTATATACACTTGTTCCACTGTTGTAAATATTACAGTATTCTACGAGTATATACAATTGTCTCACTCATGTAAATATTACAGTACTCTACGAGTATATACAATTGTCTCACTCATGTAAATATTACAGTACTCTATATACACTTGTCCCACTGTTTTAAATATTACAATTTCTGTATACAATTGTCCCACTGTTGTAAATATTATAGTATTCTATATACACATGTACCCTGTTGTAAATATTACAGTATTCTTCTTGATATACATGGCTGTTGGAAGTATGGCACTATCCTTATATATATATATATATATATATATATATATATATCACTGTTAAAAGTATTACGTTATTCTTTATGTATATATCCATCTTACTGAAAGTATTTTGTTATCCTGTATGCATATATCCGACTGTTGCAAGTACTACAGTATCCTGTATGTGTCTATCCCTCTGTTGCAAGTACTACAGTATCCTGTATGTGTCTATCCCTCTGTTGCAAGTACTACCGTATCCTCTATGTATATTTCCCAATGTTGCGAGTACTACAGTATAGTTTATGTATATATCCCAGTGTTGCGAGTACTACAGTATAGTTTATGTATAGCTCCCACTATTGCAATCACTACCACATTCTGTGCAGGCATCGAACTGGTCGGGCCCAACAAGCGGACGTTCACGGGAGTGGTGGTGAATTTCTACTGGGCCTGTGGCGTGCTGCTGACCCTGCCCATCGCCTACTTCATCCGGGAGTGGAGGTACATCCAGCTGACCCTGTGTCTGCTCACGCTCCCGCTCTTTCTGCTCTGGTGGTAAGTGAAGACTTGGTGACCGACGTCCAGGTATCAGCTGGTTACCGTTTCTGTAACAATTGATTAAATGGGAAATGGGTATCTTGTTAAACATGTGAATCGGTACAGCTGTCTCGGAACAGTCATAATATCTGATGAAGGGTGTCTTCAAGAGATTAGAACAAGAGTCGCTATGACCAAGATAGCCTTTTGCGAATGTAAAATATACTGAGCAATAAAAAGATGCCAGTTGCAATGAGTAAAAGAGTGTTCTGGTGCTGCATAGAACCTGTAGTTTCTTATGAATGTCAAACGTGGCCACTTAGCAGATAAGCCGAGGAAACATCTAATGACAGTGGAAATGTGGTTTCTATGAAAATGCAAAGAATACCATGGACAAAGAGAAAAACTAATGAGCTAGCCCTACAAGAATCAAATAAACACCTTAAAATTATTAGACAAATTAGACGTAAGCAATCAAGAATTTTTGGGCACGTTCTTGAAAGAAATAAACTAGGGAACTTGGTGACAGCTGGAAAGATTGATGGAGAAAAGAATAAGGTAAAGACAGAGGAGTAAATATCCTGATGGCTTGGCCACATGGCATGGTTGAGACAAGAGCACAGAGCTGATCCACGACACTGGTTATCGTGTGAGACGGCATGGCACATGATGATGAACAATTGATTCTTCTTCTTTCTTCCGTCTTTTATTTCACAGTAGTTCTTTCTGGGAACGAGGTACAAGAATGTTGGCAAGGAGGTACCTAAGAGTGAAGGAACCACCATGAACCCGGACATCGTCCCAGCTAGTCCATGTGCCCGTTGTTGAATCACTGCCCGGGTACATCCTGATGTGCATCTATGGAGATGTAAACTTCTGGTAGCGTCTTGTATATCTTGTTGGTTTCTGAGCTTAGAGCGGGAAGGAGAGCTCCACAGCACAATCCCCATGGAGATGTAAAGTTCTGGTAGCGTCTTGTATATCTTGTTGGTTTCTGAGCTTAGAGCGGGAAGGAGAGCTCCACAGCACAATCCCCATGGAGATGTAAAGTTCTGGTAGCGTCTTGTATATCTTGTTGGTTTCTGAGCTTAGAGCGGGAAGGAGAGCTCCACAGCACAGTCCCCATGGAGTTGTAAACTTCTGGTAGCGTCTTGTATATCTTGTTGGTTTCTGAGCTTAGAGCGGGAAGGAGAGCTCCACTGCACAGTCCCCATGGAGTTGTAAACTTCTGGTAGCGTCTTGTATATCTTGTTGGTTTCTGAGCCTAGAGCGGGAAGGAGAGCTCCACAGCACAGTCCCCATGGAGATGTAAACTTCTGGTAGCGTCTTGTATATCTTGTTGGTTTCTGAGCCTAGAGCGGGAAGGAGAGCTCCACAGCACAGTCCCCATGGAGATGTAAACTTCTGGTAGCGTCTTGTATATCTTGTTGGTTTCTGAGCCTAGAGCGGGAAGGAGAGCTCCACAGCACAGTCCCCATGGAGATGTAAACTTCTGGTAGCGTCTTGTATATCTTGTTGGTTTCTGAGCCTAGAGCGGGAAGGAGAGCTCCACAGCACAGTCCCCATGGAGATGTAAACTTCTGGTAGCGTCTTGTATATCGTGTTGGTTTCTGAGCCGAGAGGTGGGGGAGGGAGGGGGGGGAGAACTCGCTCCACAACCAACCAAGCAACGAACCAGACACCCAGACAACCAAACATGGAGTACAACTAAAAGAAGCAACATGGCCTACTGGATAGGAACGCTCGTTCTTAAATATCCGGTGTGCTGATGCCGAGGTAGCGGCTTAAACCCCTAATTCGGTCAGTTGGACTAAAATGTTGGCTTCTCGTCACGATTAGACGTGAGTTCACCTGATGGCGAGGGACACCGGTAATAGGGAAAGCTAATCCACACACAAAACTCAGTCCAGTGCACTAGAAGTAGTAGCACCTATATGGACTACCCTTGAGTTCAAAGCAATGCAATGAAGATGAATTCTGGCAGAGTGTGCGCTCGTAATGGATGTGTTCTCGATACTGAAGTCGATGACGGAATCGGTGAGTCATAGTAGATCAGGATGTAATGCAGTGTACATTATATGTGGTATAGAGTGAATGAGGGAACGAAGATATGAACAATTATTTTCGAAGGGTCACAAATTGGGCACGCAGGTCCATCTTACATTCAGCACTTCCAATTAATCACCTTTCGTACATCAAATAACTATTGTGCATGTTACATTCACACAGCAAAAAACAAAAAAACAAAAACACGAATATTGTCAAATGAATGTTGTGTACATAAACAATGCATCTTGTCATGTTATGAGGCAGGCAGGCAGCCAGCCATACATACACACCATATGCATATACACATACATACACACCCGCATATAAGGGGATACATCTAAGGGGAGGAGCTGAGAGGGAAGTAGCAGTCCCACTGTACTATCGGGTAGAGGTGACATAAAACACGAGGCTTCGCTCACCATGTCCACTATAAAAAAGGACAGAGATGCTTCTTCTGCGATCAACGTTTGATATGCGTGTTGCATAGCATCCATTGTAGTGCGTCGATGTCCGCTTTCTAGTCCCGTACCACGTGGTCTAACATCTTCCGACATCGACGGTTGGGGTTTCTTTTTGGGACTCCTCCTCACACAGACTGATTTCCTTCCCGGGCTGGTGGGCTCTGCCTATCCACATATTCTGTCGGACTTTGTTGCCCTAGCCTTTTGTTCTTACATGAACTTCCACAAGACAGTGGTGGTTTGGCGTTGTGTTCTTCACATAGATGGATTTCCTTCCAGGGTTTTTGAGCGCTTTCAGCCCATTTTGTCCGCTCCCTTATTTTGTCCTACTAAACAAAGACCTTTGCCAGGGAGGCCAGATGTACATCCCAAGACAGAAAAGCTGATTGTTAAACGGCGTGAGATCGGATCAAGATCCCATAGGATCAAGATCCCATAGAAGCATGCCAAGTAACCGTCCTATCAAGATGGTACGTCCAATGTGGCACATTGACTGGTGGGGATAGTGGCTGATCTGCCCATCTCTAGTGCACTTGATATGGAAGCCACTCCGCCGTACGTCTGTGCCATGTGGAGTGGAGGTGATATGAGATCCATCGCTTCGCTCATCTTTATTCAGTAGTTCCAGATTGGTGAGTTTATCATTCTTGTTTGTGTGTCCATATCGACTCACCAGGCTCATCCCAGAATCCCCTCGCTGGCTGTTGGATAAGAAACGGTTCGCCGAAACTGAGAAGATTCTAGAAAAAATCTGCCAGTCTAACAAGACTAAGCTGCCAGCGGGCGCCATAGACGACGACACAGCAGACGAGGGCCCCCAAGCAAAGATCTGGTGCATGTTCACTAACCGTGTTCTTCTCGTGCGGACGCTCATCATCTTCTTTAATTGGTTAGTACGTCCACGTGGCAGATAGTGGCGTCTGTTGGGTGCTTGTCAGAATGATCGAATTGTCTATTGAGATGAAAACAAAGAAATTTCTTCTCCTCTTCCTCCCCCCTTTCCTTCTTCATTCCTTAGCTTGAAATGTTTTGTCTATTTCTGCAATGTTGTCTCCTGTATCAATGTCACTGTTTTCTTTTTTTTTTTTAGTTCACTGAGTGGTCCATAGAGTTTATCTTCCACTGTTGTTTCTCTAGGGCCAGTTAGCAACGTCTCGATTTGTAATTGCACTACTTTTAAAATTAAGTTGCATGTCCTTCACAGGACGTAGCAGTCAACCCCAGCATTTTCGCTGTTCGTGATTACTGGGCAAATTTTACGTTCAGTAGTTTGCAAGAGAGGGAGCATGAGAAACGGCTACCACATCCAAGGAAGGCAGCAGGCGCCCAACTTACCCACTCCCGGCACGGGGAGGTAGTGACGAAAAATAACAATACGGGACTCTATCGAGGCCCCGTAATTGGAATGAGTACACTTTAAATCCTTTAACGAGGATCTATTGGAGGGCAAGTCTGGTGCCAGCAGCCGCGGTAATTCCAGCTCCAATAGCGTATATTAAAGTGTTGCAGTTAAAAAGCTCGTAGTTGGACTCTATCGAACTGTATCGAGAATACAGGATCGAGGGACTCTAGGTTACCATTTGTTTGTAAAGAGTCAATGTACGAGACTCGGGCTACCATCTGTTTGTAAAGAGTCATTATATTTCAGAGTTTCCTACTTGGGTCAAGATGGCGGGATATGTTTTCCTCAAACTCGACTAAAGACGGTTGATCGGCGGCCTGACAATCCGTCATCATTAAACTCCCAACTGTTACAGAATCAGATTTCTGGCTCCAAATGTTTGACGCTTCGCGCAAACACAAGAGAGCCACGACTTCTGCCCTATGCGCCAACTTAGGCACGAGAGGAAAGACAAGACAAGTTTGCAATTGCTTTCTGAACAACCGGCTCCTATACCTCTTTCGAAAAAAACCAGCACCGCTGTGTTTCGAACCCGGGTATATGGGCTCACAAACCTCGTTCGCAAGCCCTTAGCCACGGAGCCCGGTAGTTGCACTATACCGCACAAATATTGTCGGTGTGTGACGTATGGTTACCTACTGACGTGTTATTGTAACGTTCAATAGCCGGGCTACAGCCTCCCCAGGTAGGCAGCGGTTCATTGAGGAACCGGCAGGTCTGGCAAAATGGTGTCCGGCTAAAGCTTCTGAAGGAGCAAGGCGGAGGTTCACTGGAGTGACCGACCGGCCTAGTATATTTGTTCGGGTAGTCACTTGGTGGCACAATGACATAACTTAAAAGACGGATATCTACTGCTTTACAAAGACTAAAACAACTGAATAAATTGTGGAATGGAACAGATAGAACTACAAAAATTAGATATTTAAGGGCATGCATCTTTCCCATTGCAACATACGCCTGTGAGATCTAGACACTTACTGAACAAACTGAACAGCATATAAATGCCTTTGATTATAAATGTTATAGACGAGTTATAAGAATATCTTGGATAAAGAAACTAACCAGAAAAAAAAGCATCCATATTTCAAGGGCTGAATATGAAGAAGGTTGGCTGTTAAAGACGATAAAACAAAGAAAATTGAAATAGTTTCGTCACTTGAAACGTCATGAAAGTTTGGAGAGAACAATAATGGAGGAGCATATGCCTGGGAAGAGAGGAAAAGGGCGGCCAAAGAGAAGATGGGTGCAGGATGTAGCAAATGATCGCCAGATGGGACATCTTGCTTATGATCGAGAGGTTTTCCGGAAGGTTGTTATAAGATCGAGGTTCTGCAAAGGACATGCTGCTGAATGAATGAAAGAGCCACTTGGCATCCGCTATATGCGGAATTGTGTTATGCAGACACTGTCGTGTGCAGGGATTCACAGGAAGCATACCCCAGAAAAGAGGAAACTGCAAGCTTGTGGTTGTGAGATTACAAAGAAGACAGTAAACGTTCAATTGCTATTTGAGGATTATCGCCTGCTGTGAATGTCTGGAGGAGCTGCCATTGTAAATAGGAGCTTACATATTAATGAATTCTAAGAATGTATAGCTGAACGACACAGACAGACTTCATCACTCATCTGATGGCTCATCATGTATATTCAATAAATGTAAAATTTTGAAGTGTTGCCGATAGCCATGTTGTTACTAGGAGTTGTTTGATGATTCGATTCGTCTCATTATGACAGTTATTTTCACCCTGGCACCCTCGCTCACCTCGTACACCAGTCTTCAATATATTTTATTCCACCACTTTCAAATAATGCACATTACATACCTTTACAATACTGACATGAACTAAACAGTTCCCTTACTCGCAATCGTTGCTTACACTTACCTCGTTTTGCCAGGTTGGCCATCAACCTCTTGTACTATGGTTTGAGTCTGAACCTAGAAAATCTGGCAGGATCCACCTACCTCAACTATTTGTACGGCGGGCTAGCCGAAATCGTGGCCTACACCTTATGTCTTCTCCTCCTGGACCGGACAGGACGCCGGAAGCTCCACTGCGTGTGCATGTTGACTGGCGGCATTTCTTGTCTGGCCGTCATCTTGCCCATGGTCCTGGACACCAACGGTAAATACCTGACTTCCGGATCAGGGAACATCCGGTTATACCTTGATTGGTTTTGTTATTTAGTTCTTTGTTATTTTTTTTTTTTGTTATTTTTTTTTTACATATTGCTTGCCCTTTGTATGAAGTTGCTATCAATTATAGCAGTGGTTCTGAATCGGTGGGGAATGCCCCCCCCCCCCGTGGGGGAATTTTTGTGTTTCCATGGGAGGTGGGGTGGAATTAAGACGATTTCAAGATTTAGATCGCGTTAATACAAGAACCGATTACTTGATATTGGTTTTCTCTCCATACTTTACATTTCTGTACTTTTCGCTCTTCTGAAATTCGTTTTATAACGTTAGTAGACCTGCAAATCATGTTTTATGTAAACGTCTAAACTTGTTCTGGTATGTGTTATTAAATTTAGCTTCCATTTTTACGTATTCTGTGTAGGGGCGGGGGTAATTTATATGGAGGGAATACGAAAAGGAGATGGGGGGATGACAATATGAACATACGGTAAAGGGGTGCATGGGCCAAAAAAGGTTAAGAACCACTGAACTATAGGTTGCAATTTTACGTTTAGTAGTTTGTCATTGCTTTCTAAATGAGAAATGGGCGTTCATCTTAAGGCCGGTGTAGAGATTGAACCCCCTACACCGGGAGTTTAAGAACGAGAGCTCTTATAATTTCACCCACATCGCACTGTTTTTAGAAATTATTACTGTATCCTCTCCTTTCTCATTCTCTCTCTCTCTCTCTCTCTCTCTCTCTCTCTCTCTCTCTCTCTCTCTCTCTCTCTCTCTCTCTCTCTCTCTCTGTGTCTCCGCCTCTCTTATTTCGCTGTCACTCTCTACCTCTCTCTGTCACTTTCTTTATCTGTCTCTGTCTCTCTCTCTCTGTCTCTCTTATTTCTCCATCTCAAATTTTAATGCATATTGTTTCAGTTGTCCTCTAAGATTTGCTTCATAAGTGATGCATGCATGGCATATTGTATGAGTGCAGAGAGATAAGAAGGGCAGAATGTTAGACGGGCCTGCGTGCCCAATTCGAAATCCTCTGAAAATAAAAATCGTGTGTCCGTTCTTTGGTTAATTCGCTCTCTCTCTCCCTCCCTCCCTTCTCTCTCTCTCTCTCTCTCTCTCTCTCTCTCTCTCTCTCTCTCTCTCTCTCTCTCTCCCCCCCCCTCTCTCTCTCTCTCTCTCTCTCTCTCTCTCTCTCTCTCCCTCTTCTTATCTGTGTATGAGAAAAAGAAAGAAATTAAAAAAGAAAAATAGAGAGTGAGCCCAATGAAGAAGACAAACTTTCTTTAAAAGTTGTCAAAAGAAGTTCGTTTTGTTAGTTGTCTATTGAGATAGAATACGCCACAATTCTAGGATACACATCATATATTACGACTCACCGAATGCGTGAAAACTTCAGAATCCTCATATGTTTTTATTTTGCTTCCCCCAGCGGAGCACCAATGGCTGAGAACGGCCCTAGCCATGATCGGCAAGCTGTGTGCTTCAGGATCGTACGCAATCATCTACATCATGTCCGCCGAGCTGTTCCCCACAGTTGTCCGCAACTTAGCCATCGGTTGCTGCTCCATCTTGGAGAGTGTCGGCGGGATGCTGGCACCTTACGTTGCAGATATGGTTAGTGACCTTGTGGGACATATGTGGTATTACAGGGAACGGAGAATGTCGAAGAGATGCTGGCATCTTACGTTATAGATATGGTTAGTGACCTCGTGGGACATATGTGGTAGTTACAGGGAACGGAGAATGTCGAAGGGATGCTGGCATCTTACGTTATAGATAGGTTAGTGACCTCGTGGGACATATGTGGTAGTTACAGGGAACGGAGAATGTCGAAGGGATGCTGGCATCTTACGTTATAGATATGGTTAGTGACCTCGTGGGACATATGTGGTAGTTACAGGGAACGGAGAATGTCGAAGGGATGCTGGCATCTTACGTTATAGATATGGTTAGTGACCTTGTGGGACATATGTGGTAGTTACAGGGAACGGAGAATGTCGAAGGGATGCTGGCATCTTACGTTATAGATATGGTTAGTGACCTTGTGGGACATATGTGGTAGTTACAGGGAACGGAGAATGTCGAAGGGATGCTGGCATCTTACGTTATAGATATGGTTAGTGACCTTGTGGGACATATGTGGTAGTTACAGGGAACGGAGAATGTCGGAGGGATGCTGGCATCTTACGTTATAGATATGGTTAGAGGCATTGTGGGGCATGTGTGGTTATTACAGGGAACTGTGAACGTCGTCGGGATGCTGGCACCTTACGTTGCAGGTATGGTTAGTGACCTTGTGGGGCATGTGTGGTAGTTACAGGGAATGGAACATGTCAGAGGGATGCCGGCATCTTACGTTGTAGATATCGTTAGTGGATTTGTGGGGCATGTGTGGTAGTTGCAGGGAACTGAAGGTCAGGGGCTAGTCTATAGAGGGCTTGGCGCGAGTTGCTTAAAGGTATATGGTCCATTTGGGAGTTGAAAGGAGGAGGAGGAAGAAGAAGAAGAAGAAGAAGAAGAAGAAGAAGAAGAAGAAGAAGAAGAAGAAGAAGAAGAAGAAGAAGAAGAAGAAGAAGAAGAAGAAGAAGAAGAAGGAGGAGGAGGAGGAGGAAGAGGAGGAGAAGAAGAAGAAGAAGAAGGAAAAGAAGAAAGAGAAGAAGAATGAGAAAAAAGAAACAGAATATGAAATAAAGAAAAAGAAGAACATAAAGAAAAAGTGACGACGAAGAGGAAGACAAAGAAGAAGAAGAATAACTGACGAAGAAGAAGAAGAAGAAGAAGAAGAAGAAGAAGAAGAAGAAGAAGAAGAAGAAGAAGAAGAAGAAGAAGAAGAAGAAGAAGACAAAGTAGAAGAAGAAGAAGAAGAAGAAGAAGAAGAAGAAGAAGAAGAAGAAGAAGAAGAAGAAGAAGAAGAAGAAGAAGAAGAAGAAGAAGAAGAAGAAGAAAAATGTCATGAAATAGGGTGTAGGAAGTTGTAAACTTTAGATATTGGCGATTAAACGAGATGAAATTAGGTGACCAGTGGAAGTCATGTCCACTTTCACTAGCTGCATGTCTGGGCTCTGGTGGGCGGGCTAAGTAAAGGAACGCAATTATCGGGGGATCTTCTTCAATGCTTCTCTGCAAGATTTGAACTTCCCTCCTTCTGTGTGTCTCTTTCGAAGTGAGTGCCCCACACAAAGCTATACACTTCAAAGCTCAGTGTGTCCACCTTCCGTGCGCGTTGTTTAAGGTTTACTACCAGACATATTCCACCCAAGATAAAAGAGCTATCTACAATGTGGTATGCTTGCTTTCCTAACAAATTTCCAGGATAGGGACCCTACAGCCTACTCTTTACGATTTCCAACTATCGTTGGATATTTAACATGACAACACGGTCAAGGAAACTCCTGTTTTTCGTCCTTATGCTAGAAGACTAAGCCTCCAATCTTACTACCCAAGGGAAGGAAGCATGGCCAGGGCTGATACAATCACCTCAGTACCGAATCATTTGGCGGACACTGACGAGACACCGAGTCTAGCCCGACTGCATGAACTGGGATCAAGCCTGGTCAAGCATGTCCATGCCGCCTTTTTGGGAAAGAGAGGAGATACTATAACCAACTCCTCATGGGAACAGTGAGCAGGAATACTTTGTGAGGGCTGCTACATCGAGATCTGAGCACACAAGCAAGGCCCAGTGTTCGGTGACGTTGTTCGACGTAACATAACATAACATAACGTAACACGACATAACATAACATAACATAACACGACATAACATAACAAATAATAATAGCAGCGCTAGATTTCATTAGAAAACAGCAAATTAAATGGCTCGACCATATAATTAGGCTACCAACTACCAGTATACCACAACAAGCAATGATGTACAGACCAACTGGAAGCAGAAGAAGATGCTGACCATGTAAACGATGGACACAGGGAATAAAAGTTTACGAGAATCTCAATATATGAAGCCCATGAACGGACATTCTCCCGCTGTTTATGCTTCACCTCGACACCGCAAGGTACAAGAAGAACAAGATGAGATGATCAATTAGAGAGTTTTTTTTTTCTTTTGCTTTCGCTGGCTTTGAACTCAAGCGTAGTGCACACGCATGCTACAACTCTGAGAGTAGCTAATACTAGTGAGTGCACTGGACAGATGTTTGCGTGTGGGTTTGCTTTTCCGATTACCAGCGTCTCTCGCCAATAGGCGTACCCTTTTTTCGACTTCATGGGTATTTGTAATTTACGTCCCCAAGTCAAGAATGAGAAGTCAACATTTTAGTCCATTTTAGTTGAAAGAAAAGTCATTAATTTCAAAAGAAACGATAGGTATTTATAAAAGAAAAGTCATATATTTCAAAAGAAAACTCAGTATTTCTAAAGAAAACTCAGGTATTTCTAAAGAAAAGTTACGTATTTCGAAAGAAAAGTTACGTATTTCGAAAGAAAAGTCATATATTATCATACATTATAAAAGAAAAGTCAGGTGTTTCAAAAGAAACGTCATATAGTTCAAAAGAAAAGTCAGATATTCCAGATGTCACACCCATCAATTTTTCTCCCCAGGGAATGCTCATTGGTGGACCTTTCGCCTCGGGACTGCCTATGTTGGTTTTTGGGGGTGTCAGCATAATAGCCGGGTGCTTGTCATTGATCCTGCCGGAGACGCTTCACAAAACGCTACCGGAGACAGTGCAGGATGCCATAGATTTTGACAAGTTAGTTCTTTCTTGTATATATTTATTGTTTTGAAATAGAGATGTGTGCTTTTTGCAGATAATAAATAGCATATTCACACCAACCCTATGCTACCAATGTCAAACTTGGACATGATCCAAATCACACTTACGCAAAGTCAGCACAAGTGAGATGAGATGCTTGAGAAGAGCTGCCAAATTAACTACCCGAGGCCGAATAAGAAATGATGTTATCAGACAGACAGTGGGATCAAATCAAATCAAATCAAATCAAATCAACTTTATTAGGGTCACAAATTGGGCGCGCAGGCCCGTCTTACATTCGGCCCTTCCAATCACTCGTCTTTCGTTCATCAAGAGCATTATACATTTACATAGGAAGAAAAATAAACATTGTGAAATGAATGTTGTAAACATAAACAAGGCTAAACATGGAGAAAAAATGTGTACATAAAAAGTATGTGACGTAAAAGTAGTGATGCCAGCGCGTCCCACACACACACACACACACACACACACACACACACACACACACACACACACACACACACACACACACACACACACACACCACTCTCTCTCTCTCTCATTCACTCTCACTCTCACTCATTCACTCACACACACACACTCTCACTCATTCACTCTCCCGCTCACTCATTCACTCTCCCGTTCACTCATTCACTCTCCCGCTCACTCATTCACTCTCCCGCTCACTAATTCACTCTCCCGCTCACTCATTCACTCTCCCGCTCACTCATTCACTCTCACGCTCACTCATTCTGTCTCTCCCGCTCACTCATTCACTCTCCTGCTCACTCATTCACTCTCCCGTACTCTCACGCTCACTCATTCACTCTCACGCTCAATCATTCACTCTCCCGCTCACTGATTCACTCTCACGCTCACTCATTCACTCTCACGCTCACTCATTCCTTCTAACGCTCACTCATTCACTCTCACTCATTCACTCTCACGCTCATTCATTCACTCTCACTCATTCACTCTCACTCATTCACTCTCACGCTCACTCATTCACTCTCACTCACTCACTCTCACGCTCACTCATTCACTCTCCCGCTCAATCATTTACTCTCCCGCTCACTCATTCACTCTCCCGCTCACTCATTCACTCTCCCGCTCACTCATTCACTCTCCCGCTCACTCATTCACTCTCCCGCTCACTCATTCACTCTCCCGCTCACTCATTCACTCTCACGCTCACTCATTCACTCTCACGCTCACTCATTCACTCTCACTCATTCACTCACACACACACAGACACTCTCACTCATTCACTCTCCCGCTCACTCATTCGCTCTCATGCTCACTCATTCACTCTCCCGCTCACTCATTCACCCTCACGCTCACTCATTCACTCTCACTCATTCACTCTCCCGCTCACTCATTCACTCTCACTCATTCACTCTCCCGCTCACTCATTCACTCTCCCGCTCACTCATTCACTCTCACGCTCACTCATTCTGTCTCTCCCGCTCACTCATTCACTCTCCCGCTCACTCATTCACTCTCCCGCTCACTCTTTCACTCTCCCGCTCACTCATTCACTCTCCCGTTCAATCATTCAATCTCCCGCTCACTCATTCACTCTCACGCTCACTCATTTACTCTCACGCTCACTCATTTACTCTCCCGCTCACTCATTCACTCTCCCGCTCACTCATTCACTCTCACGCTCACTCATTCACTCTCACGCTCACTCATTCACTCTCCCGCTCACTCATTCACTCTCTCACACTCACTCATTTACTCTCACGCTCACTCATTCACTCTCACGCTCAATCATTCACTCTCCCGCTCACTGATTCACTCTCACGCTCACTCATTCACTCTCACGCTCACTCATTCCTTCTCACGCTCACTCATTCACTCTCACTCATTCACTCTCACGCTCACTCATTCACTCTCACTCATTCACTCTCACTCATTCACTCTCACGCTCACTCATTCACTCTCACTCATTCACTCTCACGCTCACTCATTCACTCTCCCGCTCAATCATTTACTCTCCCGCTCACTCTCATGCTCACTCATTCACTCTCATGCTCACTCATTCACTCTCTCGCTCACTCATTCACTCTCCCGCTCACTCATTCACTCTCCCGCTCACTCATTCACTCTCACGCTCACTCATTCACTCTCACGCTCACTCATTCACTCTCACTCATTCACTCACACACACAGACACTCTCACTCATTCACTCTCCCGCTCACTCATTCGCTCTCACGCTCACTCATTCACTCTCCCGCTCACTCATTCACCCTCACGCTCACTCATTCACTCTCACTCATTCACTCTCCCGCTCACTCATTCACTCTCACTCATTCACTCTCCTGCTCACTCATTCACTCTCACGCTCAATCATTCACTCTCCCGCTCACTCATTCACTCTCACGCTCACTCATTCACTCTCACTCATTCACTCTCACGCTCACTCATTCTGTCTCTCATTCACACTCATTCATTCACTCTCCCGCTCACTCATTCACTCTCACTCATTCACTCTCCCGCTCACTCATTCACTCTCACGCTCAATCATTCACTCTCCCGCTCACTCATTCACTCTCACGCTCACTCATTCACTCTCACGCTCACTCATTCTGTCTCTCATTCACACTCACTCACTCTCTCACTCAAACTACAGTAATGAACATAAGTTTAGATTATACATGATAAAATCAAATGGTATTTAACTGTATAATATGACAGATGAGAATACACAAACATATGGATTCGCGTGTTACATAACATGCGTGTTACATGACATGCATCTGCTCAGCTCTCTCTCTCTCTCTCTCTCTCTCTCTCTCTCTCTCTCTCTCTCTCTCTGTATTCTTTCATATACACACACTCACACGCATGCGCACGCTCACACACACTAACACATCAACTCTCCCACTGTCTCACTCTCTAACACACAATCCTACACACACACACACACACACTCACTCTCTCAATCACACTCTCTCACACATACACGTACACATGAACGCATGCACGCACGCACACACTCCCTCACTCACTCTCACACATACACGTACGAATGCATGCACTGACACATTCCCCCATCATTTCTCGCTCAATCACTCTCTCCACACACACGCATGCACACACGCATTCACTCTTTCCCTCTCTCTGACACCCACTCTCTCTCTCTCTCTCTCTCTCTCTCTCTCTCTCTCTCTCGCTCCCACACGCACACACATATATAGTGAACAATTATAATTGTAGCGTAGCGTCAGCTACGATGATAAGGAATCTATCAAAGTGCTGTGGATAGACTTTCTACGAATAGAAAAATAGGTCACTGGAGAAGACAAGACTGAATAGCTCGTAATTCTAGGCGGAATAAAGGTCCCAGAACAAGTCTAATCTTCTGACAGTGTTCAGGCAGACAGGAATGGCGTACAACTATACTGGTTTGATACAGACAGTCTGCCAAGGTTGTCTAGCTACGTTGCCTGAAATAAAACAAAGCTCGAGCCCCCAACTCTAATCCCTCTCACCGACACGGAGAAAGACAGAGTAAAATATTTAAAAGCGACAAACTTTCGTACTTCTCACACAGCTATGACTAAGGTTACTGAGGTAACAACTAGAGGTTGTAAAATTAGACTCACATTAATATTTAATATCTTATAACACTTTGGGTGCTCCACTGGAGGCAGCCCTGTACATGAAAAGGGTGGTACACTTCCCTCTATTCTATTGAATATCTAATCTTATGGTTTGAATCTACTAAACAGTCTAATCATTGACATGGCCTGACAAAGCTGGTATTATTTGCATGTAGATGGTGGTGGTCGTGGTGGTGGCCAACGGTAAGTTTGGCCACTTATCTTCTGGTTCTCCGGCTTACACAGTGCATGTAAACCCTAGTTAGTAAGCATAAGTGAGATGGTGAGTGATGCTTCACAATGAGTCACACAGGTTAGCGCATCTGTGAAATATATACAGCGAGAGCAGTTGACTCTTCTGTCGAGACATCGGTAAGCATCGGCCATGGATTGTTCCTGATGGCCAATAACATCTCATACAAAATTGCAGAAACAAAATAGCATGAGCTATTTGTCCCTGCTCCCTATAAGTCCCTATCCTAGGATAAATAGTAAAACACTGACCTAGGGAAAACATTTAAATAAAATCATTCTATGTTTCCTTACAAGTGCATATAATAATTATTCAGTAACAATTAAACATATCATCATATAATGCATATCATAATTATATTATTAAAATACAATAATTACAAAGTAATCTAGAGGTAGATACATATAGAATCTATTAAACAGATTACATTTTATAGATATTTATGTTCAAATTCTGAAGCTATATTTCTAGCATATAATTAATAATGATTCTATATAACGTATATTTTAAAATACAGTTTATGTAATTATCATAATAGAATCTGATAGGCTGAAAGTTAATGGAGTGGCAGGCAAGAACAAGACTGCGAATTGGTGAGAAATCACCAATAAAAATTTACGAACATGCCTAGGATCTACTACGCTAGTATTTGACATTTTAACGCGTGTTTAGTAAGATCTATTTTCGCGGCCTCGCAATATTATTACTAGGAACTGCCCCGTGTTATTCCTCAACTAACGGCTCGATTAGTATGGCCTAGTCTACTGCTATACGGCCTAATCGAAAATTGGGTTCTATCCGACTTTATAAAGTTTACAACTATCTCAAATCGGCTACACCTCTCTAAACCTCATGTAAGGGTAATTTTCTACACAGTTACTTTTTACCCTTTACTCTGTGTGCTTAGTAAACTACCTGTACGAAGTATAATATACGCGATCGAGTTTAGTCGGTAAAATAATTATTATGGTAAATAATTAGGTAAAATAACCTATTATCGGTGGTTTCCAACTTTAACTACACACGGAAATCTCGGGCGCACACGGCAATATTTTATTTTGGTACACATAACTATTCCTTACCCTTCTAATCTACTGACCGAACTTGTCAGGTACAAACACTGCTCTAGGAATCTCTCTAATATATTTTAAATATATTTATGGCCGTAATACGTGCCAAAGATAAAACTCTAACACTTTATAAGTATTTTCTCAGAGCCTAGTGACTAGCATGTTTCTACCCCGACTTTTGGATTGCGAAAGAACGAGGTTAGCTATTTTTCTCCTGACCGGAAGTGGTCGTGCCAGGGAGTTCGTTTCCTTTAATTTATCCGACCAAATTGTAAAATAGTCGTAGCCAAATTTGTAGATTTGGCTGGGTACTCTACTTTGTAAATTCAGCCTCTCCACCAATCCTAGTATAACGTATTATTTCCTATTAAACTAATACCGTCAATTAGCAGTAGATTTATGCTATAGCCATGGACTATCTATACATAGATATATAGGAATAAAAACGCAATTAAATTCTTCTATAATTACATAAGGGTTTTAAAAAGAATTTACTCCAATTTAAGCAAAAGATGAAGAGGAAGCTGGGGACTTCGTCACATATGCCTACCGTTGAAAGTAAAGTTCGAGACTTCGGACTTTACTCCAGCCAGCACACTCATCAGATTTTGTTGGCACTTACTCCAACAACCCTGGAACATATGGACCAGTCTCCCCCTCTTCTTCAGTAGAACAATTCCTACTGAACCCTGCTTCTTCGTTTCTAAGACATCTTCTAAGAAACCTCCTCCCTTGATGTCGTTTCCATGGAAACCTATGACGACCTGGTCGTCCCCACCCATCTTCTCTATTCTGAATTCCCAGAGAGTGTTCTCCCCTAAAGGAATAAGAGTTACTGGTTGGCACCGTAACAGGTAAATGATTTTGTCGGACTGGGTCAGTACGGTTTATCATCGTGTTTACTGTGTCACCCTTAATCCATCCAGGCTTATCTGTTGGCATAGGGGCATGAGAATCTGGAATTCGTCTCATCTTCCCTGATTCAGACGTCTCCGAATCCAGGTTGATAGAGACATCATTCACTGTCTCATGAGGCGTCAAGGGATACTCCATCTCTGAGTTATCTCCCCCTTCGACCACATTTTCCACAGATACTGCCATCAGATGCACCGGTGGATCATTTAATCTTTCTACATGGTTCCTAATTAAATACATGGGAAAGACTTCCGGATTACCCTGAATGTTTAATTTGTAATGGGAGCGAGACTCCTTATCTGTAATAAGGAATGGCCCTTGCCAACCCATATCTAAAGGATTATCCCCCTTGGGTGATAATACCAACACTTGATCACCTATCTTAGGTGGAGTTCTACCAAGAGTAGGTGGAACCAGATGGCACTCTTTACATGACCTAACATATCGTTTGATATCCCGGGTCATCCCCGGCCAGAAATAGGAGAAATAAAGCCTTTGGATGGTTGCTTTCATCCCCATATGCCCACCGTCCGAGATGGAGTGTACCATTTGTAAGACATGGTTACGATACCTTTTGGGTACCACAAACTGTTCGTGGACGTGATCCATAGTTCCCGCCCTACGGTATAACAGTTTTTCCTTTTCGTAGAAATCACCAGCTACCGGTGGATTTCTAGATTTTGGCAGTTTGCCAAAGCAGGATTGTAAAGTGGGACATGCTGCTTGGGCAGCCCTAATCTCCCGAGATAATGGATGGATAAGAATTTCGGGTTCACTCAAAGCGGTGCCCTGATTCTGGGTCTGCATAGCACATGTATAAGTTGTGGACTTAGGTTCACCCAGATATACATATTTTCGCCCTAACATGAAGGGATATACTGGATCATCTAGCACAACAGCAGAAACTGTTCCGGTGACATATTTGGATGTCACCTTCACTCTAGCAACTTTAACAAGTTTTGGTTCAGAGCTCAGAGTAGCACCTCTTAACTCAATAGTGTGGTCGGTCAATTGTCCAGGTTTCACCAAGTGAGCTGCAATGGCCGCGTCACTCTCCAGACCCGTATCATATAAACACGGTACCTGTCTCCCATTAACAGTAACTGTCTCAACTACTGGAGGTCTTTGATTATCACCAGGGGTCCTCCATTGGTGGTTTTTATCCGCCAAAGTCAAACAAGCCGTGTAATGAACAGGGGGTTTGTTTTTGCACGAACTCGTATGGTGGTCATTTGTTCTGCAATTTTTACAATATTGATTACCCCCTCTATTACATGTAGGTTGTTGAGGTTGAGATGACTGTTTACTATTGTAATTACCTGGATTTTGGTGAGGACTACTAGTGTGCCACCTGTTGTCCTTACCTTCAGAGTTATTGGTTTGATAACCCTGATTGTGCGTGGAAGGATTATTTTGGGCCTTATCCGTATGACTAGGTTTAGCAGTACCTGCCTCACCATGTGCAGTTAAATACCTTTCGGCTAGTGAGATTATCTCTTCTAATCTAACTCCACCATTTTCAGCTATGAACATTTGAAGAGCTTTCGGGAGACCCTCTTTGAATTGATCTGCAAGCATCATTTCCTGTAGCCCCTCATAGGTAGTATCAAATTTGCTCAGTCCTACCCACTTCGTAAAATACGTGTGTTGTCGTGAGGCGAACTGCGCAAATGATTCTCCCTGAGATCTTTTGGCTGTACGGAACTTCAGCTTGTAGGCTTCTGAGGTTAATTCAAATCTTTGTAAGAGAGCATTTTTGAGGGTATCAAAGTCCCGCTCAAGACCTGGCGGAAGCTTTGTAAATACATCAAAAGCCGGGCCGCGGAGTCCTTGGGAGAGTTTGATATTAAATTTCTCTTTAGGCAGATTGTAAGCTTCACACATGATGACAAAACGATCAAGGTATTCATCCATCTGATCCTCCTTCGGGTTGAAGTGGGCCAGAGGGAAGCTCATGGATCCTTGGGCGAGAGACGGTCCTGAAGAAATGTCGCTACTGTGATGGGGAGAACTAGCACTACTGTACCTGGAAGCATCAGGATTTTGCAACTCCAATCTCCTTAGTTCCAATTCATGCTGTCTCAACTGTTCTTCCCTCCTCATTTCCAGTTCTGCTTGCTTCAACTGTCTGTCCAATTCAGCTTGCTTCAGCTGGTTGTCCCATTCAGTTTGCTTCCGCTGGTTGTCCAATTCAGTTTGCTTCAGCTGGTTGTCCAATTCAGCTTGTCGCATCTTCTCTTTGGATTCAATTTCTGCAATTCTAATTCTTTCCTCTCTTGCTTCCTTCTCTCTGTCTTTGATAATGTCCCGTTGTTCCATTCTCCACTCTCGTTCTGCTTCTTTTACATACTTGCCCAATTCGACACCTTCATACCCTAACAAAGTTCCTTCTTCTCTCAGCTCCTCTTTCGTAGGTGGCTTTTCGGAAGACATTATTTGGTAACAAAGTTGGGATAATGTGAAGCACCCTGAAATACACTTACTCACCCTAAGTGATCTGTCCTGAAATTATGCAAGTAATAAATTCACTGACAGTATGCACATACACAACTGACGATACAACACAGGGACTTACCCGTCAGCCCACACTCACTTATGATATTGGCCCTAACTTTTTGGAACCAGGTTAACTTATGTTATATTATCTTATATTGGCTATCTAGTGTTTAGTTATGCTATACTATACTACTTATTGTAACTATTAATTTCTCTAGTTTTACTTAGTATAGTTTAATATTGAGATCTACTGTGAGGCAACACCTTACTAGAATCTCTAGTGAAAGAAGATTGAAAGTTTGAACTATCCATCCCGGACGAGCCCCCACTTGTAGCGTAGCGTCAGCTACGATGATAAGGAATCTATCAAAGTGCTGTGGATAGACTTTCTACGAATAGAAAAATAGGTCACTGGAGAAGACAAGACTGAATAGCTCGTAATTCTAGGCGGAATAAAGGTCCCAGAACAAGTCTAATCTTCTGACAGTGTTCAGGCAGACAGGAATGGCGTACAACTATACTGGTTTGATACAGACAGTCTGCCAAGGTTGTCTAGCTACGTTGCCTGAAATAAAACAAAGCTCGAGCCCCCAACTCTAATCCCTCTCACCGACACGGAGAAAGACAGAGTAAAATATTTAAAAGCGACAAACTTTCGTACTTCTCACACAGCTATGACTAAGGTTACTGAGGTAACAACTAGAGGTTGTAAAATTAGACTCACATTAATATTTAATATCTTATAACACTTTGGGTGCTCCACTGGAGGCAGCCCTGTACATGAAAAGGGTGGTACACTTCCCTCTATTCTATTGAATATCTAATCTTATGGTTTGAATCTACTAAACAGTCTAATCATTGACATGGCCTGACAAAGCTGGTATTATTTGCATGTAGATGGTGGTGGTCGTGGTGGTGGCCAACGGTAAGTTTGGCCACTTATCTTCTGGTTCTCCGGCTTACACAGTGCATGTAAACCCTAGTTAGTAAGCATAATTGAGATGGTGAGTGATGCTTCACAATGAGTCACACAGGTTAGCGCATCTAAAGCTTGGCGCTGAAGGTGTCAAATCTGTGAAATATATACAGCGAGAGCAGTTGACTCTTCTGTCGAGACATCGGTAAGCATCGGCCATGGATTGTTCCTGATGGCCAATAACATCTCATACAAAATTGCAGAAACAAAATAGCATGAGCTATTTGTCCCTGCTCCCTATAAGTCCCTATCCTAGGATAAATAGTAAAACACTGACCTAGGGAAAACATTTAAATAAAATCATTCTATGTTTCCTTACAAGTGCATATAATAATTATTCAGTAACAATTAAACATATCATCATATAATGCATATCATAATTATATTATTAAAATACAATAATTACAAAGTAATCTAGAGGTAGATACATATAGAATCTATTAAACAGATTACATTTTATAGATATTTATGTTCAAATTCTGAAGCTATATTTCTAGCATATAATTAATAATGATTCTATATAACGTATATTTTAAAATACAGTTTATGTAATTATCATAATAGAATCTGATAGGCTGAAAGTTAATGGAGTGGCAGGCAAGAACAAGACTGCGAATTGGTGAGAAATCACCGATAAAAATTTACGAACATGCCTAGGATCTACTACGCTAGTATTTGACATTTTTACGCGTGTTTAGTAAGATCTATTTTCGCGGCCTCGCAATATTATTACTAGGAACTGCCCCGTGTTATTCCTCAACTAACGGCTCGATTAGTATGGCCTAGTCTACTGCTATACGGCCTAATCGAAAATTGGGTTCTATCCGACTTTATAAAGTTTACAACTATCTCAAATCGGCTACACCTCTCTAAACCTCATGTAAGGGTAATTTTCTACACAGTTACGTTTTACCCTTTACTCTGTGTGCTTAGTAAACTACCTGTACGAAGTATAATATACGCGATCGAGTTTAGTCGGTAAAATAATTATTATGGTAAATAATTAGGTAAAATAACCTATTATCGGTGGTTTCCAACTTTAACTACACACGGAAATCTCGGGCGCACACGGCAATATTTTATTTTGGTACACATAACTATTCCTTACCCTTCTAATCTACTGACCGAACTTGTCAGGTACAAACACTGCTCTAGGAATCTCTCTAATATATTTTAAATATATTTATGGCCGTAATACGTGCCAAAGATAAAACTCTAACACTTTATAAGTATTTTCTCAGAGCCTAGTGACTAGCATGTTACTACCCCGACTTTTGGATTGCGAAAGAACGAGGTTAGCTATTTTTCTCCTGACCGGAAGTGGTCGTGCCAGGGAGTTCGTTTCCTTTAATTTATCCGACCAAATTGTAAAATAGTCGTAGCCAAATTTGTAGATTTGGCTGGGTACTCTACTTTGTAAATTCAGCCTCTCCACCAATCCTAGTATAACGTATTATTTCCTATTAAACTAATACCGTCAATTAGCAGTAGATTTATGCTATAGCCATGGACTATCTATACATAGATATATAGGAATAAAAACGCAATTAAATTCTTCTATAATTACATAAGGGTTTTAAAAAGAATTTACTCCAATTTAAGCAAAAGATGAAGAGGAAGCTGGGGACTTCGTCACAATAATGAACAATTATACTGAACAATTATACCAGTAAATGAATTATGGTGGCATATAGGATCAACACCTTGTGCCACATTTATCGAAAGGCAGAAGATCAAGTGGTTTGTCCATGTCGTTAGAATGCAACACCAACAACTACCATCATTGGTCCTACATCAAAGATCATCTGCAACGAGAGTAAGAGAACGCTAGAGAAGAAACTGGAATGACGACATCAAGGACATTGTACAAGCACACGGAATGACACCATCCAGCGCCACCCATCGGGCTCTGGAACGTCAACTATTCCTCCCCACGACGCTTGACGGTAAATGTGGAAGAATGTGATAATGGTGCTGGTCCCATGCCTTTGAGCGATCAGTATTCGATGTGGTCAAAATAATGCCGCCGACTTGTCTTCCCATGAAGTATAGCGCTTAAAATAAACAAAAAATAAAAAAAAACAGAATTTCAGCTGGGTTGACAGGGGACCTCGATGGGGATTTGAACACAAGATCGTTATATCCGCAGGCACATGTGCTGGCCACTGTGCTACACTGCTCTACAGGACGTTGCAATCATCACCAGCTTCCAGTTGATTATTTACCAGACAATTTTTCATTCAGTAGTTTGCCAATGCTTTCTGAGCTAGAGGTCAAGGTTGAAGTCCAGCTGACCACTGAACCCACTACACCGCCGCCGGAAGAGACAGTTTAAGTGTCTTAAATGGAGATCAGCACGGCCGAATGGATAAGAACGCTTGTTCTTAAATTTCCGGTGTACAGATGCCGAGGTAGCGGATTCAACAAGACTGAAATCCAATGACCGGCATTCAGCGTGTCTAATCCACATAAGGTGCTTGTGTCTATTGGAGCAAGGTTGGCCTGAAGACTTTTATCCAGACCTGGCACCAAAAAAAACCCCACTTTCATGGGAACTTGTTGCACAGCTCACCTTCCCTCTCTTGAAGCTCAGAAATACACCGGTCAGTTGGACTGAAATGTTGACTTCTCGTCCTTGACTTGGGGACGTAAATTACAAGTGCCACAGAAGGCGGTGTGGGTTCGCCTGATAGAGAGGTACATTGTTAACAGTGAAAGCTAATCCACAAGTGAAAATCAACCCAGTGCTCTAGAAGTAGTAATACGTATATGGACTACAGGCTTTCATATGGCTGGAATCACAGCATTATACCAACGTGTGTGTACTAAGTGACTCAATGAACATGATTCAGAAGGTCGAAGCTGGATCTGTACGTAGACAGTGGACTGAGTCGCTGCGGAAGTCTGTTGTCCGTAAAGTCACCTTAATCTTCGTCCCGGGACATGCGGGAGTCGAGGGAAATGAACGAGCTGATAAACTGGCTGGCTCTGCACCCCCTGTAGATGGCCAGCCCATGGATGGTGCCGATGTTATTAACGCCCTAAAAGATATGTCGAGAACAGAGGACTTTGACGTCAGTGAATCCACATCGCTGTCCAGGATGAAAGACTTGGGAGTAAGAATCGGCACTGCCAAGCGCGAGAGGTACATTGGGAAAACGAGGTGCCTCGTCAACCAACACAGAACTGGCACTATTAGCCACCGGACGCTGATGCATATGCTGGGGGGAGGATCTGAGCACCTATGGACCTGTCCGGAGTGCAACGAAGATACCCCAAATGATAACTGATAACTGATATGGACTACGTTTGAGTTCAAAGTGAGCGAGCCTGCGTGTCAAGCAGGCTAACATTAGAATTTCATAATATTGAATCTGTGTTTCTGTTTCTGTGTTATTTCAGAAAATCTCCATCAAGGAAAGGTCGCACTCGCTCCAGCGATATCTTAGACCGGGAGGTGATGGTACCGATGACGCTAACCAGCCAATCATGACACGTGGATATATCTGCCTATTTATAGTTTTTGTTATACACAAGATAGAAACAGGAACGATGTTGTGTTGAGAATATGTTATATATAAGACAGAAAACAGGAATGTTATGTTGAGAATATGTTATATATAAGACAGAAAACAGGAATGTTGTGTTGAGAATATGTTATATATAAGACAGAAAACAGGAATGTTGTGTTGAGAATATGTTATATATAAGACAGAAAACATGAATGTTGTGTTGAGAATATTTTATATATAAGACAGAAAACATGAATGTTGTGTTTAGAATATGTTATATATAAGACAGAAAACACGAATGTTGTGTTGAGAATATTTTATATATAAGACAGAAAACATGAATGTTGTGTTTAGAATATGTTTATATATTTATATAAAACCCCATGATTTCTGCGAGTTGTTGAAGATAATATGACGGATAATTCAAAACAGTATTCCCTTGGTGAATTTCAACACAAATACCACAAACACATGTATTCACTTAAAATGATATATAATTCGTTTTAAATTTGAGATGACCGTGAAGATAACTAGTTATTAGTCATTAGTCATAGTCGCGGTTCCAATTTCACGGCAACGGGTCGTCCCTATTATGCCTCGTTCCCGTGCCAGTGAATATCACACAAAATGCTCCTCACTGTCACATGTGAAAAGTGGAAAAGACAGGAGTCTCAACAAGCCGACAGCCGACACAAGTACAATGTGCATAATGCCGCCGCCAGAATGCCAACACAAAAGTCCTCCACGAAAAATACAGTACATCGTTGGTGGAAGCGGCAGTCACTAGAAAACCAGCAGTCACACATTACTGCATAAGGTAGACCAGTCAGTTCTGTGACAAGCCGACCGCCGTATTATTCCGAACATGCAGCACACGCTACAAACAACTGTGGACAGATTTTACATTTTACATTACATTTCACACGAAATTCACAGCTTCTCAACTCAGTAGCAGGGCGACGGAACCATGCACTTCCAGTCCAACATGAGGAAAATGCGAATGCAAACAGTAGCCACAAGCATAAACACTCCAGAGGCCGTAACCGTTTAAATGCTTATCCTCCATGTTGGAGACCGGAAGTCCTCGTGATAACTGATACTCCACATTGGAACCGTATCAGTGGCTATGTGTTTTAAGTATTTCGGAGGGAGTCAGCATGGCCGAATGGATAATATGGCAGAATTAAACTTCTGGTGTGTTGATGTCGAGGTAGCGAGTTCAACCCCTACACCGGTCAGCTGGACTAACGTCTTGACTTCTCGTCCTTGACTTGGGGACGTAAATTACAAGTAATGTAATCCCGCAAACACCAGCCCAGTGCACTTGAAGTAGTAACACGTGATTGGACTACGCTTGAGTTGAAACCCATCGAAAATAAACATCAATAAATCAAAGTATTTCAGCGAAATTATCATTAATTTATCATTGATTCACGTCATATGATATGTTATTTTGAAGTATTCAGCCGACGAGATGCAGCGAAATATGCCAGGCAGGAAATCGTGCAACATATTGTTTGTAGCTTATGTGTTTAAATGAGAACATTCTTGTGTGTAAAGGGACTTCATGCCTGCTAGTTCCCAGTCAATCTTCGAAAGAAAATGAACAAATAAGGAAGAGCTTGGAAGCAACAGAGATGTGGTTCCTAAGGGGAATGTTGCGAATTCCTTGGACCGCTATAGTAACTATCAACGATTGCCTGAAAGACCTAAATGAAACTAGAACATTACATGCAACAATAAGAAAGAGACAAACAGCTTTCTTCGGTCATGCGATGAGAAGAGAGACATTGGAGAACATCGTGACAACTGGAAAGATCGAGAGAAAGAGAGGCAGAGGCCGACCAAGAGAAATGATGCTGGATGGATTGAGACGGTGGTATGGAGGAATATCAGCAGCAGAGTTGATCCAGAACGCCAAAGACCGAGATACGTGGAGAGACATGAACGCCTACGCCAGCTGGCATTGCACTTGGTGATGAAACAATATTTAACCGGAGGGTGGGAAAACCCTGCAGGTTAAAGGTTATCTGCTAGCGTTGCAGTCCAATCGATAACCAAGTTAGGCCTGGACAGCGCGGGCCCAAGTCTCTGAGCCTAGTCGCTGGCGTACCCGCAACTTGTGCTTGCTGGAGCGGCATTGTCTAGTTAGCATGGGTGTGTACAGCCTTGTGGACACCCAGAGACCATCAATGGTGAAAGATTTGTCCATTGCTAACGGCACGGCACAAAACAGATTAACGTAGGATACTTGAAAACATGTGTCCTTCTTGTGCTGTATAGAACCTTTACTGTTATTAGTTATTAGTTATTAGTTATCAGTTGGGGTATCTTCGTTGCACTCCGGACATGTCCATAGGTGCTCAGATCCTCCCCCCAGCATATGCATCAGCGTCCGGTGGCTAATAGTGCCAGTTCTGTGTTGGTTGACGAGGCGCTTTGTTTTCCCGATGTACCTCTCGCGTCTGGCTGTGCCGATTCTTACTCCCAGGTCTTTCATCCTGGAAAGCGATGTGGAATCACTGGCGTCAAAATCCTCTGTTCTCGCCATATCTTTAAGGGCGTTAATAACATCGGCACGATCCATGGGCTGGCCATCTACAGGGGGTGCAGAGCCAGCCAATTTATCAGCTCGTTCATTTCCCTCGACTCCCGCATGTCCCGGGACGAAGATGAAGGTGACTTTGCGGACAACAGACTTCCGCAGCGACTCAGTCCACTGTCTACGTACAGATCCAGCTTCGACCTTCTGAATCATGCTCATTGAATCACTTAGTACACACACGTTGGTATAATGCTGTGATTCCAGCCATATGAAAGCCTGTGTAACTGCCATCACCTCCATCGTCATGCTGCTCGTGGTCATGGAGTGGGCACCACTGGATTCTTGAACGGTTCGGCCCGCTGAGCGGGCTGTAAATGCCCACGCACTTCTCTGCTGCTTTACAACAGATCCATCTGTATAGATGAGTACTTCGGGACTATCTGAGTGATCATAGATGAGCGCGTTAACCTCTGCATTGACAGCGGCAGGGTTCTGCTCTCTGCACCGTCTGTCGAGTGTGATAATGCAGGAGAAGGTACACTTAAAAGCTGGAGGCACCGGCACCCATTCCTTGCCGGGGTTGATACTGGTAAGACTGCAGACCTGTCCGACGACATCTTCCGCCCGACCCATCCATGATTTGCCCCTCTTTAGCCTGTCACCCTTTTCTCTGAATACAGCGTCATGCAGAGGGTGCTGCTCATCTGCACTTATTTTTAAGTATGCACGAGCTCTCCAGATCTTGATCCTGTGTTCCATTGTCGGGAAGTCAAGGAGGTATCTCATTGCTACACAGCTGGTGTCTCTCGTGCAGCCCAAAATGATGCGCATGGCTTCGTTTTGTACCTTTTCAAGTCTTCCAATCTGTGTAGGGCTGACAGTGAGGATGGCCAGGGCATACTCGATGCGTGAAAGCACAAGTCCTTGGAACAGAAGTAATAGCAGTCTTTGCTCGATATTGGCACTCGCCATGACTCTCATTGCTGCCAAACCTTTTCGAGCCTTCGTTATGACATAATCGACATGATCTCTGAAGGACAGGCTACGATCAAGCCTCACGCCAAGATATGTCATTGACTGGGTTCTACTCAGAATGCTCCCATCCATTCTTACTGCCGGCAGGTCTGTTTTCACAATATGGTTGTTTAGTGAGAACCATGTAACCGTTGCCTTTGCAGGGTTGACAAGGGCATCGGCATCAGCACACCATGAGGAAATTCGATCTAGTTCGCCCTGCATATAGTTGGCAACCGCCTGTCTATCTCGACCCTGTCGATACACGAGGATGTCGTCAACGAATGATAGAGTCCTACCCCTCCCATCCAACTGTTGTTCAGTGATCGGCACCGTGTACACGTTGAATAGTACTGGTGACAGTGGTGAACCCTGCGGCAATCCTGGACATATCGTTATCGGCTCAGAAGACCAACTCCCGCATCTTAGCACCACCTTCCTTTGGAGTAGAACTGCAGCTATCCATCGTACAAGGTGAGGGTGCACTTTCAGTCTGAGGAGGGTTTGCATCAAGTGCTCGAAGGATACTCTGTTATATGCGTCCTCTAAGTCTATGGCGGCCGCACATGTCTCTTCTCTGACCTGAAATCCTTCGTAAACATCTTGAGCAAAGACCGCCGCATTCAGCCATGACTCTTTGTTGCGTCTGTATCCTCCAAGTGTGGGCGGGAAGCAGCCGAGCTGTTCCAAGTCCCAAGCAAGTCTGTGTGCTACAATTTTCTCCAGTAGCTTGCCAACAGTATTCTGCATCGTAATGATTCTGTAGCCGCTTATCTTGGAGTGGTCTTTGTTCGGTTTTGGCAGCGGCAGCAGGTAGCTGTGTAGCCATTCTTCTTTGACCTGACCCCTCTGGATACTGGTGTTGAATTCTCTGGCCAGTTCTTCCATGTCATCATCTGATATCACCATTAGGTCACCATATCGGATGCCGTCTGGGCCTGGGGCGGTGTTAGGTGATTTCTTGAGCATCGCACGCAATATGTCAACTGTGATCGTCCATTCTTCGTCTGTCCCGACCCCCTCGCACAACTGAGAGAGTGTTGTTGTGGTCCTCTGTCTGGCGGGCTCGTCTTTCTGGTCAGTCTGTTCTATGTAGCGTGCAAGAAGGGCCTTACCTTTATCCGCATCCGACTTTTTCCATGCGAGGTCTGTGCCTTGAAAGTCTGGAATACCCCTACGTTGTGCAGCACCGTTCATGCTCTTGTGGAGGCGCCAGAATGTCGTAAGAGATTGCTCGGAGCACACCTTCCTGCAGAACTCGTCCCATTTGTCGGCCTTGGCCTGTTTGGCGCAGGATTTGAATAAAGTCGTCGTCCTAACGACCTCAGTCTTCAGGTTCGCCAATTCAACCTGTGGCATGTTAGCCTTTCTGGCCTTTTGCCAGTCTTTGACAGCCTGCCTCTTTCCCAGCCACACCTTCTCGACCTCTCCATTCCACCATGGTGGCTGCAGCCATCTTTCTTGTCTCCTACGGGAGGAAGTTAGTTTCCTTCTTCTGATCTTGCTTATGGCGTCTTGACCAGTGGTGTCGTACGGGAAGGCATTGGTCTTGTTTCTTTGACTCATGGCCCCGTCTTTCTTGATCAGGATGACACAAGGGTAGTGGTCACTATCGTGGTATCCCAGTGTGCCCCACCGGCACCTTGGTGCGATGGTGGGCGACACCAGAGCCAAGTCAATGATGCTGTCAGAGTCGCCTGGTCGAGTGGCCATTCTAGTGACCTTCCCATCATTCAGACAGATTAGGGCAGCAGATGCCAGGGCGTCCTCCAAATCTTCTCCCTGTCTATTGGTGATGCAATTCCCCCATTGACTGCCTCTGGCATTGAAGTCCCCGCAGTAGATGATATGCCTTTCATCCATATCGAACAAACTCTGCCATTGTCGCACGTCGACCTTCCCATTTCGCGCATACATGGACAATAAGTAGACAAGGTGAGAAATGTCTAATGGCTGTAGAAGTGTGGTTTCAAAAAAACAAGGGCGCTTATATATCAACTATCACCCATATTTAAACATCGAAATATACCTATATCGGCTAAACCAAAGATAAAAAATAGTATGTTCACACCAACCCTATGCTACCAGTGTCAAACAGGGACATTAACCCAATCACACTTACGCAAAATCAACACCTGCAAGATGAGATGCTTGAGAAGAGCTGCCAACTTAACTATCCTAGACCGAATAAGAAATGATGTTCTCAAAACGACATATAATTCTTAATATATTCATAACCCTATCCTACAAATGTCAGGCATGGACAATATCCAAATCACACTTACGCAAAATCAACAGGACGGATGCATAGTAGGCAAGTATGGACATTTTTTTTTTTTTTAAGCATATCCTTTTTACAGGACTTAGCTGTCAACACTAGCATCTTTCAGCTGTATGTTGATCTCTTGGCAAGATTACGCTCAGTAGTTTGCCATTGCTTTCTGAGCGGTCGGCTCACATACCCCGTAAGTTACGGATGCGATTCGAACCACTGCTGATTTGAACCGTCATCACGTTACCTGACGAGAGTATACGAGATTACGGAGAAAAGTCATAACCTCTAAGCCACGAAGCCGGCTAAGTATGGACTTTAAATTTTTTTTTTTGCGTATCCCTTACGGGACGTTGCAGTCAACACCAGCATTTTCAGCTGCTGTTGATGTACTAGGCAAGTGTTACGTTCAGTAGTTTGCCATTGCTTTCTGAACGACCGGCCCCTATACCTTTTTCGAAAAAACGAGCACCGCCGTGTTTCGAACCCGGGTATACGGGCTTACAAACCGCGTTCGCTAGCCCTTTAGCCACAGAGACCGGTGGACTAGGGGAACAGAATAAAAGAGGTTGTAGACTTGTACAGTGGGCAAAAGAGCACGATGTGATTATTGGAAACACCTGGTATCAACATCACCCAAGAAGATTATGGACATAGAGGAGTCCTGATCATAAGATAAGGAATCAGATTGACTACATTTTCATCAACAGAAGACTTCGAAATGCTTTAAAAGTCGCAAAAACTATACCAAGCGCAGACTGCTACAGCGACCATAGATTAATCTTAAGCAATTTACATATAAAATTAAAGGAAATCAAATATACACCAAGAAACACACAATTTGATCTACAGGCACTGAAGAGTGAGGAGATAAAAGATAAATTCAACGTAGAGGTAAAGAACAGATTCGATGCATTGTCCGATATGGAAATATTATTTCAAGACGTCAGTGACCAATGGGAAATATTAAATAAATATGTCAACCAAGCTGCAGAAACAACCATCCCAAAAAATAAAGATAGTAGGACGCAAGAAATGGGTGACGGAAGACATCTTAAAACTCATGGAAGTAAGAAGAAATAACAAGGAAAAAATTGAAGAGATTCACAGGAAAATTAGGAAGCTATGCAAAGAGGTAAGAGAAACATGGCTTGAGGAAAATTTTCAAGGAAATTGAAAACCGACACAACACCCGGAATACCAAATTAATGCACAAAAGAATGAATGACATCACTAACAAAAGAACACACACATCAACGGGTTGCCTAAACACCAAAGATGGCAACATCATAATAGAAAAAGATCAGATTTTACATGCGTGGTCAGATTATGTGAAAGACCTTTATGATGATGCAAGTGAAGAACGTATGATCATCGGAATAATAATGAAGGACCATCACTTTTTAAGATAGAAGTTCAGAATGCTCTTAACCATATGAAAACTGGCAAGACCCCGGGTACAGATAACATCACAATAGAAATGATCAATGCCTTAGAAGAATACGGAATAGACCAAGTCACCAGACTGCTGAACGCAATATACGATACTGGAGATATACCTCCTGAATTATGTAATTCTATATTTATTGCAATCCAGAAGAAATCACTAACAATTAGTATAATGAGCCACATCACGAAGATTTTGCTGAGAATTATCAAGCAAAGAGTTAGGAAGAAAATACTACTACAACCTGAAATAGGGGAAGAACAACGTGGGTTTGTAAAATGCAAGGTTACAGTAAATGCTGTGTATAAACTGAGAACAGTAATTGAACGTTTTATAGAAGTGAACAAAGATCTATATCTTTGCTTTATTGAATACACAAATGATAAAGTGAGACATGTCAACATGATAAGGATGCTTGAAGATCTACAAATTGACGGAAAAGACCTTAGACTTGTAAAAAACATATATTGGAAACAACAAGCTGCCATAAGAGTTGATAATGATGTAGGTCAATATCAGCCTATTAAACGAGGTGTGAGACAGGGATGTGTAATGTCTCCAGATCTGTGTTCCCTGTACAGTGACAATATTTCCAGAAATATAGAAGATATGGAAGGAATAACATTGGGGGACGATACATCAATAACATTAGATATGCAGATGATACAGTCTTGATTGCAGACAATGAACAGGACCTGCAACATTTGATAGATGCGATTGTTGCACACAGTGAACAACTAGGGTTAGAATTCAATTGTAAGAAGACACATATTGTGGTCGTCACTTGGAAGAAGGAAATGCCACAAGGTGATATACGAGTAAATGGGCAAATTCTCAAGCAAGTGAATCGGTACAGTTATCTCGTCTTAGAGTCATAAATCTTATGGGAGATGCTTTGAAGAGATTAGAACAAGAATTGCCATTGCGACGGTAGCCTTTTGTATGATGAAAAAACACACTGACTAATAAAAAGATATTAATTGTAATGAGACAAAGAGTGTTAAAGTGCTACATAGAACCTGATTGATAAGTATAAGGGAAATTGCAGTAAAGCTGTAAAAGGCAATGAATGAATCACCCAAAAAAAAAGAAGAGAATTATATTGTGAGTGTTACTAGAACACGATTACAAGAAACAAAGTGGACGTTGCGGCTAAAGCCTTTGTCAGCAGAGAACAAAAACAGACACACAATTACACAAACAATACTACATGAAAATACAAAGGTTACTTATCTGAATCCTACTTTGGTCGAATGCGCTTTAAGCGCTTACCATTTGATGTGAATGGAAAGAATTGGATGTATGGTTTAAATGGGTCAATGGGTAACAGGGATTGGCTTAGCCGCCCGGTGGGAGGGATGGGGGACGCCCATGTGAGCGAACGGTGAAAAACGGATTAGCAGTGAACTATAGCCGGCTCTTTGGCGAAAATGTAGTAAGCACTCCCGCATACCGCGTAAGAACACAGCGACACACGCTTGGAATGCAATGCGCTCTACGTAGGTTTGCATAGAATAGCATGAGTGCCGGTCGCCCAGAAAGCAATGGCAAGCCACTGAACGCAGACGTGCCAAGAAATCACAAACGGCAAAAGTAATGTTTTGGTTGATTTCTACGTCCTGTAAAGGATATGCTACCACGTTTTTCTAGTGGGCTATTAAACTTCGGGGATGGAAAAGGGGGAAGGGGAGGTTGGAAGTTAAATGAAACTATGCTGGACATTGAGGTCGTGAGGGGAGAGTGAACTCAACCGGAAGATGAGGCGGTATTCCAATGTCTTACGATCACGTTTGTGAAATGCGCACGATTTGAGCGCCGTGACCTGAATATCTGCCACGCCACAATGGTTAGAACTGTTAAAGTGTGTGGATAACGGTTTCTGGGCACCAGTGTTGATATCAGATAGTTGCTGTTTAAATCTGTCAGCAAGACGTAGACCTATTTCTCCAATATATCTCATGTCACAACGTGTGCAGATGATCGCATAGATAACGTTGCGACTCGTGCATGAGAAACCCTCACGAATGTGGAAAGTAGTCTTTGGGAATGCCAAACCCTGGGTTTGAAGTACATGTAGGCAGGTCTTACAGCGTGATCGAAGACACGCCCTCGTGCCAGGAAGAGACTGTTGAGGTTGGGGTAGCCTGCTATGGACCAGCACATCCTTGAGGTTACAATCTCGCCTGTAAGCCACCAGGGGTCCTCTGAAAAGACATCGCGAGTGACTGGGTCAGACTATAGAATAGATAGATGCCTTAGGAGGATATTCTTGACAGCAATGTTATGGGAATGGTAGGTTAGTGAAAGGATCGGCCTATTATTTCGTGGTTTAAGCCTGGAGGAGAAAGCCTCGGCACGACTGATAGACTGACAGCGGTACAGAGCTGTCATTGGCACCTTTCCGTCTTGACAGACGATAGTTTGGTACATTGTGCTTCAAAAAGGCTTAATAACTACGACCCATGACGGTGGCGAATGTGACTGATAAGGCCAATTCGCGCTGCAAATGTTTGTCCACAGTGGATGCATGTGAAAACATGGTAATTTCCACCAACATGTCCCATCTTACGTCTCTCACGCTCTGTGTGTGCTTTATCTGCAATCATTTTCTCCTTTGTCTTTATTCCATTTCTGATAGTTGCCCTCTATGCAACACGTTCAGCGGCGACTTGCTCCCAATTTGCATTATCAATGCATGTATCAATCATGTCCCGCTTACACACATCTTTGTATCGTAGTAGATGCCAAACCTGAGATCTCCTACCCATCTGTAATTCACCAAAAAAGATGTCTTTTGGTATTCTACCATCATCCATCCTCCTAAGATGTCTTATCCACCTAAGTCTACGAAGACTGAGCATGGAACACACCATCACACAACCTGGTCTTTCCAATACTTCAGTATTTGTGATTTTGCCTTGCCACTTAATACCAAGTATTCTTCACAGACACCGCATATGAAAGCTGTTTAAACGTTTCTCTTGGTGTGAGTAAGTTGTCCAGGTTTCACTGACATAAAGAAGAGTACTAAGGACACAGGCTTGGTAGACGAGGACTTTTGTTTTGGCAGTAAGTTTCCTGTTCTCCCAGACTCTTTTTGCTAACATGTTCATTGTTGTTGCTGCCTTACCAATCCTGATGTTGATTTCCTGATCTAGGGATAAATTGCTATTTACCTCTGGTCCTAGATATGTAAAATGGTCTACTATCTCCAGTTCGGCGTCGTCTATAAAGATTGATGGTACCCCATATGCACCTTATGACATAATCTGTGTCTTTGTATTGTTAATTGTTAAATCAAATTCAGAACAAGCATTGGAGAATGCAGATAGCAGATGTTGTAATTCTTCCTCAGAGTGGGTCGTAACTGCAGCATCATCCGCAAAAAGCAACTCTCTGATTAGTACCCTCCTAATTTTGGTCTTGGCCTTCAATCTCTGAGCATTGTAGAGGCCGCCATCTGAGCGTGAGTGAATGTATATACCACCATCCTGATCACGAAAGGCATATTTCAGTAGAAGTGAAAAGTATATCGCAAAGAGGGTGTGGGATAGTACACAACCTTGCTTAACTCCACTCTTGATTTCAAACTCTTCTGAAGTTGCACAATCAAACTTGATTATACCCTTCATGCCTGCGTGGAACGATTCCACAATGGACAGAAGAGTTGGTGGGCAGCCAATTTTATTTAGTGCTTTGAACAGACCCTCACGACTGACCAAATCAAATGCCTTTGTGAGGTCGATGAAGGCAATAAACAGTGCTGATTCTGTTCACGGCATTTTTCTTGCATTTGTCGCAATGAGAATATCATATCAATGGTAGACCGGTTCTGTCAGAAGCCGCTCTGTGATTCGGGGTAGACTTGATCTTCTAGGACTTGAAGTCTGCGCAGAACAATTCTGGCAAATACTTTCCCAACAATACACAGAAGTGAGATACCCCTATAGTTGTTACAGTCGCTCCGGTCGCCCTTGTTCTTGTACAGCGTTATGATTCTTGAATCTTTGAAATCCTGTGGGATTTGTCCTTCTCGCCATCATAGCTCTGTTAGCTGGTGGATCTGTAGAGTGAGTGTGTCTTGCCCACTCCTGATTACCTCTATTGGAATCCCATACTTACCTGGAGCATTGCCAGATGCAAGTTCATTTATAGCACACTTAACGTCTGTTATGGTGGAAAGTGTGTCCAGGTGGTCAAGAGTTGACAGGGCCTCTATGGCGTTGAGGGCATCATCCGCTAGCTTGGTCTCACTTGAGTAAAGCTCAAAATAGTGCTCTACCCATCTATCCATCTGCTGTTTCTTATCAGTGATGATTTCTCCAGTCAAAGTTTTCAGTGGTGCACTTCTTTTGATCATTGGACCACATGCTTTCTTTATCCCTCCATACATGCTTCTGATGTTTCCCTTATCACTTGCGATTTGAATGGACTCACATAACTTGATCCAATAGTCATTCGCACACTGCCTGGCAGCCTTTTGCACATCCTTCCTAGCTTGCTTCAGCTCATTCAGAGTGTTACGCGTTGTCCTTTTCTTGTTTCTTAAGAGAGCTATCTTCTTTTTATCAATCAAGGGCTGCAGTATCTGGCTGTTTTCCGCAAACCAGTCCTGCCTCTTATGATCCACAGTGCCGTAAACCCCTACCGCTGTGTTATAAATAGTTTCCTTAAGTTTACTCCACTTTTCACTTACTGTACAATTGTCTGATGTATCAGTGAAAGCGTCTTAAAGTTGCTGTTGAAACTCAAAGCACTTTCCAGGATCGTTTGAATGTTAATAATATTAATCCTGGGGCTAGATATGTGTTTAGCCGTGTAGATTTTCTTTGGTCTCAGTCTAACCCTTGCAACAACCAAAGAATGATTCGTTTCACAGTCAGCACTGTGGTAACTTCGAGTTAATGATGTATGGTTCAGATGTTATCTCCGTGTGATAATGAAGTCCAGCTAATGCCAATGGCCGGATCTTGGGTGTTTCCATGTGACCTTATGCAGCTCTTTAGTTGTAAAACAGGAGTTTGTAATGCATAGATCATTTCTAGTGCAATGCTCCAGCAGCCTTTGCCCATTTTCATTCATGCGACCGATGTTGTAATTTCCAAGGCACACTGGCCATGAACTCGAGTCTTTGCCCACACGAGCATTGAAATCACCGAGCATATAAATATAGTCGGATTTTTGGAACTGCCCTGGTCACAGAGTCTAGTTCCTCATAGAACGTATCCTTCACATCATCAGAGGAATCGAGTGTCGGTGCATATACAGTGATAATGGTGGCAAAACCACAAGAGGTTGCCAATCGCAGAGATAATAGTCTTTCCTTACCTTCAGCTGGGATATCAATCATTCCCAGTAGTGAATTCTTCACTGCAAAGCCCACACGATGTTGCCTTTTTCTGCTTGCCCTCTACCCTTCCAAAAAAAAAAATAGTGTAATTGTTTTCCCTGAGTGACCCTTCCTCAGCGAGGCGAGTCTCCTGCAGGCCAGCAATATCTATGTTAAGACGATTGAGTTCGGCATCAATCACAGCCGTTTTTTTTCACATCGTCAATATTTGTCAAGTCAGTGGAAAATCCTGGACACATGGTTCTTACGTTTCAGGTTGCAAGCCGTAGCATGAGGTTTCTATTTTTATTTTTATTAGTACCTGGTGCATTGGTTTTACAGCCTGCGATTCAGATTTTGTCCTAGCCCCAAGCACCCCTTGAAGCAGGCAGGCTGTGGCGGATCAGCACCCAATTGGCCGGGGGCTTCCCTGCTTGAGGCGGGCGGTAGGTGTCTCCCACCATCAGAGGCAACGCGTGGCGCTCCATGTCTACGCCAGTTGACAAGGACTTATAACCCGCAACAGTTACCCCTCGCTTTGATTCCGAGATCGGTTAAGACCAGGGATGGAGTTATTGCCTCTCCATAGCACAAAGCCTGGGCTAAAATATAGAGACCATGTGTTGCCCATGCAGCATGATCCCTCTCTCGGCCTGCCTAGTTCACTCCAGAGGAAAGGTAACACCTATACATCTGGAACAATACAAGCTGCAGAAGCTGCCAGATCAGCAAAGAAATGCTCTAGCTGTCCGTCTGTCGGAGTTTTTTATCCTAGACCAGCCGCCAACTAAGGCTTAGGGCCTGGTCTGCCCTGCCATGACATTTTGTCTTTGGGTTGTATTTCCTCGCACCAGGATAAGGCTTGTACCCTCCCAATTGTGCTCTTCCGCCCCAAGCCGTTGGCACAATGTGGAGTGTCGGGTTTGGTAAGCGCCGCCCAACATTCGGCGCTGATAGAAAGCAGGTAGTACCGTCTACATTCATACGGTAGCTCAGTCATATCTGACTAAGACCTAACTCTATACAAAGCTGCAGACAAAACTTTATCAGGAAAGCCACGAAGGCGGAAGAAATCCAACATTTCGTGGGCTGTTTGACGGAAGTCGTTATTATCCTGACAAAGTCATCGCAGACGTAACAGTTGGGAGAAAGGAATAGAGCCATTACAAGAGGGGGATGTGAGCAGGTATAGAAAAGGAATACGTGGGAGTCAGTTGGTTTATAATAAACCGTCGTTCATAGACCAGCGGAACCTAAAGAGACTGTTAGATCTAAGAAATTGACAGCCGACGAAGAAATAGTGGAGGTGAGTCTGATGCTGTGATGAAAGTTAGAGCAAAAGGAAATGAAGTCCTGGAGATCTGACAAGGGCATGTCTGAAACACCGAAGCAGTCGTCGATGTACCTCCTGTAGAGCTCCGGGAGCCTACCGGTGTATTGACTCCATACCTGGTGCTTCAGATAGCCCATGAACAGACAGGCATAACTAGGGCCCATCTTGGTGCCCATGGTCACACCACTAATCTGGTGGAAATAGTCCCCATTGAACTCAAACGAAGGCTTTAGCCGCAATGTCCACTTTTTTTTTTTTTTTTGGTAATCGTGTTCTAGTAAGCTCACAATCTACTTCTCGTTTTTTTGGTGATTCATTCATTGCATAGAACCTGTACTTTTGTATGGATGTGAAGCGTGGACAATGAGTAGTCAAGCTGAAAAACATCTGATGGCTGTGGAAATGTGGTTTCTGAGGAAAATGCAAATAATACCACAATATCACAGTATACTTCTCGTTTTTTTTTTTGGTGATTCATTCATTACATAGAACCTATACTTATGTATGGATGTGAAGCGTGGACAATGAGCAGTCAAGCTGAAAAACATATGATGGCTGTGGAAATGTAGTTTCTGAGGAAAGTGCAAAGAATACCATGAACAGGCAGAAAAACCAATGAACAAGTCCTTCAAGAAACAAATGAAGATCGTAAACTGATTGGAGACAGTAGACGTAGACAGTCACCATTTTTGGGCATGTTATGAGAAGAAATGATTTGGAGAACTTGGTGACAACTGGCAAGATCGAAGGGAAGAGATCAAGGGGAAGACCGAGAAGTAAATACCTGGATGGCTTGGCCACGTGGCATGGTCGAGGTAGGAATACGGAGCTCATCCATGACTCTGGTAATTGAGTGAGATGACCAAACATGACCGCCCACGCTTATCGGCGTGGCACATGATGGATGGATGGAGATGACATGCTTGATAAGAGCTGCCAACTTAACTATCTGAGACCGAGTATCATATGATGTTAACACGCAGACCTTGTACCACATATATTGAATTTCAGAGCAAATGGTTCGGCCATCTCGTTAGAATTCAACACCACCAACTACCAGCACTGGCGATACATGAAAGAAGATCTGATTCGAGAGCATGGTACAATCACACGGAAAGCCACTATCTAGTACCACACATCAAAGACATTGTACACGGAAGGACACAATCCAGTG
>OY992876.1:330000256-330025256 GCA_963921405.1 Cepaea hortensis | reverse complement strand
CTGTTACAGTTGAGTGGTATTAATTTTCGCCAAATGCAGAAATTCATGTATCTAGACGCAAAGATAACATCAAATGCAAGATGTCTCACAGCACAAAAATATGAAAAAGAACAAGCAAAAAATCTATTATAAAAATGGCAAGAGGCTTATACAATAAACCTTTACCAATGGAGATGAGATAAAGAATTTGTGCATGTTAAACAGAGCCAGTTTTAACATATAGCCGTGAATCCTGGGTAATTATTAAATAAGCGAAACAATTCCTTGCGACTTCACAAACGAAGAAAGCTGGAAATTCCCTAGAAGAAACGAACGAATTTTATTTTCATAGGGTATCAAATAAGGTTTGACTGTGTACAACATCAGAAACTTTGGGAAATCATGAGGAATATGGGCTTTCCACCACATGTAATACAACTCATAAGAATGCTCTATCTAGACCAACAAGCAGCGGTTAGAATAGATGGCGAGACATCAGATTTGTTTGACATCTAACAAGGAGTCCGTCAGGGATGTTTGCTGACCCCCTATTTATTTAACCTGTACGCCGAAAATATAATGAGAAATGTAAGAGATGATATAAACAGGGAGCTATATGATGCCCTAAATATCGGTGGTCATGACATACCAGAGATTTGGTATGCTGATGATACAATATTGCTATCCACAACACAGACTGGTATAGAAAACCTAATAGCGTCAACCGAATTGAATAGTGAAAATCACAACTTATATTTTAACATAGCAAAAACAAAGATAATGCATACACATAAAACCACTATGGAGAAAGAAATATACGTTAATGAGAAAAAATTGTAGGTGTTGGAAAATTCCGAATATCTTGGGTCATTGATTACCAACAACTGTGACACAATGAAAGAAATTAAACGACGACTATCAATTGCTCTTCAAAGACTAAAACAACTGAATAAATTATGGAATGGGACAGACAGAACTACAAAAATTAGACTTTTAAGAGCATGCATATTTCCCATTGCAACATACGCATGTGAGACCTGGACACTTACTAAACAAGCTGAACAGCGCATAAATGCCTTTGAATATAAATGTTATAGACGAGTTCTAAGAATGTCTTGGGTAAAGAAAAAAACAAATGCATCCATACTTCAAGAGCTGAGTATTGAAGAAGGTTGGCTATTAAAGACGATAAAACAAAGAAAATTGAAATATTTTGGTCACTTGAAACGTCATGAAAGTTTGGAGAGAACAATAATGGAGGGATATATGCCTGGGAAGAGAGGAAGAGGAAGGCCAAAGAGAAGATGGGTGCAGGATGTGGAGGATGATCTCCAGATGGGTATATCGGAAGCGGGACATCTTGCTTATGATCGAGAGGTTTTCAGGAAGGTATTATGGCAGCGAGGTTCTGCAAAGGACATGATACTGAATGAATGAATGAATCAAATAAGGCACGCAGGCCCGTCTCACAGTAAACCCTTCCAATAAAACATCTTTCGCACACCAACTATCAGTTGAGCATGTTACATCACACAGGTCAAAGGTCAAATGAATGTTGTAAACATAAACAATGCATAGTACTATGTTATGAGACAAGCAGGCAGGCACACACACACACACACACACACACACACACACACACACACACACACACACACACGTAAACACAAATGTATATACTTACACACACACACTCAAACATAAGTAAACACAAATGTACACACACACACACACACACACACACACACACACACACACACACAGACATCATTTACCCAAACTCTAACAGTTAAATACCCACTCAATAACACACTAATACACATTTTTGTCAGACACGCATACCCATTTACAATCGCAAATATTCACTAATACCTACATACTCTCTCTCTCTTTCTTTCTTTCTCTCGCTCTCTCTTTCTCTCTATCTCTCTTTCTCCTCCCGCCCTCTCTCACGCGCTCTCCATCCCTCCCCTCTCTCTCTATATCTATTGCCGGCTCATATATCCTCATTCATACATAAGGAAAAACGCACACATACACGCCGTTTGGCAAAGTGATTAAACTAAATCAGTGTTTCCCAACGTAGGGCCCACGCCCCACAAGGGGGCAATTCGATTGTTAAGGGGGGCAATTCGAAAATGGAAGAAATCGGCTGGATATAACAAAACGGGAAGACTTGAGACTGAAGTTAACTAAATTGGAAACTGACATAAATTCTCTTTGCAGCAAGGATCAAGCGCAATGATCTCACTAAATTTAAATAATTACTAATAATTAAAATAATCTAGGAAAATCTTTCATTAAAATTATTTTGTACTTGAATTTCAGTTCACCATTATATGTTTTGAAAATTTACTTACTGTGTTTGCTCAATAATTTCCTAGCGATTATCGGTACTTTGGCTAGGATCGGGTGCATTTGCTGCTCTCCCCCCAGTAGTGCGCCTGGTCTGGTCGGGGGCCGGGATGATCAAATAAAAACACACCACATATCTTCACCTTAGATGTGGGCCTGACGGACCACTGTGGGCAATAGCTCACAGTGAGACTAAGGGTCCACACCAAAACAAAAAAAGGGGGAGGCGTGGGACTTGTCTGGTCTGGGTAAACTGGTCTGGGGTAACCGCCAACCCCCAATTCCCCCCCCCCCCCCCAAAAAAAAAAAAAAAAAAAAAATTTCACCCAACACAAACGATACACAGCTCCGGCCCCTCTAGGAACCGTGAGCCCTTCTTAAAAAAAATTCAAGTTGCTTTGGTGAACATTTCAATTTTTGAATATTAAAAATCCCCTCTGCTGTGTGTTCACCGTGACGAGGTAGAGGGGCTTGTGTGTTCCAATGACCCCGAGAGCTATGCCGACGGTAGCACAGCTACTGGTAGGGTCACCCATGTCGGACAGGTCAAGGGAGAGGGACCAGACCAAGCGACACACAAACCTGCTGCCTTGTAGGTAGACTGGGGACAATCAAAGGCTAGGGAAAGCACCCCGAATAAATGCTTGTCGAAATCGGATGTACTGAGCCACAGGCTTGACACAGCAGTGCAACGTAACGTAATTCATGATGTCACAAATCAAAATTAATCGTTATGGTGCTAATCCCGCGAAGTCCCATCAGGCGGTGATAGCGCCGGGCCCCCTGCCTCGATGGGGTCCACCCATGACTACTGGTGGTCACCTTCCCCTGTGCTGTGGAGTCAAGGCACAGAGGAGTAGGTTAAGAGCTATTGACCAAATACCCAGGACACTCAACATACTACAGTGGAATGCCGAAGGAGTTTACAAGAAGAAAGTCTCCCTAACAAAGCGTCTTCATACAGATAGAATAGATGTGGCATGCATTCAAGAGACATACCTCAACGCCGATCGCAAATTCTCTGTCAGAGGATACCAGGCCACACGTTTCGACCGCCAAGGACACAAAGGAGGAGTACTAATACTTATACGAAATACAATACCTTGCAGCGAAGTATCTGTGATCTCTGACAACCAAACATAAATTATAGGTGTTGATATAATAATAAAGGACGTGAAAATAAGAATTTACAATTTGTATAGCCCAGCAGATAAGGACCTTACACTCTCAAACATGAAAATAACTGACACAAACTGCATTATTGTCGGAGACTTTAATAGCCGTTCAGAAAGATGGGGATACCCAGATACTGACAAAAGAGGAGATGAAGTGGACGACTGGGAAATAGACGCAAATCTCCATCTACTCAACAAAGCGGATGACACACCGAGCTTCTACTCCAGAAGATGGTTTACCACTTCTACTCCAGACTTAGCTTTCTGCACAGGAGACATCTCCACAAAATCGATCGCCATGTGCTTGAACAATTAGCAGGTAGTGACCACAGACCAATCAAGCTTGTAATGAATATGGAGTATGTTCAACAGGAGCAAAAGCCTTTGCCCCGCTGGAATTACAAACGAGCAGATTGGGACAGATTTGCCATACTAACAGACAAATATTGTGAAAACATAAATACACGATATGGCAACATGAAGCTAATGGTGGAAAGTCTAAACAGAGCAATAATACAGGCGGCCACTGAGTCTATTCCAAGAGGAGCGAGAAAAAATTACAAACCATATTGGACTGAAGAACTACACATTTTGGAGGACAAAGTTGAAGATGCCAGGAAGACAGCAGAGAGAGAACAAACAACTGAAGCGAAGATCTCTCTCAAAGCCATCTCAGCAAAATATAAAAGAACAGTAAATCAAACAACAAGAGATTGTTGGAGGGATAAAACAGAAAACCTGAATTTTGATAGGGATGGAAACAAACTATGGAAACTAGGAAAGCCATGAACAATGAAGGACCTAGAAACAAACAAATAACAATTAAACAAGGAAATGCCTTGTTTACAGAAAAAAAGGCTGCAAATGCACTAATGGAACACTATGCAAGTGCAAATCACATTGATATTACAACCGAACAGAAGAAAGCAATCAAAGACAAACAGATACACCATAGAAATACAGAGACAGCAGCAGAATATATGATGGCAAATCTAACAATGGAAGAAATGGAACAGGCAATGAATACCCAAAAAAAGAAGAAATCACCAGGAAAGGATGGAATCACAAATGAAATGCTAATAGGACTAGGCACCAAGGCAAAAAAGAAAATGCTAGCAGTCCTAAATCACAGCTGGAAGAGAGGAATAGTTCCACAGGCATGGAAGGAAGCTATACTAATACCAGTCCCAAAGAAAGGAAAAGACCTGGAAGAACCAAATGGCTATCGACCTATCAGTCTACTTAGCTGTGTAGGAAAATTGATGGAACGCATTATCAATGGCAGGCTAACATGGCATCTGGAAGAAAACCAACTCTTAACACCACACCAAGCAGGATTCGGAAAGTACAGATCCACTGAAGATCAAATAACCTATATAGCTCAGGAAATAGAGGATGCCTTCCAAGAGAAAAAGCACACACTAGCGGTCTGGATAGATTTAGAAAAAGCATTTGATAAAGTATGGAAGGAAGGACTGAAAGTAAAACTGCAAAAAATGCATGTTTGTGGGAAAATGTATAAATGGATCAGCCACTACCTTGAGAACAGAACTGCCAGGACAAAAGTACAAGGACAAACCAGCAAAATGATGCTGTTAGAGCAAGGTGTCCCCCAAGGAGGAGTTACATTATTCCTAGCATATATAAATGACATCACGGAAAATTTTCCAGCTAGAGTACACACATCCTCCTTTGCAGATGACCTAGCCATATGGACATCTGAAGAATATATTAGTACAGCTAACAGCAGAATATAGCAAGCCTTATTAGCGCTAGAGGACTGGTCAAAATCATGGCTAGTGAAGATAAGTGAGGAGAAAACAACATGCACAGTGTTCTCTCTCTCAAATAAAACTCAGCAATCTAAGCTGGTATTGAATGGAAAAATATTGCGCCATGAAGAAAATCCGAACTATCTAGGAGTCACCTTTGATCGTCGCCTGACATGGAAGACACAGGTTGAGAAAAATCGAACAAGAGCAAGGCAAAGAATGGCAATCATGATAAAGCTTGCTGGTACAACGTGGGGAGCAGATGAGAAAGTCTCAAGAAGTTATATACTGGACGAGTGAGGCCAGTACTGGAATATGGCATTGCAACTTGAGCAACAGCAGCTAAGTCAAACTTTAACAAAATAAGTAGAGTCCAAAACCAAGTAATGCGAATCATAACTGGAAGCCTAAAGACAACGCCTATTAATTAACTTGAAAAGATCACTTGTTTACAACCAATGCAGGATAGAAGAGATAGCAGAGCCCAGCAACAAGCAGAAAAATTTAGAAGATTGACAGACCACCCTATGTATAAAAGGTTTAATGGTTTTGGAAAGGGAAGACTGAAGCGTGACAACTTTGTAGAAACTGCAAAACGAAAGATTAGGGCAGATCCCATTCTTAACATATCAATAGTAAAACCCATTTACAATGCACACAACTTCCCAGCTTGGAGACAGCAGCAACTGCCTGAGATGATAAAAAACATTCCTGGTATTGAGAAAAAGAACACTCAGAATGAAACCGAAAGAAGAAAAATAACCCTAAGTTACATAAAAGAACATTACCCAAGCAGCAATTGGACCCATACAAATACAGATGGATCAGCCAAAAATTCAGTAGAAAATGGAGGAGGAGGAATTCTCCTAACTTTAAAAAATGGAGTGGAAAAAACACAGTCAGTGGCAACTGGAAAATTTTCAAGTAACTTCAAAGCGGAGGTAGAGGATTTTAAAACTGCAGCAGAAATGCTCTTGATGGAGAAAAATAAACAGAAGCAAATAGCTATCTTAACAGATGCAAAGTCAGCTGTCTCAATACTGAAGAGCAAAAACAGCACAGAACTAGCTGACCTAAGAGCAGCACTCCATGGTCTATGCCAGAAATCCAGAAAAGTTGTAATACAGTGGATCCCATCACATTGCAGTATACCTGGAAATGAAAAGGCTGACAGACTAGCAAAAGAGGGTGGACGACTACCACAGCCTGACATAGACATAAACTATATTGAGGCAAAGAGGTTTATAAAAAGCAAATATAGAGCCAAATGGGAGTCAGAGCATCCAGGCCACCAGAAGGATGATGCATATTACAAACTCGACCGAAGAGAACAAGTAGCAATCTTCAGACTCCGCACAGGACATAACAGGCTGAAATACCACTTGTTCAATAAACTAAAGACAGGAGATACCGATGAATGTAATTGTGGAACTGGTAAAATGACAGCTAAACATTTGCTGCAAGAGTGCCCAATATATGCAGAACAGAGAAAGATATTTTGGCCCACACCTGCTTCATTCGAGGACAAGCTCTATGGAGATATCAACAAGCTCAAGTCGACTGCAGCTTACTTTAACTATCATACCACAGGCATGTCGGTTACACAAGCCTCCCAGAGGCATGAAATGGAATATTGCTTGGATAGCAAATCCATTACGTGGAAAGTCCGAATCGAAAGCTCACTGTGTGGGCTTCATAAAAGGTGGAAAAAGTGTCATAGTGGCACAAAATGGAATATTGCTCGGATAGCAAACCCATTACGTTGAAAGTCCGAATCGAAAGCTCACTATGTGGATGTCATCTGCAAACTGCATTCTTCTGGCTTCCGGAAGAACAGCCTATGGTGAAGGAAGGCTCAATATACTGAAGTGAGGCTAAGCAGCCATGTGCAGGACGTGACGATTCCTTGGGTGAGCCCAGTACCAGAGCGCTGTGTGATGGCTCTGCAATTATGGAAGCCTCCTTGGATGGCAGGGAATGCCTAAGGTCTGCCCCTACCTTCCCTTGAGGGCTGACCAGGATACCTTTGGCTGTTCTATATGGGCCAGCTGGAATGGGAGATAACACCACAACAGTGAGAGTCTAACGTCCTAAGAAACCCCCGGGAAGGTTAATCCGGTCAACAAATGCCCGCAGAAGTCGGATGTGTCGGCCTAACGGCGCAAGAACGCAGCTCTGCTGTAAACAGACACAACGCAATCACGTCCGAAAAAAAATAACTGCGGATGAACGCAGAAGAAGAAGAAGAAGAAGAAGAAGAAGAAGAAGAAGAAGAAGAAGAAGAAGAAGTATATTAAAAATGATGCATATGTTGGGGGGGGGGGGATAGAAGGGGAGGGACATAAGAATTTTAGAAAGGCTTAGGTGGGGCATAGCACAAAAAAGGTTGGGAAACACTGATCTAAATGCTTTGAACATTGTTGCCATTTTGACGCTTTTCGCACTAAATTTAGTGTTTTTGCAAGTCATTTAGTGCCAAAATTTTGCAGTTAGCGCGGCCGCGCGAATTTGGTGCTTCACAATTATTTTGGGGGGTGCTTTTTAGTGCTTTTTTTGGGGTGGGTAAAAGTTACTTTGAAAATCATTTTTGGGAACACTAAAAAGCCGAATTTGAACTGAAGCGTGGGAGTAAAACAGTCTTAGTACATTAATGCGCAATATTCACGTAATTTAACTCCCTTTAATACAATTTAGTTAAAGTTAGTGACTGCAAGCACAGGCAATAAGCAATACGTTAAAAGATTGTTTAAACAAGAATGGACTTGAGTTGCAAAGACTAGTTGCACTTGGCACTGACAATGCATCTTTCATGACAGGTGTAAACAATGGAATATATACAAAATTAAAATCCGAAATTCCTCATCTGGTACTAGTTAGAGGTGTATGTCATTCCCTTTAGCCTTTAGCTGGCAGAGTCACAGGCTGCAGCTGCTTGTCTGCCCAGGTACACAGAGTTCATGATTAGAGAAACATATAACTGGTTTTATCACTCAAGTCTTCGTTAAGCAAAGTACAGGGAGCTTTTTGCTTCAATAAATGATGGACAATATCCGCTGAAGGTTGTTCAATTAAGCCAGACACGATGGGTGTTCATTTAATCTGCCATTGTCAGAATATTGCAGCAGTGGGTCGAGCTCAGAACTCATTTTGATATAGCAAGACTCAACGAGCGCTGTTGTACACCAGAACTTCTACATTCTATGTTTAGCGACATGAAAAACTATGTGTATTTCATATTTCTCAAGCATATTCTCGGAGAAGTTCAAAGTGAATAAGAAATTCGAAGCAGATATGAAGGATCCAACAAAACTACTTAGCGATCTTGTCGAACTCACTGATTCTATCAGTTCAAAGATTGCTATTCAGGGAGAAAAAAATAACAGAAAGTGATGCTATTCAAGATTATTTAGATCCTAATCCCAATCTTAGTTATGAGTTTGAGAAAAAAATAGCAGGCTAATAGGTTCCCGATGAGAAAGAAATTCGTGGAAGGTGCATCAAGTTTTTAATAGAGCTGTTGACATAGAGCGTTTTATGTTTGCCCGATAACGTTCGAGTGCTGCAGTCCATGTCATGTATTTGTGGAAGTGAATGTCTACAGCCAATGAAGCACTGTATATTGGATCTTGCTAAAATTTTTGTAGAAGATGCAGCTACTCTCACCCGCATCGATTTCCAGTGGAGAAAACTTCATCATATGCACACTTGGACTGTGGGCAGAAATAGCCTCATACAGGGATGCCACCGGTGAAAATCCTTTCCAAGATCTTACAGATTTAGCTTTAACTGTGCTCATTTTACCTCATTCTAATGCGGACGTGGAGCGTATTTTCAGTCAGATGGGAGTTATAAAATCAAAATTGCGGAACAGACTGAGCATCAAGAGTTTGACGGCTGTTTTGACTATTAGATATGGAATGAAAAGATATGGCAAATACTGTCATGATTATAAACTACCTAAGGATATTCTACGAAAAATTGGATCACAGGAGGCATATACACGTTTCTTTCAATCAACATCATCATCATCATCATCATCGCAGGAGCAAACACAGCAGGAAATGGCTACAGAAACTGAAGAGGAGTTGTCTGACTGGGATAAGCTTCATTCCAATATTCAGTGATAATAATAAATTATAATATGCTACTTTATAACATTTTGAATGAATACCGCCAGTGCTTGTTGTAGTGTTATCCCACAAAATAGTATTGCAATCTAGTGCTTTTTTGGCTCGAGAGTAGTTCTGATTAAGATTTGGCGGATCTGGAATAAACTTCAATGTAATATGAAGTGTTAATAATAAATTATAATGTGCTACCTTGTTACATTTGTAATAAAAACAGTTGGTGCTTTTTTTTTTTGGTGCTTTCCGAAAATTTTGGTGCTTTTTGGTGCTTTTTTTGGTCGATTTTGGTGCTTTTTCATGAAAAGGAGATGGCAACACTGGCTTTGAGAGAGGCTTAAACACCCAGCCAACTTATCACAGACATCAGAAATAGACAGTCACCATGTTTCAGCCACATTATGGACAGAGAAAAACCGAAGCATGTCGTAACAACTGTGAAATTCGTGGGAAGAGAGACAGAGAAAGACAGCGAAAGACAATTCTGGGTAGTGTGATGTCCTGGCACAGCAAGGTCTCAGCATACGAATCGAATCATAGTGTTGGAGGTCATAAAATGCGGAGGAGCGTGATCGCCCACGTCAGACGGGAAGGGATTTGATAACCGGATGAGGCCGGCACGTGTCCAATAATTTCCCATCAGACGTCACGCGCGCTTTGACCGGAAGTGGGTTGTTATTTAGTATTAATAACCCATGGGACGGGCCAAATTTAATGGGACAGACGGGTCGCTTTTCATGAGATCACTATATGTATACATATTGATTAACATTTGCATAAACACAAAGAAGACGGGAGATGAGAAGCTCCCATCAGAAGCTCCTATCTGATAGATAGATAGACAGCATATAGACAGAGAGACAGCTAGACTTCCATCAGATAGTAGGTCAGCATGGCCGAATGGATAAGAACGCGTGTTCTTAAACATCCGGTGTGCTGATGTTAATGTAAGGGGTTCAACCCTTACACCTGACAGTTGGACTAAAATGTTGACCTATCGTTCTTGACTTGGGGACGTTAATTACAAGGACCGCTAAAGTTGTAGTGCGTGTTGTTGTTGTTGTTGTTGTTGTTGTTGTTGTTGTTGTTGTTGTTGTTGTTGCTGTTGTTGTTTGGGTTAAAATGTTAATTCTCGTCCTTGACTTTGTGACTAAATTACAAGTATCTCAGAAGTCACAATGGGTTCGACTGATGGCGAGGGACACTTGTAACCACACACAAAAATCAGTCCAGTGCACTAGAAGTATTAGGTACGGACTACGCTTGGGTTCAAAGCGAGCGAAAGCAACAAGAATGCCTTTTGACTTCCAGAAACTTCCTAGTGCTATTGCTGCTTTTGATTTTTGTAGTCTAGGGAGTAATTTTAACACACGTCTATGCATCCATCCATCTTGATACCCACTTAGTCTGGGTGGACCTGTCTGTCTCTCTGCCTGCGTGTCTACTTTCTTTCCTATCTGCCTGTCTGTCTATCTGACTCTCTGTCTATTTATCTGTCTTTCCCTGTCTCTTTCAGTGTCTGTGCATTTCTCTCTCTCTCTCTCTCTCTCTCTCTCTCTCTCAATGTGTCCATCCATCCATCCATCCATCCATTTATCCATCCATCCACCCATCCATCCACCCATCCATATATCCTTCCATCCATCCATTCCTCCCCCATCAATCCGTATATATCCATCCACCCACCCATCCCTCTATCCATCCACCCACCCACCCACCCACTCATCCATCCATCCATCCATCCACCCATCTATACCTCCATCACTCTACCCATCCACCCACACATACACGTGTCCCTCCACCATCCATCCATTCCCCCCCCCCCATCCATCCGTATCTATCAATCCACCCACTCATCCATCCATCCACCCTTCCATCCATCCATTCTTTCCCCATCCATCCGTATCTATCCATCCACTCATTCATCCATCTATTCATCCTTCTATCCATCCACCCACCCATTCATCCATCCATCTATTCCTCCATCACTCCACCCATCCAAAATTCCCACCCACCCATCCACGCGTCCATCCACCATACATTCATTCATCCACCCACCCACTCATCCATCCGTCCATCCATCTATCTATCTGCCCTTCCGCCTGCCTGCTCGTCTGTCTGTCCGTCTAATTGTCTGTATTTTGCATGTTGCTGTCTGTCTCTCTTTCTATTTCTCTATCTCTTATTGTTATGATCTATTCGTCTCTCTCTTCGTTTCTATCTCTCTATATCTGCCCGTCTGTCTCCCTCAATGTGTGTATGTGTGTGTTTGCGCGCGCGCGCGCGTGTATGTGTGTGTGTCAAACACACAAGACCAGACCATGTTTGCCTTCTTCTACATTCCCAGCGAAAGTGCGGCTAGACAAATTGTGGCCAGAGAAGAGCCGTGGACACAAACGAAGGACGGGACTCGGCCAAACATTGCTAAAGTGAGAACGTTGTGGAAATTAATCGCACAAACCATGTTGTCCCAGAGAATCAATGGCCGCCTGACGTCTACTTAGCTGAATGCACCGAATCGCGGCCAAACTGATTTTTATATTGATCCCTCCTGGCAAGTTAAGGCCTGGAGGGGAAAATGTATGGGTAGAGACATGTTGTTTCAGAAACAACTGCAGACAGACGAACGAGTTTGCTGATAGACACACATGCAGATATACTGTTAGCAGGACGCGTAGATGGGAGAAAGGGTGAACATAATGTTACACACACACACACACACACACACACACACACACACACGCCCATATTCAGACGGACAGACCGACATACGGACATACGTAGACGGATAAACGGAAACACACACAACCACATACACCTTAAGAGAGAGAGAGAGAGAGAGAGAGAGAGAGAGAGAGAGAGAAAGAAAGAGAGAGAGATAGAGATAGAGAGAGAAAGAGAGAGAAAGAGAGACAAATAGACAATCAGAGAGGTAATACATCGACAGATAGAGACACACAGAGATATAACAGACAGACAAACTGAGGCATGAAGTCAAACAGACGTGCAAACAGACAGACGTGCAGATAGAGAGATAGACAGACAGACAAACAGGCAGATAATAGACACACTGAGACATGAAGACAGACAGATGTGCAGACAGACAGACGTGCAAATAGAGAGACAGGAAGATAACAGACAAACTGAGACATGAAGACAGAGAGATGTGCAGACAGTCAGACGTGCAGATAGAGAGACAGACAGACAGGCAGGAGATAACAGACAAACTGAGACACGAAGACAGACATACTTGCAAAAAGGCAGGCGTGTAGACAGACAGACAATTAGATAGACAGGCAGACACACGTGCAACCAAATAGGGCACAGATAGACAGATATAAAATTAGATAGACAGACAATTAGATAGACTGATAGAAAAACAGCTAGACCGACAAATCAACGGATGAGTGAGTGGAGACAGATAGACAGACGATTAGATAGGCAGGCAGACAGACAGACGTGCAACCAGATAAGGCACAGATAGACAGACATACATTAGTTATACATATAGACAGAAAAACAGTCTGTCCGACAAATCGACGAATGAGTGAATGGATGGTTAGATTGATGGATAGACAGACATGACACATAATGTAGACATGCAGACAGGCAAACAAACAAACAAACGGACAGACACATGGATAGACAGATAGACAGATGGGTAGTTTTACATAGACATATAGAACGACAGACAGACAGACCAACCGACCGACCGACCGACAGTCAGCCAGCCAGCCAGACAGACAGACAGACAGATAGCAGCCAGCCAGCCAGCCAAACAGCAGCCAGCCAGCCAGCCAGACGGACAGACGGACGGACGGACGGACGGGCGGGCGGGCGGACGGACGGACGGACGGACAGACAGACAGACAGACAGACAGATAGACAGACAGACGGATATACAGGCAGGTAGTCAGCCAGCCAGACAGACAGCCAGCCAGCCAATCAGACAGACATGTATACTGATTCTGTACCGAGCAAACACAACAAAAATTGATAACAATCCGACCGCGCGAACCCAACACACCGACACAGCAGAATGTGATTGATCGAGCCACAAGTGAACCCCCAGTGAGTTGCATAGGTCATGCAAGACTCCAGAACACATCACATACAGCAGACATAGTCTCTCCGTGATGACCTGAGAGTTCACAAGAGGTCCCAACGTGACGCAAGTAGAAGAGAAACGGTTGGGCATCAACTACGACCTCTTGCCGAGGATTGGATTCATAGTTTCAAATTGCTGTCAAAGACAGGAGGACGGATTTTGAGGAAGAACTTTCAACCTTGGCCTAATTCCCGCAATGCATGTGTTAAAGAGTGGGAAAAGGGGATGAAGGTTCGAGTTAAACGCAGGGTCCCATTATTTGTTATCTGCTTGTAATTTACTAAGCAAATTTATGTTCAGTTGTTTCAGTAATTTGTCATTGCTTTCCAAACGACCGACGCTCGTGCCGTTGTATGAAAACTAGCGCAAGGTGGTCTGCATCTAAATCGTCTGCAGCTGAGGTTTCGAACGGTGTGTGACTACTGGCCAGTCTAACTGTATGACCACCGGCCTTTCTGTCTATTTTTACGACCAATGGCCAGTTACACTGTAAGACCACCGGCCAGTATGCCCATTTCCATAATCACCGGCCAGTCTGTCTATTTCTATGACCACCGGCCAGTCTATCTCTATGACCACCGGCCAGTCTAACTCTATGACCTCCGCCTAGTCTAACTCTATGACCACCGACCAGTCTGTCTAACTCTATCACCAACGACCAGTCTGTCTAACTCTATGACCACCGACCAGTCTGTCTAACTCTATGACCACCGTCCAGTCTACATCAATGACCACCGGTCAGTCTGCTTATTTCTATGACCACCGACCAGTCTAACTGTGTGACCCCGGCCAATCATCTCTATGATCACCGGCCAGTTTGCCTAACTCTATGACCACCGTCCAGTCTGTCTAACTCAATGAACACAGGCCAGTCTGCCTATTTCTATGACCACCGGCCAGTCTATCTCTATGACTATCGGCCAGTCTCTCTCATTCTATGACCACATGCAAGTCTGCCTATTTCTATGACCACATGCCAGTCTGTCTATTTCTATGATCACCGGCCAGTCTAACTCTATGACCACCGTCCAGTCTGTCTAACTCTATGACCATTGTCCAGTCTAACACTATTACCACTGTCCAGTCTAACTCTATGACCACCGGCCAGCCTAACATTATGACCACTGTCCAGTCTAACTCTATGACCACCGGCCAGTCTAACATTATGACCACTGTCCAGTCTAACTCTATGACCACCGGCCAGTCTAACATTATGACCACTGTCCAGTCTAACTCTATGACCACCGGCCAGTCGAACATTATGACCACTGTCCAGTCTAACACTATGACCACAGGTCAGTCCAACTCTATGACCACAGGACAGTCAGACTATTTCTATGATCACCGGCCAGTCTGTCTAACTCTATGACCACCGGCCAGTTTAACTTTATGACCACCTGCCAGTCTAACTATATGACCACCGGCCGGTCTAACTCTATGACCACCGGCTAGTCTAACTCTATGACAACCGACCAGTCTAACTCTATGACCACCGGCCAGTCTAAATCTATGACCACCGGCTAGTCTAACTCTATGACCACCGGCCAGTCTAACTCTAGGACGACTGTCCAGTCTAACATTATGACCACTGTCCAGTCTAACATTATGACCACCGGCTAGTCTAACTCTATGACCAACGGCCAGTCTAACTCTATGACGACTGTCCAGTCTAACATTATGACCACTGTCCAGTCTAACACTATGACCACCGGCCAGTCTAACTCTATGACCACAGGCCAGTCAGTCTATTTCTATGACCACCGGCCAGTCTAACTCTATGACCACCGGCCAGTCTAACTCTATGACCACCGGCCAGTCTAACTCTATGACCACCGGCCAGTTTAACTCTATTTCCACAGGCCAGTCTAACTCTATGACTACCGGCCAGTCTAACTCTATGACCACGGGCCAGTCAGTCTATTTCTATGACCACCGGCCAGTCAAAACTCTATGACCACTGTCCAGTCTAACTCTATGACCACGGGCCAGTCTGACTCTATGACCACCGGCCAGTCTAACTCTATGACCACCGGCCAGTCTAACTCTATGACCACCGGCCAGTCTAACTCTATGACCACAGGCCAGTCAGTCTATTTCTATTACCACCGGCCAGTCTAACTCTATGACCACCAGCCAGTCTAACTCTATGACCACAGGCCAGACTGACTCTATGACCACCGGCCTGTCTAACTCTATGACCACTGGCCAGTCTAACTCTATGACCACAGGCCAGTCTAACTCTATGACCACCGGCCAGTCTAACTCTATGACCACCGGCCAGTCTAACTCTATGACCACAGGCCAGTCAGTCTATTTCTATGACCACCGGCCAGTCTAACTCTATGGCCACTGTCCAGTCTAACTCTATGGCCAACGGCTAGTCTAACTCTATGACCACCGGCCAGTCTAACTCTATGACCACCGGCCAGTCTAACTCTATGACCACCGGCCAGTCTAACTCTATGATCACAGGCCAGTACGTCTATTACTATGACCACCAGCCAGTCTAACTCTATGACCACCAGACAGTCAGTCTAAGTCTATGACCACCGGCCAGTCTGCCTATTTCTATGACCACAGGCCAGTCTGCTTATTTCTATGACCACAGGCCAGTCTGCCTAATTCTATGACCACAGGCCAGTCTGTCTATTTCTATGACCACCTGCCAAATGTCTAACTCTATGACCACTGTCAAGTCTAACTCTATGACCACCGGCCAGTCTAACTCTATGACCACCGGCCAGTCTGACTCTATGACCACCGGCCAGTCTAACTCTATGACCACCGGCCAGTCTAACTCTATGACCACCGGTCAGTCTAACTCTATGACCACCGGCCAGTCTTACTCTATGACCACCGGCCAGTCTAACTATATGACCACCGGCCAGTCTAACTCTATGACCACCGGCCAGTCTAACTCTATGACCACCGGCTAGTCTAACTCTATGACCACCGGCCAGTCTAACTCTATGACCACCGGCCAGTCTAACTCTATGACCACCGGCCAGTCAGTCTATTTCTATGACCACCGGCCAGTCTAACTCTATGACCACCGGCCAGTCTAACTCTATGACCACAGGCCAGTCAGTCTATTTCTATGACCACCGGCCAGTCTAACTCTATGACCACCGGCCAGTCTAAATCTATGACCACCGGCCAGTCTAACTCTATGGCCACTGTCCAGTCTAACTCTATGACCACCGGCCAGTCTAAATCTATGACCACCGGCTAGTCTAACTCTATGACCACCGGCCAGTCTAACTCTATGACCACCGGCCAGTCTAACTCTATGACCACCGCCAGTCTAACTCTATAACCACAGGCCAGTCAGTCTATTTCTATGACCACCGGCCAGTCTAACTCTATGACCACAGGACAGTCAGTCTGTCTAAGTCTATGACCACCGGCCAGTCTGCCTATTTCTATAACCACAGGCCGGTCTGCTTATTTCTATTATCACCAGCCTGTCTGTCCATCTCTATGACCACCAGCCAGTCTGTCTATTTCAATGACCACCGGCCAGTCTGTCTAACTCTATGGCCACCGGTGAGTCTGTCTAACTCTAATGACCACCGGCCAGTCTATCTCTATTACCACCGTCCAGTCTGTCTAACTCTATGACCATCGTCCAGTCTAACTATATGACCACCGGCCAGTCTGTCTAACTCTATGACTACCGGCCACTCTGTCTAACTCTATGACCACCGGCAAGTCTGTCTAACTCTATGACCACCGACCAGTCTGTCTAACTCTAAGACCACCGGCCAATCTAACTCTATGACCACCGTCCAGTCTAACTATATGACCACCGGCCAATCTAATTATATTATCACCGGCCAGTCTGTCTAACTCTATGACTACCGGCCAGTCAGTCTATTTCTATGACCACCGGCCAGTCTAACTCTATGACCATCGGCCAGTCTAACTCTATGACCACAGGCCAGTCAGTCTATTTCTATGACCACCGGCCAGTCTAACTCTATGACCACCGGCCAGTCTAAATCTATGACACCGGCCAGTCTAACTTTATGGCCACTGTCCAGTCTAACTCTATGACCACCGGCCAGTCTAAATCTATGACCACCGGCTAGTCTAACTCTATGACCACCGGCCAGTCTAACTCTATGACCACCGGCCAGTCTAACTCTATGACCACCGCCAGTCTAACTCTATAACCACAGGCCAGTCAGTCTATTTCTATGACCACCGGCCAGTCTAACTCTATGACCACAGGACAGTCAGTCTGTCTAAATCTATGACCACCGGCCAGTCTGCCTATTTCTATAACCACAGGCCGGTCTGCTTATTTCTATTATCACCAGCCTGTCTGTCCATCTCTATGACCACCAGCCAGTCTGTCTATCTCAATGACCACCGGCCAGTCTGTCTAACTCTATGGCCACCGGTGAGTCTGTCTAACTCTAATGACCACCGGCCAGTCTATCTCTATTACCACCGTCCAGTCTGTCTAACTCTATGACCATCGTCCAGTCTAACTATATGACCACCGGCCAGTCTGTCTAACTCTATGACTACCGGCCACTCTGTCTAACTCTATGACCACCGGCAAGTCTGTCTAACTCTATGACCACCGACCAGTCTGTCTAACTCTAAGACCACCGGCCAATCTAACTCTATGACCACCGTCCAGTCTAACTATATGACCACCGGCCAGTCTAATTATATTATCACCGGCCAGTCTGTCTAACTCTATGACCACCAGCCAATCTGTCTAACTCTTTGACCACCGGCCATTCTGACCATATCTATGACCAACGGCCAGTCCGCCTAAATCTATGACCACCGGAGAGTCTGCCTAACTCTAATGACCACCGGCCAGTCTAACTCTATGACCACCAGACAGTCTGTCTAACCGTATAAAACAAAGCATTTTATAGAAGGCAGACAGACTCTTTTGTGGGTGAAGCTAGAACAAGGCAGACTGGTGTATACATACAGCAGTTGAACAGTTTGACAAAGGCATACTACAGGCAGCATGGGACACAAAACCAAAAATTGCCAGCAAGCAGTGTAATCCCCCATTGGAACAGCTGCGTAATGATGTGGAAACATCCCGAAAACAAGCAGTGACCACACCATGTCAAGAATACCAAAATAAATACCAGCACGCAAAGGACACATTTTAAAGGACTAATCTACAGATTCGGTGGAGAAGCTGATAGGAGACAAGTCAGTGCGCAAATCAAGTAGTTTTTCTGGAATGATTGATGAAATGATCGAGGATAAACCCTTATATATTTGTTATCCCGCCCCCTTGTTTTGTCACAAAAACGGACCTCATTTTTCAAATATTGGAGGGTGTTTTCCTGGTTACTTCCGGGTGATCCGGCGAGAACCGGACCGACCTGGTGTGCGGTGTGCGGTGATCGGCGCGAGCCGGGCACGCGAACCAGCGCGAATCGACCGACGTGGGGTGATCGGTGATCGGGTTCGAACCCCGCCATGTAGCGATCGAACCCCTCCTACAGACATCGAAGTCAATTTGACAGTTCGATAAGTGACAGACTGAAGGCAGTGGAAAATGATTTGGGCCATCACTCGGATGAACCGAATGATCCAAAATTGGACATATGTATAAATTTTCATTGCTCAGAATGATAGTTACCAAAAGTAATATTCCGCCGGTGTCCATATAGGGTACCCATGCTTCAACTCTAAGCTCTAGGCGAAAATGTGCGTAATAAATACTAGCTAGGCATACATTAATATTAATACATTAATCCTAACATATTAAATGGGTATATTTGCAAACGAAAATTAATAGTCTCAGTTTGATTCTTTCCTCTATAGTCTCCCCTGAACTGTCTTTGGTAGATACGCGCGCCCAACCGAAACAGGTAACGAACAGCGCGCACACGCTAACTAAACTGCACTCGCCTGACCTGAGTAAGTAACACGACCTCAGCCAAATAAATGCAAACATGAAATTCCAGCCCGCCTGCAACAAAGTAAAATTCACAACAGCGAGGCTAGCGCTATGTCAGAAATGACACGATAATTAAACTGAGGCTGGTGGCATATTATTATGTGAACTGGTCAGAGGAAACCGGAATTCCACATTCATAGCTCTCTCTCTCTCTCTCTCTCTCTCTCTCTCTCTCTCTCTCTCTCTCTCTCTGGCTTTCTCTCTTTACCTCTCTCTCCCTTTCTCTCTCTTTCTCTCTCGCTCTCTCTCTATCTCTCTTTCTCTCTCTTGCACTCTCTCTTTCTCTCTTTCTTTCGCTCTCTATCGCTCGTTCACGCTCTCTCTATTTCCCTCTCTTTCTCTCTCTCTCTATCTCTCTCGCATCCCTCTTTCTCTTTCGCCCTCTCTCTTTCTCGCTCTGTATCTCTCTCCCCTCCCTCCAGCTCTCTCAGTTAGGGTATTCCCAGAAGCACTACAAAACTGCGACATCCAAGCGAAGTCAATGAAACAAGCCCCGTCTCTCTCTCTCTCTCTCTCTCTCTCTCTCTCTCTCAGTCGATCTCTCTCACCCCCCCCCCTCTCTCAGTTAGGGCATTCCCACAACCACTACAAAAATGTGACATCCAAGCGAAGTCAACGAGACAAGCCCCATCTCTCTCTTTCTTGCTCTCTCTATCTCACTCGATCTCTCTCTCACCCCGTCCCCGCCTCTCTCTCTCTCTCTCTCTCTCTCTCTCTCTCTCTCTCTCAATTAGGGCATTCCCAGAACCACCACAAAAATGTGACGTACAAGCGAAGACAACGATACAATACCCGTCTCTCTCTATCCCTCTCGATCTCCCTACCACTCTCACTTGCTCTCTCTCTTTCTCTCTCTCTCTTTCGCCACGCTCCCTGACTCGCCAACTCTCTCGTTCAGCTCTTTCTGTTCTCGTTCTGATAAATTAAGTGTTACTTTACAGATGTCCCCTGCGAGTATGTAACCTGGTCCATGAACTTTCAAATCTCACATTGGCTCTACATACGGTCATTTGTAAGGATACAGCCGATACATATGGTTATGAGGGATACTGCAGAAAAAGGTGTCATGTTTATGTGTGTGTATGCGTGCATGTGTGTGTGTGTGTGTGTGTGTGTGTGTGTGTGTGTGTGTGTGTGTGTGGGTGTGAGACGGCGTGCGCCGTTCTTCTTTCGCGCCTTCCTTAACCAAACGAGCAGCGCTGGCATTTCCGGGTACGCCACAGTGGGATGGCATCCACTGTAGTGTGATCTTATACTGACTGCTACATTTAGAAAAAAGCCTTTCTATTAGCCAAAAAGGAGAGAGGTGATCACCGACACCATTCGGGGAAGTCATGTCTTTTACCTAACAACTAGCGAGTCATACACAACGAGTGTATAACGCAACCTATCAGAGGCATAATATTACACACGAACACAACAAGCTGTCCCAAATCGACCTTAGGCAATGCATGTAACATGACATGTCACGTGTCCGCTGTCCTAACCAATTATCACATAGCAAATTAGGCATTTACACTTTCATTACCTCTCTGTGTATCCGTGCGGGTCTTTACAGCTTTCTCCAGAAACTCATTTCAAGAACAATATATGTTTTCCAGCCTGTTCAGTGCCATGATTCACATCCAGACAAAAGTACAGCTTCTATGTACTACTTCAACAGTCAAATAAGAAAATATATTAGACAAAGTATTGAAAATATTGGTCAGATGCAGCAATATCTCGTCAAGTCTTATAAAAAAAAACTAGGAACATTTGTTAATCTATTGGGAAAAATATCAACCAAGTAGGAAACTTTGTTAGTCAAATAGGAAAAATATTTACCACGTAACGCAATATATTGTCAAAACTTATGAAAAATAGGAAAATGTATTAGCCAAAGGCGAAGATTATTGACCACGAAACAAAATATATTGTCCAAATGTATGAAAAGTAGGAAAATATGCTAGCCAAATGGAAAAATATTGATCAAGTAACGAAATATCTCCACCAAACTTATGAAATGTAGGTAAATGTGCTAATCAAATGAGAAAAATCTAGGTCAAGTAGGAAAATGTGTTAACAAAATGGGAAAAATATGGTACACATAACGAAATATATCGACCACACTTATGAAAACAAGGAGAATATGTTAGCCAAGTAGGAAAAATATTGGTGAAGTAAGAAAATTTGTTAATCAAACGAGGAAAATATTGACCAAGTAACGAAATACATAACAGAAACTTATGAAAAGTAAGAAACTTTGTTAACCAAATGTGAAAAAACAACAGCCAAAGAGAGAAATATTTCAACTAAACTTATAAAAAGTAGGAAACTTTGTTAACCAAAGCGAAAATGTTGGTCAAATTTCATTCAAACTTATAAAAAAATAGTAGGAAATTGTAGTAATTTGTTAACGAAATGGGAAAAATCTTGGCCAGGTAGGAAAATGTGCTAGCCAAATGGGAAAACAAAATATTGACCAAGTAACGAAATGTCCCTGCCAAACGTTAAAAAAAAAAATTTCAACAATAAAATTGTACAAAAATTAACAATTAAATTTCTACATGAAACATTCAATTTGGAAACAATAAAGAGAAATTTAATTGTTAATTTTTGTACAATTTTATTGTTGAAATTTTATTCTTTCATTCAACGACAGAGACTTATTGCATAGGATACTTTACATTTTCTGAAATACAGCTTTTGTTTGCATAGGGGATAGACGATTATCTCTAGTAGGTTGGAAATTTGCCCAATCAGCAAAAAAACCAGTTGTGGTGTTATCAAAGAGAATGTTAGTGTTAAGTAGTAAGAAACGTTGAAAGTCGGTTTGAAGATGAGGTAGATGGTAGTCAAGGGGTCAATAAGGCAGACTTGGTTTGAAGAAAAGATCAACTTTATAACAAGCACTGATGGTTGTTGGAGACTTGCCGCTATTGCGGATATGAAATGACAACGTGAGATATTTTTCCCATTTGGTCAACAAATGTTCGTATATTTCATAAGTTAGGATGCGAAATTTCTTTACTTGGTCAATATTTTTCACCTTTGCTTAACAAAGTTTCTTATTTTTACTAAGTTTAGAAGAGATTTTTATAAGTTTGGTCGAGAGATTTCTGTATTTGGCCAACGTTTTTTCCCTTTTGGTCATCATATTTTCCTACTCTTTTATAAGTGTGGCTGCAATATGTCTAAGTTTGGTTGAACTTTAGCTAAGATTTTTCACTTTAATTAACAAAGTGTCCTACTACTTTTTATAAGTTTGGTTGCAATTTGGCCAAGCTTTTCACATTTGGTTAACAAAGTTTCCTATTTATTATAAGTTTAGTTGAAATTTGGCCAAACTTTTCACATTTGGTTAACAAAGTTTCCTATTTTTATAAGTTTGGTTGAAATTTGGCCAAAAGTATTTCACTTTGGTTAACAAATTTTCATACTTTTCATAAGTTTGACTGAGATCTTTATAAGTTTGGTTGAAATGTGGCCAAAATCTTTCACTTTGGTTAACAAATTTTCCTACTTTTCATAAGTTTGGTTGAAAATTGGCCAAACTTTTCACATTTGGTTAACAAAGTTTTCTATTTTTTATAAGTTTGGTTGAAATTTGGCCAAAATATTTCACTTTGGTTAACAAATTGTCCTACTTTTCATAAGTTTGACTGAGATTTTTATAAGTTTGGTTGAAATGTGGCCAAAATCTTTCACTTTCCTTAACACATTTTCCTACTTTTGTAAGTTTGGTTGAAAATTGGCCAAATTTTTCACATTTGGTTAACAAAGTTTCCTATTTTTTTTTTATAAGTTTGGTTGAAATTTCGCTAAACTTTTCACATTTGGATAACAAATTTTCCTTGTTTTTATACGTTTGGCTGTGATATGTTTCAGTTTGGTTACTTTTCATAAGTTTTGATGTGCTAGTTCGTTACCTGGTCAATCATTTCCCTTCTTTTTATAAGTTTGGTTGAGATATTTATGTGTTTGGCCGATCTTTTTCCCATTTGGCTGACAAATTTTCTTACTTTTTATAAGTTTAGTTGAAATATTTCTCTCTTTGATCGATATTTTTTCACCTTTTATTAACAGTTTCCAACTGTTCATAAATTTGGCCGATATATTTCGTTATTTGTTTAATATTTTTCTCATTTGGCTAATATATGTCCTTACTTGGTCAAGATTTTCCCCATTTTTTATAAGTGTGGTTGAGATTTGTTTGTGTTTGGCCGATCATTTTCCCATTTGCCTGACAAAATTTCTTTTGTTTGGCTAACAAATTTTCCTAGTTTTCATACGTGGGGACGAGATATTTCGTTATGCGCACCATATTTTTCCCGTTTGGGTAGCAAATTTTACTACCTGGCCAAGATTTTTCTCATTTGGTTAACAAATGTTCCTATTTTTCTTTAAAAGTTTGGATTACATTTGACCAAAATTTTCCCTTTGGTTAACAAAGTTTCATACTTTTTATAAGTTTAGTTGAAATATTACTCTCTTTGGCTGTTTTTTTTTCACATTTGGTTAACAAAATTTGCTACTTTTTCATGAGTTTGGGTGATGTATTTCGTTACTTGGTCAATATTTTTTCCTATTTGACTAACAAATTTTCCGAGTTTTCATAAGTGTGGTCGAGATATTTCGATACGTGTACCATATTTTTTCCCCATTTGGTTAACACATTTTCCCACTTGACCTAGAATTTTCTCCTTTGATTAACACATTTTCCTACATTTCATAAGTTTGATGGAGATATTTCGTTACTTGATCAATATTTTTCCATTTGGCTAGCAAAGTTTCCTACTTTTCATACGTTTGGACAATATATTTTTGTTTCATGGTCAATAATTTCCCCCTTTGGCTAACACACTTTCCTACTTTTCATAAGTTTGGACAATATATTTCGTTACGTGGTAAATATTTTTCCTATTTGACTAACAAAGTTTCCTACTTGGTTGATATTTTTCCCAATAGGTTAACAAATGTTCCTACTTTTTAAAATAAGATTTGACGAGATATTGCTGCATTTGACCAATATTTTCAATACTTTGTCTAATATATTTTCTTATTTGACTGTTGAAGTGGTACATAGAAGCTGTACTTTTGTCTAGATGTGAATCATGGCACTGAACAGGCTGGAAAACATATATTGTTCTTGGAAATGAGTTTCTGGAGAAAGCTGTAAAGACCCGCACGGATACATAGAGAGGTAATGAAAGTATAAATGCCTAATTTGCTATGTGATAACGTCGCTGGTTAGGACAGCGGACACGTGACATGTCATGTTACATGCATTGCCTAAGGTCGATTTGGGGCGCTTATTGTGTTCGTGTGTAATATTATACCTCTGATAGATTGAGTTATACACTCGTTGTGTATGACTCGCTAGTTGTTAGGTAAAAGATATATCTTCCCCGACTCGTGTTGGTGATCACCGCTCTCCTCTATGACTAAGAGAAAGGCTTTTTTCTTGATGTAGCAGTCAGTATAAGATCACACTACAGTAGATGCCATTTCACTGTGGCGTACCCGGAAATGGCAGCGCTGCTCACTTGGTTTAAGGAAGG
>OY992876.1:329946134-330000056 GCA_963921405.1 Cepaea hortensis | reverse complement strand
AAAGAGAGGGCGAGAGAGAAAGAGAGAGGGCGAGAGAGATAGAGAAAGAAAGAGAGTGAAAGAGAGATAAAGAGACAGAGAGAGCGAGAGAGAGAGAGAGAAATAGAGAAATAGAGAAAGAAAGAGTGAAAGCTAGCGAGAGAGAAAGAGACGGAGAGAAAGAGAGAGAGCGAGAGAGAGAAAGAGAGAGAGAGAGAGCGAGAGAGAGAAAGAGAGAGAGAAAGAGAGAAAGAGAGAGTAGTAAAAAGTGAAAGCTAGAGAGAGAGAGAGAGAGAGAGAGAGAGAGCTATGGATGTGAAATTGCGGTTTCCTCTGACCAGTTCACATAATGATGTTCTACCAGTCTCTCTTTCTGTTTGTATCGTGTGGTACTGATTACCAGGAGAGCAACAACGGTCATTTTAATTATCTTGTCATTTCTGACACAGCGCTAGCCTCGCTGTTGTGAATTTTACGTTGTTGCAGGCGGGCTGGAATTTCCTGTTTGCATTTATTTGGCTGAGGTCGTGTTACCTACTCAGGTCAGACGCGTGCAATTTAGTTAGCGTGGGCGCGCTGTTCATTACCTGTTTCGGTTGGGCGCGCGTATCTACCAAAGACAGTTCAAGGGAAACTATTGAGGAAAGAATCAAACTGAGACTATTAATTTCCGTTTGCAAGGGATTTAGCTCGCGGTGTTATTATTTTCTTATTTTTCAAAGATGTTCATAAACTGTTATTAATTATATTATTTGAAATTAATATTTATATTTTAAGATTAATAATCTACGTTATACCTACTAGAAATATACCCATTTAATATGTTGTTAGGATTAATGTATTAATGTTAATGTATGCCTAGCTAGTATTTATTACGCAGATTTTTCGCCTAGAGCTTAGAGTTGAAGCATGGATACCTTATGTAGACACTGGCGAAATATTACTTTTGGTAACTATCATTCTGAGCCGTGAAAATTTATTCATACGTCCAATTTTGGATCACTCGGTTCATCCGAGTGATCGCCCAAATCATTTTCCACTGCGTTTAGTCTGTCACTCCTCGATTTGTCATATTGACTTCTATGTCTGTATGGAGGGGGTTGATCTCTACATGGCGTTGTTCGAACCCGATCACCGATCACTCCACGTTGGCCGATTCGCGCCGGTTCGCGTGCCCGGCTCGCGTCGATCACCGCACACCGCACACCAGGTCTGTCCAGAAACCAGATCACCCGGAATTAATCAAGAAAACACCCGCCAATTTTTGAAAAATGAGGTCCGTTTTTGTGACAAAACAAGGGGCGGGATAACAAATATATAAGGATTTATCCTCGATTATTCCATCAATCATTCCAGAAAAAACTACTTGATTTGCGCCCCTGTAACTACTCAAGTCTCTCAGGTTTGAAAGAGCCATAAGGAGTTGTGAGAACTAGCAGAACAACTTAACAACGAGGACACAGAGGGAAACTCAAAGACTGCATGAAATAAAGATGGACACATTTAAGAGAAAAATGCGGGCAGCTGAACATTTTGCACTCATGTGTACATGTGGATTCCTGCAGCAAACAGCAGATCACATACTTCAAGACTGCCACCAGTACGACATATCAAGGCAAACCTTTTGACCTAGAGAAAAAACAATGGGAGAATAATTGCACCCACCACCAAGTAGACCAAGAACCACAGTAAATCGTACAAGACACAACATTACAGATGTAGGCAATTTATTCCAAGCGGACGAACCAAAGAAAAGGAGAAGAGTTGAGGAAAAGGATGAGGAGAAGGGTGGAGAGGTAGAAGAAAAGACAAGAATGAAGAAGATAAAGAAGAAAGAGGAGGGGAGGAGGGGGTGGAGAAAGTGAGTAGGAAGAGAAGAAAGACAAAGGAGAGGAAGAAGAAAAGAAGATTAGATTCTCCTCTCTATCTGTAGACTGCTAAGAACATGAAAATACCGCAGAAGATTAGAACTGATGAGAACAGGAAACTGTTCAGAAGAAGATAATAACAGATGAGAACAGAAAACTGTCAGAAAAGAAGATTATAACTAATGAGAACAGAAAACTGTCACAAAAGATTAGAACTGATGGGAATAGGAAACTGTCACAGAAGAAGATTAGACCACATGAGAAAAGAAAACTATTACAGAAGATTAGATTAGAACTAATGAGAACAGGAAACTTTTAGAGAAGAAGATTAGAACAGATTAGAATAGATAACTATTGCAGAAGAACAGGCGACAACAGGAAATTGTCACAGAAGAAGATTAGAACAGATGAGAACAGAAAAAGAACAGTTGCGAACAGGAAACTGTCACAGAAGATTAGAACAGATGAGAACAGGAGACGGTCACAGCAGATTAGAACAGATGAGAACAGGAAAATATCACAGAAGAAGATTAAAACTACATCACGTCAATAAAATCGTAATTATGACTAGATGTAAGGTAGTTTCGACTAGTATATAAACACATTTACATGATTCTCTTTCACATGAATGACCATTGTTGACTTGCCAGCAGGGCAACTCTGCAGGTTTTGATTGATTGTTGACTCGCCAGCAGGGCAACTCTGCGGGTATTGATTAAGTGATTGATTGATTGATTGTTGACTGCCGGAGATCTTTACAAAGCTGTTACCGAAAGAAGTAATCGATAATACTGAAATCGAAGCCAGACTTGTTCCGTTCTGCAATGTAAACCCGGCAATATTAATCGATATTTCATTGACTGTTGTCATAATTCCACGCGTTTGATCTATGAGGGTCGGAGGGTGTGAGAAACGTTAATGTAAGGCTATTCCATTTCTTGCTATGGAAAAAGCGGTGAGGAAGAGGTAGAGAGAGAGAGAGAGAGAGAGAGAGAGAGAGAGAGAGAGAGAGAGAGAGAGAGAGAGAGGAGGGCTTGACAGAGAGATTGAGGGAGGGAGAAGGAGTGAAGGAAAGATATGGGAGGAAGAGACTGATGGAGGGAGAGACAGGGATGGAGACAGAATCATTGAAGGAGAGAGCATAGAGAAAAGAGAGAGAGAGAGAGGGAGAGAGGAATATGGGTAAGGAGAAGGAGACATAGAGAGATAAAGAGAGAGAGAGAGAGAGAAGAGGTGGGTATGGAGAGAATAATCGAGGACACATGTGCATATATGATTTTGCTGGGGGGGGGGGGCGAGAGATTCGTGGCGGTGTGGAGGTGGGGGGGGGGGGAGGAGGGGAAGAGAGATTTTTCTAATCGTATATACCTTGATATAATTTCCATGTCTATAAAGATGATCAAACGGGAAACATACTCTCCTGTTCACAAAACCTCATTTTCTGTCACATACCCTTATTTCTCGTCATTTACCCTATTTTCTCGTCTCATTACCCTCCTGTCAAATACCACCCTGTCACATACCATCATGTCAATAACTTCCTGTCTCATACCCTCCTGTCACATAGCCTCTGTCTACTCTTATACCCTCCTGTCACACAGCAGGATACCACGCAATTACGCAGTGAGCTATGCCAATTACTGCAACACGATATGGTACTCGCCCTGCTTTAGACCCCCAGGAAGGTGTAGTGCCGGGCCCTATGCCCCGAAAGGGTCCAACCAAAACGACTGGGGGTCCTTCTCAGATATCCTGTGGAGACAGGGGACCTGAGAATAGAGCGTCCGGCCATACCAAACAAAGACTAAAAACAATTCACCATAATGGAGAGGAAGTCAGCAAAGAAAGGAAAAAAAAAAAAAAAAAAAAAAATATATATATATATAACATCTGGAACCAAGACAAAGTAAGTGTATGTCGCTTGCAAGAAACTCACCTCAATGAAAACATAGCCTTCAAAATCAAAGGCTACCAGTGTTACCGATTTGAACGAACTGACAACTTTCTCTCTTTCAAGTTCCTCTCCTCACGCCCACCGACAAGTTCCTCTCCTCACGCTGACAAGTTCCTCTCCTCACGCCCACCGACAAGTTCCTCTCCTCACGCCCACCGACAAGGTAATCTCCTCACGCCCACCAACAACTTTCTCTCCTCACGCCCACCGATAAGTTCCTCTCCTCACGCCCACCGACAAGTTCCTCTCCTCACGCCCACCGACAAGTTCCTCTCCTTACGCATGACAAGTTCCTCTCCTCACACCCACTGACAACTTTCTCTCCTCACACTTCCTCTCCTCACGCCCACCGACAAGTTCCTCTCCTCACGCCCACCGACAAGTTCCTCTCCTCACGCATGACAAGTTCCTCTCCTCACACCCACTGACAACTTTCTCTCCTCACACTTCCTCTCCTCACGCCCACCCACAAGTTACTCTCCTCACACCCACCGACAAGTTACTCTCCTCACACCCACCGACAAGTTCCTCTCCTCACGCCCACTGACAAGTTCCTCTCCTCACGCCCACTGACAAGTTCCTCTCCTCACGCCCACTGACATTTTTCTCTCCTCACACCCGACATGTTCTTGCCGAATTTTACAGCCCGTGGTTTTATTATTGATTATACGTTTGAAGTTTTGGGTAACTTTTATATTCATATTTTCATGCCATGTATTTCATATAGTTGTATAGTTGTGTGTTTGATGTTTCTGTGCTGACGAAGGCTTTGGCCGCAACGTTTATTTTGTTGCTTGTGATCGTGTTCTGGTGAAACTAACCGTCTACTTCTCGTTTTGTGCTGAATCATTCATTAAATAGAGAAAGAACGACAGAACGAACGAACAAACGAACGAATACAAGAACGAACTTTATATTCAAAGGGTCAGAAATTGGGTACGCAGATCCCTGTACATTTGGCCATTCCAGTCACTCATCTGTCACACACGAGTTATCGATAATGGATGTTACATTTGCACTGGAGAAATAAATTGTATAACGAATGCTGTAAACACACACCAAACATAAACAATTCATATTTCAATGTTATGGGACAGGAGGGTATGTGACAGGAAGATATATGACAGGAGGGTATGTGACAGGAGGGTATATGTCAAGAGGGTACGTGATAGGGAGATTTGTGACAGGAGGGTATGTGACAGGAGGGTTTGTGACAGGAGGGTACGAGACAGGAGAGTATATGATAGGAGAGTATGTGATACGAGACAGGAGGGTATGAGAAGGAGTGTATGAAACAAACGGGTATGAGACAAGAGCGCGAGACAAACAGCGTAACCACGTCGCCATTATAGGGTCATTGTGTTATGTGTCTTGTTTGGTGACATCTTCCGCAATGAAAATGCTCAGTGAACGGAAATGTCCGTTATAATACTTGATCACGTGATGATGTACCATGTTTGGCCCGAAGCTAATTTGTGTTTGGCACTGAATCGACTCTTTGTGATGCATCCATCCAGCAGGAATCAATACCGTTGTGGATGCCACTGGATAACTCTGCTGACTTCCCTCTATATATGGACATCTAACTGTTTGCACACCTTCGGCTCCACATTGTCTTATTTGGCACTTTTCACAATTGAACTTCTGCACCGCCTTCCTAGCAAATAAATGTTATAATTTCATTTTTTTTTTCATTTGATCTATTTGTGTTTTTCCTGAGGAAGATTAGTGTAATCGAAACGTCGTTCGTTGCGTCGTAGTATACTTATACTTATTATTATTATTATTATTATTATTATTATTATTATTATTATTATTATTTTTATTTTTATTATTATTATTGATTTTATTTTATACCCCCCTTCCCCGATGTGATTTACGTTTGTCGTCGTGGAGTTAGTTGCGAGGTATGAACACTGTGTTTGTGTTTAGTATCTCTCACCTTTTCGCAAGAGTTACACATACCTTTTTTCGCATATCCTTTACAGGACATCGCTGTCAACATTAGCATCTTTCAGCTGATTGTTAATTTCTTGGCAAAATTACGATCAGTAGTTTGCCATTGCTTTCTGAGCGACCGGCTCACATACCCATAAGTTACTAACGCGGCGAGAACCGCTACTGATTCTCGAGAAAGGTTACGTTCCTCTCGTGGATATACGGGATTACGGAGAAAGACGTTAACACCTAGGCCAGGGAGACCGGCTACACATGCCTAACTGTTTATATTTCCTAAACAAACAGACAGACCAGACAGACCGGCGAGCAGCAGACTTGCAAACAGACAGACGGACAAACAGACAAACAGACAGGCAGACTGCAAGTCAGACATGGAGGTGAACAGACAGAAAGACAGTCTGATCGAGAGGTAGACAGATTAACAGACGTACTGACGGACTAAAAGACAGACAGGCAGGCGGACATACAGACAAACAGGCAGATAAGATCTCTGACCTAGGATCTAAGATTCTTATCGCATCGCTTCATTGCATTGGCACTCTTCTAGAAATTTCTCCTGAATTTGTTGTCAAAGTTAGGGAAATTGCCCGTGTTGCGTGCTCAACTAACAAGGTCAAGAAATGAGAAGCGAAGACCCTCGTCTAACTATCGAAGCCGAGCTGAATTAAAATCGATTTTCTAGTTTTTCTACAGGCCCGCTTGATTAGAATTTCTCAACCTGAGACTTGGGCTATTTTAGAATTTTTATCTGTTTACTTGTAGAATACCGTGTTTTCTTTTCTAAAATTGTGAAGGGAAATAATGAAATTAGATTTTTCAAGGGAAATAAATGAAGTTTGTGTACAAGGAGAGAAGATAATAATTGAGTTCATATTGAACTTTTAGAGTGCATGATTTAAAAAAAAAAAACTGTATTTAAAAAAAACAAAAAACATTTTTGTGAGTAAGTATCAGATAATGATTGGTAATAATGAGTTGAAGCTCTTTTATTTCAGATCCACAAATAACTAAATATTCCATTAGATGTCAACATTCAGGTTAACTCTCCCTGGAAGGTGCGAACTCACATCTGAACATACAGTTTGCTTTATTAATGGTCCCGGGGCTGATGCTAAATAAACACCAGCTATTTTTGTTAGTGCACTAACTGGTCCAGGAGGTGTACCTTCTGGGGGAATCGTCAACCTAATTAGGTTTCACCTGTCAACAGAGGCGCAGAAAGCCGTGTATAAATGTCTCTTTACCAAGCCTAGGGATAAACATATCACTAGAGCATCTAGAGAAAAAAAAAAACCTTTAAATTAATATATAGGGAAATAGTAGGTTATAAAACCCTGAGAAATGACCAAGGATACCTCAAGTGTTGGTAAGCAACACAGTAAAACTCACACCTTTTGCCGCAGGTATTTCCAGATTCAGAAGAAGATCTGTGCAAGATGCGCCTACCCCAGCCTTGGCCTCCGGCACTACAACTTGTCTAAGAAGTCAAAGAAGTTGGACAAATATTATGATGGCAAACAAAAACAAGAAAACATTAATATCTCGGCGTTTTGCTTTTAGCGTGTGATCGCTTCTGGGCTTTTGGCTAAGATAAAAGTGTAGATATATCTGCAGTTGATCTGGCTAGGGCGCGAAGACGGTTATCCAAAAGGCAAACTCGAATGACTAAATCACTGTGCACTAACACACGCAAACGGGCCTTTATGGACCACAATGGGCCGAAAGTACATAGTGGGACCAAGAGGTCCTTTAAAAAACAAAACATAAAAACGATAGAAGAGATGGCCAAGTGAACCAAACATTTGGACATTGTTGGAGATGTGGTACATTTCATACGGTGCCCCACTTAGAAAGACTGAAGAAGATGGGCAAGCGAACCAAGAATGTTGGCATTGTTGCAAAGTACGTTGCAAGGTACGGTGCCTCACTTAGAAAGATTGTGAAAAAGATGGAGGTTACACAACACAGTACCTACACATTCCCCTATTCTGAAAATGAGTCTATGAAAAGAAAGGCTGTTGGCATTTGGGAATGTAGCAGATGTTCCAAAACTGCTGCAAGGGGTGCCTAGGAGGACTCGACCACTGCTGCTGCAGGAGGTGCCTGGCAGGACTTGACCACTGCTGCTGCAGGAGGTGCCTGGGTGTACTCGACCACTGATCTTGCACAAGTACGAAGTGCCGTCCGTCTTCTCGGAGATACGACAGAGATTGGACTAAGTGTCATGGGATGATTAATCGTCTTAAGGGACTTCCCATATCTGCCATAGGCTGATATATCACCGAAATGTCGTCATTGAAAAATGTTGTCTTAGTCCAAATACCAACACAATAGTTTTCCCTAAGTAGCCTCCTTTAATTTGATATATAATACAACATGTCTGCTACCATATTAACAACTTTTATGTCATAACTGTGACAAACCCCTACTTCCCATTTTTCCGCGGTCCAAATCTAATTTTTGTTTGACAATGAATCTGTTAAATTTCTTGATTATGTTTATTTGAGTTGTCATTATTGCCATATGATGCTTCGCTGTAAATCAATATCACGATTGAAAGCTGGAAAAAAATCACCTTCAAATTAATATTTTACTTGTCAATCTCACGTGTCGAAGCGACAAGCAGCTGGCTCACCGCTGTTCAAATACTGTTGATTATTCTATCGAATAAGTCGGCCAGATAGCAGATAAACATGTCATTCAAGGACTCTGGAGATAGCAGATAAACATGTCATTCAAGGACTCTGGAGATAGCAGATAAACATGTCATTCAAGGACTCTGGTAAAATGTTATTCAAGGACTCTGGTTTAAGCAAGAATGTTTCCCTGAAAGCTGCAACTGTAGAAGGGACTGCTGATTATTCTTTCGATTAGTCGACCAGATAGTCGATAAACATGTCATTCGAGGACTCTGGTCTTATTGTTTGTCCATCAAGAATGATGATGACCATTCATTTCATCCAGTGGAATTGAAAGTATGGAGCCGTGAGTTCTAAGATGGCTGTTAAGGCTTCTTGTGGCTCGAAATGTTCTTTGACAATGTAGGCAAATAATGTATGACGTTCCAGGAGGAGGATCTCCTGCAATGGTTTTTCTGTCCAGCCTTTTTTTTCACAGCTGTTGCAGTTTGCAGTTCTGTTTGCTTCACAAGTGACTGCACCCTTGTGTAATGATGCACGCCACGGATTTCGGTCTTTGGCAGCGGTCTCCTAAGTGTCGTAATGAATTCCAAAAGCTTTTAGTGAGATCTTCAGAGTGTCTTTAAAACGTTTCATCTGATCGCCTTGGGAGTGTTTACCACAACACAGCTCGCCGTAAAAAAAAAAAAAAAACGTTTAGGGCGCCTGTGATCTGGCATGAGAGTCAAGTGACCAGCCCAGCGACTCTGGTACAATGTCATTCAAGGACTCTGGTTTCAGCAAGGATGGTTCCCAGAAAACTGGAGCTGACGAAGCACCAATACACAGGAGTCGTATCACATTGACAAGCAGGGCAGTGAGGAGTCTTGAGACAGCGTATGCTGACCTCATCACAGGAGATATATAGAAGAACCTGAAAGTGAAAGGGTCTGTGTGTATGCCAGCCAAGATATTGCGTATAAAAACTGGCGTAGAATGGTTTCAAATTAAAAGACGCTGGGGACTTCTCTCAAAAGGCGAACTATTACTGCATGACAAAGTCCACCCTCATACCCCCCCCCCCCCCACACACACACACAATTTCTGGTTCGCACTATTGTATACAAGTTATTATTCGTAAAATTCCTGTTTTTTAATGGCACCCCTCGTATACACACACTACTGGAAACAATCCCCCAAAAGACATTCACATATTTGCGAAAGGAGTAATAACGTAGACGTAAATTGTATTTCGCCTTCAACAAGTACATCCAATCCATGATTCCACATGCACAGACTCAGTCAATATTCCCTCAGTTTGTCACATGAAATAAATGTCAAATTCCACATGACATTTTCCGTCCTCAGATTACACTCAATCATTTTCTTCTTCTCTGCAGTCTTCCCTGTTGGGTACTTGAAACTGAATCAGTGGCATTATACAATTAAAAGAATCGTGTGAAGTTATGGATATTTTTTTTAAAACTTAAGTTTCGCTGGAGAAAACTTCAAATCTCAATTTGTGGGTAGGATGTACAGAATTGTAGTTGTAGCATTCAGCGCCGTGGTGAAGAATAATTGCCATTCGTGGATCTAAAGGCGAGACAGACTGATTTGCTTTGTCTCAGAATTCGTATCAAAGAGACAAACTTCACATTGTTTTTCTTCATTTGACTTTGTGATTGGGCGATGGAGAGAGCGAGGGAGCGAGTGAGAGAGTGACATAAAATGAGTGACTGACGGACAGAGCAATCAAGTGAGCGAGAATGAGTGATTTAGTGAGAGAACGATGGAGCGAGTGAGACAGAGAGTCAGTGAGTTAGCTAGCGAGCGAGCGAGAGAGCAGGTGAGTGAGTAATTGATGGAGCGCGTGAGTGAGTGAGTGAGTTAATACATGAACGAGTGAATGAATACATAAACGAGTGAGTGAGCGAGTGAGTAAACAAACGAGTGAGTGAGTGAAAGAGTGAGTGAATATAAGGATGAGTGAGTTAGTAAACGAACTAATAAGTGAGTGAGTGAATGAATGAGTAAGTGAGAAAATGAATGAGTGCGTGAATGGGTGAGTGAGTGAGTGAGTGATTGAGTGAGTGAGTGAGTGAGTGGGTGGGTGAGTGAGTGAGTGAGTGAGTGAGTGATAAAGCATGCAGATTATGCTGTGCAATATATCGTTGTCAATCGAGGTGAAAATAAGTGTTTATAAGAGTTATATTGAGCTAATCCTGATTACGGAAGCTAATCATGGACACTTAGAATTCAAGTGAGGAATTATGTGGACGCTGCTGAGATGTGGTTTTATTGACGAATGATGAGAATATCGTAGACGTATAGAAAGAGTAATAAAGATATCTTGAAAGAAGTTAACTCACAAGAGACATGATTACTCGTATAAGAAAAAAGACAGTCCATTTTCTTTGGGCATATCATGAGAAGGAACAGCTGAACAACCGCATGACACCGGAATAATTACGGAAGAATGAGAGAGAGAGAGAGAGAGAGAGAGAGAGAGAGAGAGAGAGAGAGAGAGAGAGAGAGAGAGAGAGAGAGAGAGAGAGAGAGGTGCTGGACAGTTTGACATCATATCACGGAGAACATTAGTATCAGACACTATTGACAGCACACGAGACAGAAGGCTATGGACAGACATGATCGCCAAAACCACACGGCATGGACATGCAAATTGCAAAATATTGACAAAGAAATTACAGTAACACATTCCAACTTATTATCTCCCGTAGATGATATTCTGTGCTTATATTCTCCCGTAGGTTATTGATCGTACTGGCATAACATGGCTAGAGATAAGTATCTCTACGTGTACCTCTTGTGGTAGTTAAATTACTTGGCTTAAGCCTCGGTCATACGACTACATTACTCAACTTGAGACGATCACAGTTCAGAATTCTCCAGCGAATTGAACAGTTTTATGTTGTGGCTGATGAATAATAGATGAGGACAGACCTGGGGAATCCTGTGATGCGGTCTTGTTTGAAGTACTCGCAACAGAAATCAATCAAATTATATATTGTGTCTAAGAGGAACTGGGCCAGTAAGCTGGAGTAGTGTGGTAGAGCTAAGTTGTTGTTAGAGGTAGAAGTGGCATAATCAATAGGGGACAGGGGTGAGCGGATTTGTAGTGGTGGTGCTTCTTGTCAAGTAGTGTTTAGCGGATGTGTAGTGGCGGTAGTATTGATAGGGTGTTTAGTCAGATGTAGTAGTGGTGCTACTTGTGAAGTGTAGTAGTGATGCTACTATTGATGGGGTGTTTTGTCAGATACAGTAGTGGTGCTACTATTAATGGGGTGTTTGGCCAGATGTAGTAGTGGGGCTACTACTGATGGCGGGTTTCGTCAGATTGGTAGCGGTACTACTATAGATGGAGTGTTTAGTCAGAAGCAGTAGTGGTGCTTCTATTGATGGAGTGTTTAGTCAGATGTAGTATTGGTGCTACTATTGATGGAGTGTTTAGTCAGATCTAGTAGTGGTACTACAATTGATGAAATGTTTAGTCAGATCTAGTAGTGGTGCGACTATTGATAGAGTGTTTAGTAAGATGTAGTATTGGAGCTACTATTGATGGAATGTTTAGTCAGATGTAGTAGTGGTGCTACTTGTGAAGTGTAGTAGTGATGCTACTATTGATGGGGTGTTTTGTCAGATACAGTAGTGGTGCTACTATTAATGGGGTGTTTGGCCAGATGTAGTAGTGGGGCTACTACTGATGGCGGGTTTCGTCAGATTGGTAGCGGTACTACTATTGATGGAGTGTTTAGTCAGAAGCAGTAGTGGTGCTTCTATTGATGGAGTGTTTAGTCAGATGTAGTAGTGGTGCTACTATTGACGGAGTGTTTAGTCAGATGTAGTAGTGGTGCTACTATTGATGGAGTGTTTAGTCAGATGTAGTAGTGATGCTACTATTGATGGAGTGTTTAGTCAGATGTAGTAGTGGTGCTACTTTTGATGGAGTGTTTAGTCAGATGTATTAGTGGTGCTACTATTGATGGAGTGTTTAGTCAGATGTAGTATTGGTGCTAATATTGATGGAGTGTTTAGTCAGATCTAGTAATGGTACTACAGTTGATGAAATGTTTAGTCAGATTTAGTAGTGGTGCGACTATTGATAGAGTGTTTAGCAAGATGTAGTATTGGAGCTACTATTGATGGAATGTTTAGTCAGATGTAGTAGTGTTGTAGTAGTGACACTGTTTATTGAAAGTATGTTTCGTCAAATGTAGTAGTGACGCTAATATTTGAAGAGGTGGGTTAGTGATGTTTATTCATATGTAGTTGTATCGATATTATTGGATTTGTATTTACTCAGATGTACTAGTGACACTGTTTATTGAATGTGTGTTTAGTCAGATGTGGTAGTGACACTGTTTATTGAAAGTATGTTTCGTCAAATGTAGTAGTGGCGCTAATATTTGAAGAGGTGGGTTAGTGATGTTTATTCATATGTAGTTGTATCGATATTATTGGATTTGTATTTACTCAGATGTAGTAGTGACACTGTTTATTGAATGTGTGTTTAGTCAGATGTAGTAGTGGCCCTATTATTTGATGGGCGTTAAATTATGTGTAATTGTGATACTACATTTGAACGTGTATTTCGTCATCTAGATCAGCAGCACCACCCGTGAGCAGTAAGTAATTCTAATTTCTGAAGAAATAACATAAATAGAAAGTAAACAAAAATTACACACGTTTCTGTTTTCTTTGTACTCCCCCTCTTGTTCTTCTTCCTTCTCCTCTTCTTGTTCTTGTGCTGCTGCTGCCACTACAACCAGTGGGTCGAACCCAGTGGAGATCGATGATCGACTCCGAGATCGAACAACGAAATGGTTGTCCCTAGTGTAGAGCAAATCGGACTTTTTGATCATTACTCCTACCCCATTCAACTTCAAGGAGAGGTTGGGGGTCATCACCGGCTCAATATGATAGTCCTGTGATTTCCGGCACAGGCTTAGTTTGTTTGTTTGTTTCTTTTTTTAAACTTTTATTGAGTGTTAACCTTCTGTATTTGTATTGTTAGTATGTTAACAGGCGTGCTGCGTGTATGGTATTTGTGAAGGTGTGTTTAACAGGACGTTTGTGTGTCGAATCGGTGTGCAATGCGTTTCAACATCAAATTACAAAGTATATTTACATAGTATCCATAAAATATGAACAAAAATAATTAACTTAAGAATGTCCTTCCACACACCATGTGTTTTCTTTCACACCCACAACATTGAATGAAATGTTGGTGTGGGTGTCGGCTGCCCATGAAGCAAAACAAACCGCTGGAAAACCTGATGTTGACCGCACACGCAGCTAACTCGTGTACCACCTTTATATATATATATATACGTTTATTTTGTACTAAAACAATGTCTTTTTACATTAACAAATAAAGCATATACATTTGATGCAAATGTGACAGCATTATAGTCTTGGCATGGTGTAACCACCTACATATGGTGGTTGAGTAATCATTCGTTACCATTCAAACCATACCATTTAATAGAAAACCTTTCACACTTTGGCGTTTACAGATACGAAGGATTTAGTTTTCCGTTCATTGGGCCGGGAGTGTCACTTGTCGTCCCTGGGGGGAAAGTAGAATCAACAAGCACACCTTTTAAATTCCCTTTTCTCAGTTTTCGTCTACTGCCGGACCTTTGACTACACACCCCCCGTTCAGTCTTTTTATCTCTCTCTCTTCTTACCACAAGACAATACCCCTCTTCACATTCCTCCAGAACGTACCCACACAACACGGTTCTCCAACAAATAATAACATTATTTAATGAAGAAAATATGTCAGGTGTGTGTATAGTGTATGTGTATAGAAATCTGTGGTGTAGTCTATTGTGTATGTGAGACAGGACTGTTCAGTCTAGGATCAGCATCACAGTTCTCATCATGCTACGGCCATGCAACTTCACAACAGCACAGAACTGGAAGGAGCTCACCCGATGATGTGTCTCTCCGACCGATTTTTGACTTCTTCCAATATATCCTGGAAAGTTTGGAAAGTCTGGTCACCACTGAGTGCTTTTAGAGTAAATATGATTGTTCATAATTCCTGGGTTGCTTGTAATACTTTAGGTTATCAGTCTCTCTTCTAGTGACTTATTTCTTATGTTCAATTTTTCTCAGGACTTGTCTGACCTTCTTTGAGCAATCAATCAATCAATCATGCGCCATGCCGGAAAGCGCGGGCGGTCATGATTCGCCATTTCACTCGATCACCAGAGTCGTGGATCAGCTCAGTGTTCCTGTCTCGTCCATGCCATGTGGCCAAGCCATCCAGGTATTTTCCTCTCGGTCTTCCTCTTAGTCTGTTCCCTTCGATCTTGCCAGCTGTCACTAAGTTCTCCAGTCCATTTCTTCTCATAACATGTCCAATAAATTTTGAATGTCTACGTTTAATTTCTCTAATCAATCTACGATTTTCATTTGTCTCTTGTAGTACTTGGTCATTGGTTTTTCTATCTGTCCATGGTATTCTTTGCATTTTCCTCAGAAACCACATTTCTGCAGCCATCAGATGTTTTTCAGCTTGACTGCACATTGTCCAAGTTTCACATCCATACAAAAGAACAGGCTCTATGTATCCCCTAAACACTCTTTTTCTCGTTTCAATTGACATCATTTTATTGGTCAGAATGTTTTTCATCTTGCTAAAGGCTACTTTCGCAATGGCGATTCTTGTTCTAATCTCTTCAAGGCATCTGCCATCAGATGTTATGACTGTTCCGAGATATTGAACCGATTCACTTGTTGAAGAATATTCCCATTTACTTGTATATTACATTGTGGTACTTCGTTCTTCCTAGTGACGACCATAACCTGTGTCTTCCTACAATTTAATTCCAACCCCAGCTGCTCACTGTGTACAACAACAGCGTCTACTAATTGTTGCAGATCCTGTGCATTGTCTGCAATCAATACTGTATCATCTGCATATCTAATGTTATTTATGTTTCGTCCTCCAATGCTGATTCCATTTAGGTCTTCTACATTTCTGAAAATATTTTCACTATATAGGGAAACAAGATCTGGAGACATTACACATCCCTGCCTAACACCTCTCTTTATAGGTTGATATTGTCCTACTTCATTATCAATCTTTATGGCAATTCCGATTCCGATTTCATTTCAAAAACAAAAATTCCAAATTCGTCCTCGCCTAACCTGCTTCATCAGCTGTGGTTATAATTGAGGATCGTGGTTATTGTGGGTTTATTTACCCTAATTCTTGTCTTGTGAGTCCTTTCTCGGACTGGTTATGTAGCGTTTGTGTCTGTGACGTCAGCAGTGGTCGGCGGCTATCCTTTGTGCTCTTCTGTTGTTGTGGTTTTCTTTGTTTGTGTAAGCTCCTTCCTCGTCTGGCTGAAGTCCTTATAACGACTTTTCGTAATCCCCCTCCAGCTGGGGGATCGGTCCGTGGCTGTCCTTTGTGCATGTTTCATCTTGTTTTCTTTGGCGGTGCAGGCTCCTGGCTTGATTGGTTGCAGTCCTTAAAAGGACTTTTTATTTGGTCTTTTTGTCTCCTTTATTGTGTATTTTCTGTGGGAGCTTATCGACGTTTTCATTTTCCTCCTTGTGTTTGTTTTCACTGTTGCGTTTGCGATACTGCTGCCTAAAATTTTCTTCCTCCGTGGTCAGCCATGGGACGATTTTACAGTCATCTATATAGTACTCGAAGTCGTTCTCACGGTCGTAGAGTACTACTGGGTATACCATCGGTTTCCCCCGGAGTTTCTTAGGCTTCTTCTTTTCTTTTTCTTCCCAGCGCCTTCTGAATTCCTCGCGCTTGAGTTCCTCCTTGTCGACTGGGTATTCTGTGCCTCCTTCAGAGATCCGACGGTATAGTAGTTCCCTCTTGGGCGTTGTGGTTGGGCTGCTGGCTTCAGCTTGCGGTTCAGGCTCGGTCTCTTGATTTTTTTCTTGCTGTTTCTCTGTGAGTTCTTGTGTGGCTTCTGTTAATTTGTTTTGAAAGAGTCCCATTTCAGCTCTATGCAATTCTCTTTCGGTCTTGATCATTTGTAGGATTTCTTCGTTCTCCTTCTTCATCTCAGCCATGTGCTGAATCTCTTGTTTGATGTCGAGATGGATTTCTTTCATGTCGGCCAGCAGCTTCTCATTATCGCTGGTCGGAGACGTCGTCAGCAGTGCCTTGACTTGCTTCTTCAACTCGTCTATCTGCTTTTGAAGTTGATCTCTTTCAGCTTGTGCTATCCCCGTGGCTGTCTCGCCCCTCTGCATTGCTTCCTTGAATGGTGTCTTTGTGATGATGGCGATCTTTAAGACGTCTCTGTGTCTCTGCAGGTACGGACAGCCCAGGTATCTTGCTCCATGTTTGCCCAGGCAGTTGGCGCACTTTCTTTTGTTGTTGGGTGCTCGGAAGTCCGTGTCCAGCTTGGCCAGCGGACACTCCTTGAAGGCGTGGTGATCGGCGCAGTATCGGCATATTTCCGTCTTACTGCGACACGTAGCTCTACTGTGCCCGGCCTTCTGACATCTGGAACATTGCGTGATTCTTGGTATGAATCTCTCTGGTTGCTGCATTCTCTCTTTGAATGATGCTGTGGTCGGCATCTCGCTGCCCTCCGACGTCACTACTGCCAAGGTTGTAGGTATCTTGGAGTAGGTGAGAAGCCGCTCCGCCTCCAAGAATCGGATGTGAAGATTCTCTTCACGTAGCTGCTTCAGGATTTCTTCATCTGTCAGCTCCACAGGAATCCGCTTGACAACCCATCGGACTGTTTTCGAATCGGTGTTTCCGACTCTGGTGTCTTTCTCCTCCTTCTCTGCTGTCTTGGTTCTTGACTGTGTTGGGCTGTCAATCTTCTCCCTCGTAGTAGCTTCAGTGATGGCTGTAGTATCAGGCTCTTTGATGCAGCTAGCAGGTGGGCTCTCAACGTTCTTCTTCTTGTTGTCGGCTCCCACGCTGCACATCTTGGCAACAGCGTGTTTCTTGTTGGATTTTCCACGTGACATTTTCCCGCTGATCAGGCTTCTTGACAGAATAATGCGACTTGACTTGTTAGCGCTCGCAGTGCGAATGAACATCGATCTCGATCTTTATGGCAGCTTGTTGTTTCCAATATATGTTTTTTATAAGTCTGTCTTTCCCATCAATTTGTAGATCTGCAAGCATATCCACAATGTTGACATGTCTAACTCTATCAAAAGCCTTTGTGTAGTCAATAAAGCAAAGATGTATATCCTTGTTTACTTCTAAAGCACGTTCAATAACTGTTCGCAGCATATACACAGCATTTACTGTACCCTTTCCTTCTACAAACCCACATTGTTCTTCCCCTATTTCAGGTTGTATTTTCTTCCTCACTCTTTGCATGATAATTCGTAACAAAATCTTTGTGATGTGACTCATTATACTAATTGTTCTATGTTGATCACATTCTAAGGTTCCTGATTTTTTTGGGATTGCAATAAATACAGAGTTACATAATTCAGAAGGTATATCTCCAGTATCATATAACGTGTTCAGCAGTCTAGTGACTTGCTCTAGTCCAAATTCTTCTAAAGCTTTAATCATTTCTGTTGTGATGTTATCTGCACCGGGGGCCTTGCCAGCTTTCATATGCTTAAGAACATTTTGAACCTCCATCTTTAAAATTTCTGGTCCTTCATTATTAAATCTAATAGCATACTGTTCCTCTCTGTTATCATTATACATTTCTTTCACATAATCTGTCCATACATGTAGAATCTGATCTTTTTCTATTATGATTTTGCCATCTTTAGTTTTTAGACAGCCTGTTGATGTACTTGTTCTTTTATTAGTAAGTTCCTGAATTCGTTTGTGCACTAATTTGGTATTTTGACTGTTGTGTTGTTTTTCAATTTCTAAGCACTTTTCCTCAAGCCATGATTCTTTTGCCTTCCTACATAATATTCTGACTTGTCTTTAAATTTCTTCATATTTGGCAGGATTATTTTTGTTGAGTCTTCTTGTTTCCATTAAGTGTAAAATTTCCTCAGTCATCCATTTCTTACGACCCACCTTCTTTAATTTTGGAATAGTTGTTTCTGCAGCCACATTGATTGAATTCTTTAACATTTCCCATTGATCATCCACATCCTGGAATAGGATCTCTAGATCAGACAATATTTCAAATCTGTTCTGTACTTCTATGTTGAATTTGTTTTGTATTTTCTTGTCATTACTCAATGTACACAAGTCATATTTAGTGTTTCCTGTTATATACTTGACTTTCTTCAACTTTATCCTCAATGTTCCTGTGAGTAATCTGTGGTCACTATAACAATCAGCACTGGGAACTGTTTTTGCTACTGTTAGCGCGTTTCTAAATCTTCTGCTAATGAGAATGCAGTCAATCTGGTTTCTAATCCTGCTATCAGGACTCCTCCAGGTCCATAATCTTCTAGGGTGTTGCTTGAACCAGGTGTTTCCTACAATCATTTCCTGTTCTTTTTGTTCTTTGAGCAACAGGGTTTAAAACTTGATGTCAGTTAGCACTGCACCAGAGTATGGCCATTTTCTTCTTCTCAGAGTTGTAGGCAATTGCACTTTCAATTGGAACCTGTCGAAGAGATAACACCAGGTGATATCAACCCGACTCAGACTCATTATATGTGAGTGTAGGCCTAAGGCCGTACTCAGACTGTAACATCTATATTTTCATAGAACTGTACTCTGGCATAAGACAGAGGAGTTCATCACATTACCGTAGACTAGGTAAAAGTAGGAAAAGCCAAAGGAAAAGCACAGAAACCCCAGTAGACACCCCTCCCAGAATATCCTAGCATAGACCTATCCTTTATCTCCCCACTCGTTCTCCATCTTGCTGACTATCTTCTCATGTCATTGCTCTCATCCTACCGAGGGGAATGACACATCACTCGACACAGCCTAAGTCCCACAGCCTACTGCTGCTGACACTCTTATACTACGGTCACACACGCGAGTCCACTAAGTTCGAGTTCTAATCTACATCACTACTACCTTATAAAAACTATGCTCGTCCAGAATTGGAATAAAACATGCACATCCTGTACATATGTCCGTTGCCTTTAAACAACATGGAACATTAGTAATTCCTTTTCTTAATTGGACCAAGAATAGGGAAACACTTCCTCCCGTTGTAATTCTCGTTAGCACACTGAATTTAAAACGTTATTTTCAGACAGCTTAGAATGTTGTCTGTAGGACGTCACTGGTCCCCCCTCCCGACCAAGTAACCCCTGCTCTTTTCTCGTCTTTTGATCCTTGTACAAAAACATTGATATAGACAATTCTAGTTGATATCGTTTTCCCGTTTCTCTCAGGACCTACGTTCACCGTATTTCAAAGAGTTCCGATCGTGTTTTATCGGGGACCCGTTCTCCGTATTTCAAAGAGTTCCGATCTTGTTTGATCGGGGACCCGTTCTCACAACAAACAAGTTGTATCGGTATAGACCGCCGATCTCTGGCCTTTGAACATTAGGGTCGACGATCTCCAGCCATTTCGTGACAGGGAGAAGGTCAGTACAAAAGATTTACCTGTGTCGGCTAAACAAGGGCCAAAACCTCGATTGACAACGAACACTGACTCACAAAGAATACGTGTGCTTGTGTGTGACAGGGTAAGAGAGAGAGAGAGAGAGAGAGAGAGAGAGAGAGAGAGAGAGAGAGAGAGAGAGAGAGAGAGAGAGAGAGAGAGAGCAGGGGGAGGGTCTCACACAATGAATCACAAAGGATGTATTCTGAGTTAGCGGGATGAGAAGTGTAAAACCGGAAAGCTGCCTTGGTCCAAGGTGATTCGAAAGAGTGAAATTGTGTTGGCTCTTGGCGTTTGGAGTGGGGTGGGGGTTATTGTTAAAGGTTTCCTAGAAGAAAAAAGCTCTTTTCGGTCACGCTATGTATGAAAACTATACGTTTATCAATGCATGACTAGGAGTCAAACATACATCAACACATACACTAACCACAGAGATATATACATACCAAATATACATACACACTTATGTGTATATTTCCACACACACACACACACACACACACACACACACACACACACACACACACACACACACACACACACACACACACACACACACACACACACACACACACACACGTATACCCACTTATACGTATATGTACAAACATATCTATGCATGCATGAACCAACACAGATATAGATGCATTTCTATTTTTGTATACCTTATCCAAATCCAAGAGACAAATTTGAAATGTGTATATTCCCTTTTGTCTAAGTGTTTTTGAATATTTGTGTGATTTTGTTTTAGACCATGTGCAGTATTATATGTGTGTTTTATATTCTGAATCTGTATGTTGCTGCATTTCTACAGGTCCATACCACATACCTGTACTTTGCTAGTGCAGTCAACAATCTTGTGTGATTATTTTCTGTGGTTTTGGGTATTGCGTTTAAACATATTGCCTTGTATATATCTGTCTTCATTTTGGTGAATATCTCAATTAGTTGTTTTAAAGTTTCTAGTGCGGTCTGTACTGTTGGGCATGTAAAAAATGTGGTCTTCTGTTTCTTGTATGTGTGGTTTACAGAGTTCACATGGTGCTATTCGTTTTGACCTGTGTGCTTGTTTTCGGTAGTAGGTGTCATGTTAAAGATCAAAGGATATGTAATTTTCCTCGCCTTGGGGGATATGTTTGGGTTGTGAAGATTAGTAAATGTACATGTGTAGTCTTGTCTGTAGTATATTTTTCCTCTTTTAATTCTAACCTGTAGTGAAGGTGCTTGTTGTTTAACCAGGTATTTGTAGGTTTGGCGTGTTGTCTGGTGTAGTAATCCGAAGGTGATTGGTGTCCATATAGAGTAATGATAAACTGGAATTTATCCTTGTACAAGCCTGTGTAATACATTGAGATGCAATGGTGGTTTAACATATTATCGAAGACGTAGAATACCATAAAAAATAATCTAACTAACCTAGAAAAATTGTCTTATTCCTACGAGATCTAACATAGATTTGTATTCTGATTTTAAAAAATAGGCAATTGAATTATGATACTTAGTGACCTTTGTAAAATAATGTTTAAAATATAAGAGAATAATATTAATGCGACTTATTTCCCTTGTCGAGATCAGAATAAATTGTCTTCCTTGATATTTCTCAAGTAAAAATCTTACGCTAAAAACGAATTATTTCCCTTGTTTCCCTTAAAATTTCTCAAGTAAAAATCTTACATACACAACTGAGAAAGGTAATGGAATGTCAGCAGGCCGAGTCAAGACATGTGTCTCAATGATAAGCGTGCCTCAGATAAGTAGATTCTACACCATCATGTCATGCGTCAATGGCTCTAAAGATACCGCATGTCTCTGCCTATCCTTATGTCTATCTTTTATGTCTGGCTTTATATGTTTTTCTCTCCCTCTCTCTCTCACTCACTCTCTCCCTCTATCTATCTCATTCTCTTTTTTTTCTGTCTATCTCTTTCTCTGTGATGTCAGTATTTTATTGACTAAATACATTTTTAGGTGATAGTCACCACATCAATTTTAGAACTATTGTGCCTATCTGCCTTAACCTCACCGGGAGGTGAACTCGTGCGTAACTCATAGCGCAGCTGCGGGTAAACAGTCACGGGCGAGCCTAGACATGTTGGGATATAACCAGTGGTGAACTGACCGCGGCCTCGGAAAATCCAGGGTCACACACACACACACACACACACACACACACACACACACACACACACACACACACACACACACACACACACACACACACACACACACACACACACACACACACACACACACACACACACACACACACACACACACACACACACACACACACACACACACACACACACACACACACACACACACACACACACACACACACACACACACACACACACACACACACACACACACACACACACACACACACACACACACACACACACACACACACACACACACACACACACACACACACACACACACACACACACACACACACACACACACACACACACACACACACACACACACACACACACACACACACACACACACACACACACACACACACACACACACACACACACACACACACACACACACACACACACACACACACACACACACACACACACACACACACACACACACACACACACACACACACACACACACACACACACACACACACACACACACACACACACACACACACACACACACACACACACACACACACACACACACACACACACACACACACACACACACACACACACACACACACACACACACACACACACACACACACACACACACACACACACACACACACACACACACACACACACACACACACACACACACACACACACACACACACACACACACACACACACACACACACACACACACACACACACACACACACACACACACACACACACACACACACACACACACACACACACACACACACACACACACACACACACACACACACACACACACACACACACACACACACACACACACACACACACACACACACACACACACACACACACACACACACACACACACACACACACACACACACACACACACACACACACACACACACACACACACACACACACACACACACACACACACACACACACACACACACACACACACACACACACACACACACACACACACACACACACACACACACACACACACACACACACACACACACACACACACACACACACACACACACACACACACACACACACACACACACACACACACACACACACACACACACACACACACACACACACACACACACACACACACACACACACACACACACACACACACACACACACACACACACACACACACACACACACACACACACACACACACACACACACACACACACACACACACACACACACACACACACACACACACACACACACACACACACACACACACACACACACACACACACACACACACACACACACACACACACACACACACACACACACACACACACACACACACACACACACACACACACACACACACACACACACACACACACACACACACACACACACACACACACGTACGTATACCCACTTATACGTATATGTACAAACATATCTATGCATGCATGAACCAACACAGATATAGATGCATTTCTATTTTTGTATACCTTATCCAAATCCAAGAGACAAATTTGAAATGTGTATATTCCCTTTTGTCTAAGTGTTTTTGAATATTTGTGTGATTTTGTTTTAGACCATGTGCAGTATTATATGTGTGTTTTATATTCTGAATCTGTATGTTGCTGCATTTCTACAGGTCCATACCACATACCTGTACTTTGCTAGTGCAGTCAACAATCTTGTGTGATTATTTTCTGTGGTTTTGGGTATTGCGTTTAAACATATTGCCTTGTATATATCTGTCTTCATTTTGGTGAATATCTCAATTAGTTGTTTTAAAGTTTCTAGTGCGGTCTGTACTGTTGGGCATGTAAAAAATGTGGTCTTCTGTTTCTTGTATGTGTGGTTTACAGAGTTCACATGGTGCTATTCGTTTTGACCTGTGTGCTTGTTTTCGGTAGTAGGTGTCATGTTAAAGATCAAAGGATATGTAATTTTCCTCGCCTTGGGGGATATGTTTGGGTTGTGAAGATTAGTAAATGTACATGTGTAGTCTTGTCTGTAGTATATTTTTCCTCTTTTAATTCTAACCTGTAGTGGGGGTGCTTGTTGTTTAACCAGGTATTTGTAGGTTTGGCGTGTTGTCTGGTGTAGTAATCCGAAGGTGATTGGTGTCCATATAGAGTAATGATAAACTGGAATTTATCCTTGTACAAGCCTGTGTAATACATTGAGATGCAATGGTGGTTTAACATATTATCGAAGACGTAGAATACCATAAAAAATAATCTAACTAACCTAGAAAAATTGTCTTATTCCTACGAGATCTAACATAGATTTGTATTCTGATGTAATACATTGAGATGCAATGGTGGTTTAACATATTATCGAAGACGTAGAATACCATAAAAAATAATCTAACTAACCTAGAAAAATTGTCTTATTCCTACGAGATCTAACATAGATTTGTATTCTGATTTTAAAAAATAGGCAATTGAATTATGATACTTAGTGACCTTTGTAAAATAATGTTTAAAATATAAGAGAATAATATTAATGCGACTTATTTCCCTTGTCGAGAAAAACGAATTATTTCCCTTGTTTCCCTTAAAATTTCTCAAGTAAAAATCTTACATACACAACTGAGAAAGGTAATGGAATGTCAGCAGGCCGAGTCAAGACATGTGTCTCAATGATAAGCGTGCCTCAGATAAGTAGATTCTACACCATCATGTCATGCGTCAATGGCTCTAAAGATACCGCATGTCTCTGCCTATCCTTATGTCTATCTTTTATGTCTGGCTTTATATGTTTTTCTCTCCCTCTCTCTCTCACTCACTCTCTCCCTCTATCTATCTCATTCTCTTTTTTTTCTGTCTATCTCTTTCTCTGTGATGTCAGTATTTTATTGACTAAATACATTTTTAGGTGATAGTCACCACATCAATTTTAGAACTATTGTGCCTATCTGCCTTAACCTCACCGGGAGGTGAACTCGTGCGTAACTCATAGCGCAGCTGCGGGTAAACAGTCACGGGCGAGCCTAGACATGTTGGGATATAACCAGTGGTGAATTGACCGCGGCCTCGGAAAATCCAGGGTCACACACACACACACACACACACACACACACACACACACACACACACACACACACACACACACACACACACACACACACACACACACACACACACGCACGCACGCACACACACACACACACACACACACACACACACACACACACACACACACACACACACACACACACACACACACACACACACACACACACACACACACACACACACACACACACACACACACACACACACACACACACACACACACACACACACACACACACACACACACACACACACACACACACACACACACACACACACACACACACACACACACACACACACACACACACACACACACACACACACGCACGCACGCACGCACGCACGCACGCACGCACGCACGCACGCACGCACGCACGCACGCACGCACGCACGCACGCACGCACGCACGCACGCACGCACGCACGCACGCACGCACGCACGCACGCACGCACGCACGCACGCACGCACGCACGCACGCACGCACGCACGCACGCACGCACGCACGCACGCACGCACGCACGCACGCACGCACGCACGCACGCACGCACGCACGCACGCACGCACGCACGCACGCACGCACGCACGCACACACACACACACACACACACACACACACACACACACACACACACACACACACACACACACACACACACACACACACACACACACACACACACACACACACACACACACACACACACACACACACACACACACACACACACACACACACACACACACACACACACACACACACACACACACACACACACACACACACACACACACACACACACACACACACACACACACACACACACACACACACACACACACACACACACACACACACACACACACACACACACACACACACACACACACACACACACACACACACACACACACACACACACACACACACACACACACACACACACACACACACACACACACACACACACACACACACACACACACACACACACACACACACACACACACACACACACACACACACACACACACACACACACACACACACACACACACACACACACACACACACACACACACACACACACACACACACACACACACACACACGTACGTATACCCACTTATACGTATATGTACAAACATATCTATGCATGCATGAACCAACACAGATATAGATGCATTTCTATTTTTGTATACCTTATCCAAATCCAAGAGACAAATTTGAAATGTGTATATTCCCTTTTGTCTAAGTGTTTTTGAATATTTGTGTGATTTTGTTTTAGACCATGTGCAGTATTATATGTGTGTTTTATATTCTGAATCTGTATGTTGCTGCATTTCTACAGGTCCATACCACATACCTGTACTTTGCTAGTGCAGTCAACAATCTTGTGTGATTATTTTCTGTGGTTTTGGGTATTGCGTTTAAACATATTGCCTTGTATATATCTGTCTTCATTTTGGTGAATATCTCAATTAGTTGTTTTAAAGTTTCTAGTGCGGTCTGTACTGTTGGGCATGTAAAAAATGTGGTCTTCTGTTTCTTGTATGTGTGGTTTACAGAGTTCACATGGTGCTATTCGTTTTGACCTGTGTGCTTGTTTTCGGTAGTAGGTGTCATGTTAAAGATCAAAGGATATGTAATTTTCCTCGCCTTGGGGGATATGTTTGGGTTGTGAAGATTAGTAAATGTACATGTGTAGTCTTGTCTGTAGTATATTTTTCCTCTTTTAATTCTAACCTGTAGTGGGGGTGCTTGTTGTTTAACCAGGTATTTGTAGGTTTGGCGTGTTGTCTGGTGTAGTAATCCGAAGGTGATTGGTGTCCATATAGAGTAATGATAAACTGGAATTTATCCTTGTACAAGCCTGTGTAATACATTGAGATGCAATGGTGGTTTAACATATTATCGAAGACGTAGAATACCATAAAAAATAATCTAACTAACCTAGAAAAATTGTCTTATTCCTACGAGATCTAACATAGATTTGTATTCTGATTTTAAAAAATAGGCAATTGAATTATGATACTTAGTGACCTTTGTAAAATAATGTTTAAAATATAAGAGAATAATATTAATGCGACTTATTTCCCTTGTCGAGATCAGAATAAATTGTCTTCCTTGATATTTCTCAAGTAAAAATCTTACGCTAAAAACGAATTATTTCCCTTGTTTCCCTTAAAATTTCTCAAGTAAAAATCTTACATACACAACTGAGAAAGGTAATGGAATGTCAGCAGGCCGAGTCAAGACATGTGTCTCAATGATAAGCGTGCCTCAGATAAGTAGATTCTACACCATCATGTCATGCGTCAATGGCTCTAAAGATACCGCATGTCTCTGCCTATCCTTATGTCTATCTTTTATGTCTGGCTTTATATGTTTTTCTCTCCCTCTCTCTCTCACTCACTCTCTCCCTCTATCTATCTCATTCTCTTTTTTTTCTGTCTATCTCTTTCTCTGTGATGTCAGTATTTTATTGACTAAATACATTTTTAGGTGATAGTCACCACATCAATTTTAGAACTATTGTGCCTATCTGCCTTAACCTCACCGGGAGGTGAACTCGTGCGTAACTCATAGCGCAGCTGCGGGTAAACAGTCACGGGCGAGCCTAGACATGTTGGGATATAACCAGTGGTGAATTGACCGCGGCCTCGGAAAATCCAGGGTCACACACACACACACACACACACACACACACACACACACACACACACACACACACACACACACACACACACACACACACACACACACACACACACACACACACACACACACACACACACACACACACACACACACACACACACACACACACACACACACACACACACACACACACACACACACACACACACACACACACACACACACACACACACACACACACACACACACACACACACACACACACACACACACACACACACACACACACACACACACACACACACACACACACACACACACACACACACACACACACACACACACACACACACACACACACACACACACACACACACACACACACACACACACACACACACACACACACACACACACACACACACACACACACACACACACACACACACACACACACACACACAGACAGACAGACACACACACACACACACACACACACACACACACACACACACACACACACACACACACAATCTTTCCATCTCTCTATCTCTTTCTCTATCCGTGATGTCAGTATTTTTTTAACTGTATAAACTATAGGTGATAGTCACCACATCATTTTTAGAACCGCTGAGCCTCTCTGTCATGAACTGAAATCAATCCACGAATCTGGTTTCACGATGCGGTTACATTCTCGAAACGCCTGCCTCGCTAACTTGCGTTGGCTGGGAAGATCCCAAATTGGTACACCTCATACAGTCATCCGAGACAACGACCGCTAGACGCGGGACTGATATTATGAACCAGACCAGCCCTCATGTAGTACTCACATCTCGTGAAAAAGTTAGGTGGTAGTTAAGGTTGCAGACTTGTTAAACGTTTGCGTTCAAACGTGCAGAAAGAGCAGCGGCATGACTTTTTACACTTTTACGCACTCGTTAATCGAATGTAACTAGCGTTAGAATTAACGCACGGTAATGAAATTTGGAATATAGACGGTTTAAATATTGCTGAATTGATTGAGCACATCTCTGAAGTTGTAAATAAATATTCTAAGGAATTTTGCTTTGGCGGCAACTATGTAAACACGGGGAAAAGTTGAACAAATTAAAACACATAACAATAAAGGGTGTCAGAAATGTTACATCTCAAAAGGCAAAATCTATGGGAATGCGTGGATTTTGACAAATATTCTTTATTTTGCAGTAATCTCACGAAAGCGTTAAAAATTATGCTGCTGGCAGCTGCAGGAAACGTATTTACTGCATAACATGGCAAAATTCGAGTCGCTGTATCAGAGCACATGCCAAGAAGAGGTGCACAAGAATAGAAAGTTGAATCCCTTTCCAACCAGTATCATCATTATAACGTCAGTCTAACTCGTATTAGAATTGCCGTATGGTTCTGAAATGTGAAACATAGAGGTTGTAAATGTCACCAAATTGCTTGAACACATCTCTGAAGTTGTAAGCAAATATTCTAAGGCACTTTGCTTGGGCGTTAACTAAGTAAACACAGCAAAGGTTTGGGCAAATGTGAACAGATAACTCCAAACTGTGTCAGAAACGTTTTATCTCGAGAGGCTAAACCCGTGGGTATGCGTGGATTTTGACAAATCGGCGTTAGTTTGCAGTAATCTCGCAAAAGCGTTACAAATTATGCAGCCGATAGTTACAAAAAAGAAATCGGTACAAATTATACTGCTGGAAAACAAAATTCCACGTCACTCTCCCATATACTTCCCCAGCCTCCTCCCTTTCTAGAGCAAGAAATTTACAAAAATGATTTCTTGTGCCTATATGTGTCTGGTCGCTATACAGACCAACTATATTATCACAACAACTGATCAATTTTTAAAAGTAAAAGAGGCCTGACGTGCCCGTAATTACTTGTGCGTCATTCCATTTCGAGAGTTTGACATAAATTTAACATTCGTATGAAAGTTAGTAGTATGACATGTGATTATCCAATCGTATTTCTGGATGGTGGTAGTTTTGTAGACCTAGCAACGGTTTAATTGCGGGATGTACTATTTCAGAACTTCACCAAACAGGAAATAATCATATTTAGCCTAAGTAGAATTGAGAAGTTCCTCTTCAAGTATAATCGTCAACAGGTTGCTCCGAAGCCATCCCCATCAAACGTCGAGCGATCATCGTCAACGATAACAACATTCATCTTACGTCAATCCACACTAGTCTAAAAACATCTTCTTAAGAACGAAATACTTGTAAAATACAGACATGTCTTCAACGGCTGAACCGTCCTGAATACAAAGAAGTCTACGATGGGTGTGAGGAGACTGCATATCTCATGTTATTCTGTCTTCACATGCTGTATCTCACAGTGACTACAACACAAGTATCGCTGGGCCTCTACGCTATATAATTCATCTTGCTAAAAGGTCATGGGCGAGCATGACCCGCATTCTCCAAACATACAGCGAGTCAACGATCGATTAGTAGGTCGCTTAATCAAACCATACGGACAGCATCGTCAGCGTAATATGAGACGCTTTGACCTAAGAAACTGATTGAAAATGGTTTTACGAATGGGACAAAAACTATTATATAAATCCAAGGCTGCTAACAGTCGTTCATTCTGATTCGAAGATGACTGCAGACCTCAAGACTATGACTGCTAACTGGGTCCACATGGCTTGTAATTGGGAAACTGTTACATCGATGGGCGCTTGTGATAAGACCTGTTTGTCGCTTCCTTCAGAGGAACGACCACGTTTCAGATCCGTCGATTCTTTGGCGAGTCCGACAAAAGATGGGAATGACACTTACTCGTCAAGAATTTAAACAGATGATACCTATGCAGCACGAGATCCTAGCTAACTTTGATCGACTAAAACAAGCCAAGCAGCCCAACCAAGTCAGTAACCAAGTCAAACAAGGCGCGAACCGAAGCAATCGAGTCCAAAATGTTCAAGTCATTGCTCAAGTCAAACAGGGCACTAAACGAAGCCACCAAGTAGACGCATACTATACCTCCAGTTTTCATCCCTGCTACAGTCAGATATATGATGACCCCAGCAGCCAGATGTGTGACGAGCCAAATAGCCAGATGTTTGTTGTGCCCGACACCCAGTGTTTGATGTGCCCGACACTCGGATGTTTGATGCCCCCTTTGTCTACAATACTCAGATGTCAGCTCGCCAAGTAGGAGACCAGTCTTATGACTACACGCCAAATATTAGAACTTACCAGGCTACCAGCTTGAAGAACCAATCTACTCAGACAATGGTGCAAAGAAACCCAGAAATAACATACGATGTGTATAGCGCTTTATGTGAAAATAAAAGAGTGAGATCATATTACCTATGTATACCAGCTCATATTGAATCATCTAGTTCGTATAATGACATTATTCTTTTTTTTTTATTCTTGTAAACATGTCTTATAAATAAACAGGTATGTGTGTGTTTGGTGTGTGTGTGTGTGTAATAACTTTGTCTTGGTTGTTATTTTCTTTTTGTGTTGTCGGTATATATATATATGTATATATATATATATATATATATATATATATATATATATATATATATATATATATATATATATATATATATATATATATAGTTGTCATGTGGTGAGAGAATGTTACAAATTGATGATAAATTTAAGAAAAAACTATGTCAACTAAGGTAAGGAGCCAAAGTATGAAAATGTTTACTTATAAATACGTCGATCGAAATAAGACAATGATGTAAGCCAAATCTGACCCCCCAAAAAATATTGACCAAGTGAAGAAATACATCATGCAAATTTATAAAAACTGGAAAATTTGTCAACCAAAGGGGAACAATATTGGCCATGTAAAGAAATATCTCGTCCAAATTTATAAAAAGTAGGAACATGTGTTAACCAAATGGGAAAAAAAAAACATTGACCAAGAGAAGAAATAACGCGTCCAAACTTATGAAAAGTAGGAAATGTGAAACATATTGACAAATTAAAGAAATATCTCGGCCAAATTTATAAAAAGTATTAACATTTGTTACTCAGATGGGAAAAATATCGACCAAGTAGGAAAATTTATTAGCCAAATGGGAAAAATATTGACCAAGTACAGAAATAGGAAAAATATTGGCCAAGTAAAGGAATAGCTCGCCCAAAACGTATGGAAAGAAGGAAACATTGTTAACCAAATGGGAAAAAAACAATATTGGGCAAGTCAAGATATATTTCAACCAAATTAATAAATTTGTCAGCCAAAAGTAGGAACACGTGTTAACCAAATGGGAACAATATTGACCAAGTAAAGAAATACCTCGTCCAAACTTGGAGAAAATATCGAACAAGTAAAGAAATATCACATTCAAATGTATGAAAAGCAGGAAAATTTATAAGCCAAATGTGAAAAACATTGACCAAGTCAAGAAATATCGGCCATGCTTATATAAAATAGGAACATTTGTTACCAAAATGGGAAAAATATCGACCAAGTAGGAAAATTTAGTAGCCAACATTGAAACATATTGACCATGTAAAGAACTATCACGTCCGAACTTATAAAAAGTATTAAACTGTATTAACCAATCGGGAAAAAATATTGGTCACGTAAAGAAATATTTCAAATAAACTCGTGAATAGCTTATCCAATCTAATTTAAAGTAGGAAAATGTGTTAACCAAATGGGAAAAAATATTGACCAAGTAAAGAATATCACGTCCAAACTTATAAAAAGCATTAAACTGTGTTAACCGAAAATGAACAATATTGGCCAAGTAAAGAAATATTTCAACCAAATTTATAAATATCTCATGCAAACTTATAAAAAGTAAGAAAACATACTAGCCAAAGTGACAAAAATTTGGCCGAATTAAGAAATATTTCAATCAAACTTATAGAAAGTAGAAAAATATGTTGGCCAAACTAAGAAATAGGTATGGAAAAGTAAGGAATAGGTCAACAAAACTAAGAAAAATGTGTTACCCAAATTATGAAAAATGTAGCTTCTGTAGTTATGTCAAGAGTATCTTGAATGTGTATGTGAAAAGGAATTTCACACTACAGAATCATCAACGTCAGCCCTTATCCCCTTTTACATTGCTGAAAGATTCAACTTACCATTCAAAAGTATCTGCTAACGTGGCACTTATACAGACTAATCACGCATCTCTCCACACTCTTGATTTTTCTTTTACCACAAAGTGGCTCTGTCTTTCATAGAAAGCGTCACAACTTGTCCATGTCACAGCACCATGAACTCCAAACTTCCATTGTACACGAGCTCCAATGAAACGGGTCATAATATCATTTATGACAATACAGTCTGTGGCTCCACCTGGGATAGTTTGGATATCACCTGAGTATTCGTCATCAAGGGGCCATTTCCCATGGCTGATATCTTCAACTTTTCATACCACAATGTCCGCTAAACTAAACTTCATTTGTTCCATCTCTCAACATTACAAGGGTTTTCTCGAAGGCTAGCTAAAACAACATTTCTTACTATATCTACCCCTATCTCACGTTGTCATTTCACATCCGCAATAGCGTCAAGTCTCCAATCAACCAACAGTGTCTGTTATGAAGTCACCGTTTCTTAAAACCACTTCTGCCTTATTGACCCCTTGAATACCAACTTCCACAGACTGTAAACGACTTTCAAAGTTTCATATCACTTGATATTCCCCTATGCGAACAACAGCTGTATTTCAGAAAATGGAAAGTAGCTTATGCAATAAGTCACTATCGTTGAATGAAATCTGGCCGACTGGCTAGAAAGCCGGATTCTCCTTCGGGAGACCCGGATTCGAATCCCCGGTAAGGTGTGGGATTCTTTCTCTCGGGGGCAAAAAAGAAAATCCTAACCTGCACAGTTTGCGGCGATTGCACTAGCCAGGAGGCCTTAATTCTCCAGGCTCAAAGATCCCCCTCCATGCCATATACCACAAGGTACTATATTGGTAGTAAATGACAGTTGACAATTGAATGAAACAATAAAAATGACATTTTAACAATAAAATTTCATAAAAATTAAACATTAAATTTCACTTTATTGTTTCTAATTTGAATGTTTCATGTAGAAATTTAATTTCTAGTTATGTGTTCACATTTTGCCCAACTTTATCCTGTGTTTACTTAATTGACGCCCAAGCAAAGTGCCTTAGGATATAGCTTAGAACTTAAGAGATGTGCTCAAGCAATTCAGCGACATTTAAAACCTCTATGTTTCACATTTCACAACCATACGGCAATTATAATGCTAGTTAGATTGACGTTATAATGATGATACTGGCTGGAAAGTGATTCAACTTTCTATTCTTGTGCACCTCTTATTGGTATGTACTCTGATATAGCGACCCGAATTTTGTCTTGTCGTGCAGTAAATACGTTTCCAGCATAATATTTAAAGCTTTTGTGAGATTACTGGAAAATAAAGCCTATTTGTCAAAATCCGCGCATTCCCAAGGATTTCTGACACGCTTTGTAATTATATGTCTCTCCTCCTCACCCCCAGTGTTTACATAGTTGGCGCCACAACAAAGTACCTTAGAATATTTGTTTACAACTTCGGAGATGTGCTCAATCGATTCAGCAACACTGAAAACGTCTATATTCAAAATTTCACTACCGTGTGTTAATTCTAACGCGAGTTACATTCGATTAACGAGTGCGAAAAAGTGTACAAAGTCATGCCGCTGCTCTTTCTGCACGTTTGGGCGCAAACGTTTAGCAAGTCTGCAACAACAAGAACTACCACCACAATTTTCCAAGAGATATGCGTACTACGTAAGGGCTGATCTGGTTCGCAATATCAGTCCCGCGTCTATCGTTCGTAGGCTCGGGTGACTGTATGAGGTGCACACAGTTGGGACCTTCCCAGCTGACGCAAGTTAGCGAGGCAGGCATATCGAGAATGTAACCGCATCGTGAAACCAGATTCGTGATTTAATTTGAGTTCAGGGCAGAGAGGCATAGCGGTTCTAAAAATGATGTGGTGACTATCACCTATAGTATACATAGTCAATAAAATACTGACATCACGGATATAATATATTCACACACACACACACACACACACACACACACACACACACACACACACACACACACACACACACACACACATATATATATATATATATATATATATATATATAGAGAGAGAGAGAGAGAGAGAGACAGAGACAGAGACAGAGAGACAGAGATAATTCCCAAATACATGTTAAAACACGCTTTCAATACCCAGCTACCTGGTCTGCCAGTGATCAGTCACCCTGGATATTCCGAGATCGCTGCAGTCAAGTCAACACTGGTTATTTCCAAACATGTCTAGGCTCGCTCGTGACTGTTTACCCGCAGCTAGGCTATGAGTTACGCACAAGTTCATATCTCGGTGAGGTCAGGGCATATGGGCACAATGGTTCTAAAAATGATGTTTTGACTGTCACCTATATAGTCAATAAAATACTGAAATTACAGAGAAAGAGAAAGACAGAAAGAAATAGAGCGAGATTGATAGAGGGGGAGAGATAGCGAGCGAGAGAGAGAGACAGAGAGAGAGAGAGAGAGAGAGAGAGAGAGAGAGAGAGAGAGAGAGAGGGAAACATATAAAGCCAGACATAAAAGATAGACAGAAGGATAGGCAGAGAAGCGGGATCTTTAGAACCATTGACACACGACATGACGTTGTAGTATGTTATCATTGAGACACATGTCTTGAGTGGCGTGCTGACATTCCATTACCCTTCTCAGATGTGTGTGTAAGATTTTTCTTTTGAAATATCAAGGGAAGAAGGAAAATAATTCGTTGTGCGCTTAATATTTTTACTTGAGAAATATCAAGGAAGACAATTTATCCTGGTCTGGGCAATGGAAATAAGTCACATTAATATTATTCTTTTATATTTTAAAGATGATTTTACAAAGGTCACTAAGTATGATAATTCAATTGACTATTTTTATAACATTACTAATCTATTTTAGATCGTGTGGGAATAAGACAATTTTTCTATGATAATTAGATTATTTATTTGTGGTATTCTACGTCCTCGATAATATTTTAAACCACCATGGCATCTCAATTTATTTCATGAGGTTGTACAAGGATAAAGTCCAATTTATCATTACCCCATATGGACAACATTCGGATTAATAAGAAAACGTACAGCGCAGCAGATAGATAGGTCAGATAATTGACAGAGAGGAAATATTCAAGTCGAGCCACAACAAATAGCCGTAACCTTTGAAGATTATTATAAGAACCTTTACACAGAGGAAAACACACAGGCGCACGTACAAGAACAATTTATGAAATTCACAAAACAGCTTACAGAGGAACATAAACTAACAATTAATACTGAATTAACACTAACATATATAACACAAGTGGTTCACGGAGTGCAGAACGGCAAAGCGATTGGCCCTGACGGTATTACTGCTGAATTCTATCAGTTTTTCTTTCCTTCTCTATGTCAACTTTTACTAACAGTATTCTCTGAATCTTTTCTCAAACAAGAACTCCCATCCACTCTTATTCCAAAGGACAACACTGACAAGACACTTTTAGTAAGTTACAGACTGATCTCGCTTTTAAACGTAGACTACAAGATTTTAACAAAGTCTTTAGCGAATAAATTGAAACCAGCAATGGCAACTCTCATCTATGAAGACCAACAGTCTAGTGTACAACACCGGAACATCCATCAGCACACACACTTTATAGGGGATATCATCAACTACACACATCTGAAAACTGTCAGTCCTCAATTCTCTCTTAAGATCAAGAAAAAACATTCGACAGAATATCTCTCATACTTCAACAAAACTCTCTCACACTAGAAATTATTTTCCGACATCAATCCAAATTTTATATATAAAACAAGAAAGTCGGGTTCTGATTATTCATACCCTCACCAATTCTAGAAAAGATACGTCAGGACGACAGTGTCAAGGGTACGTTCATTCCAGGGAAGGTTGAGCAAAAGCTGTGTGCTTATGCGGATGATACCTTTTTCTTTTCGGCAACTAAAAAATCTGTACAGATCATTTTGGAAACATTCTCGTTTTTCGACAAAGGGGGTGGAGCAAAATTAAACGTCCAAAAATTTACCATAATGGGTTTAGGCAAATGCAAAAATAAAACGGATTTTCCATTTGACTTAACATCAAGCAATCCTATAAAATTGTACGGAATAGTCTTCCCATATCAACCATATCAGCCACGCAAAAACACATGGCGGAATCTAGAGACAAAAATAGAATCGGCACAAATACAGAACAACCACCATATTTAGTAGAAGTACTATTGTTAACACATACATAGTTCCAAAAATACTATATCTGTGCACATTCCTAGACCCCCACGTTTGACTGTTATGAACATAAACAATGAGACCAGAAACTTTGTGTTTGGCAGCACCATCTACAGTATCAAACATACTACACTCATGCAATTCAAAAAAGACGGAGGTATCGCCCTCCAAGACATCACTACCAAAATACAAGAACTAAGGATTAAAATTCCTACAACACCCAGAATCCTACAACATCCAGAAAAACACCCTTTAGCACATTATTACATTGGAATTAGGCTATCGTATTTAATACGTATTAGGAATACATACATCCTTTAGCACATTATTACATTGGAATTAGGCTATCTTATTTAATACCTAATAGGAATACATCCTAACATTATTTTGGCACCCTGCCAAAATTTTACAAAACATGTATTTCAGCCATTAGATGACACGAACAATCACGTCATACAAAAACACATGCAATCTACAAGCATTTAGTTAAACCACAAGCAACTCCAGTACATCTCAGAATTAAAAGAGGGCATAGATATTTCATAAAAGATTACACCGAAACTTTCTCTAATATTCACAACAAGCAGATTACCCCAAAAGCAAGGGACGTTACATACAGGCTTATTTACAACACGACTCCAACAAAAGAGAGATAGCAAAACATAACAAAACAAATACTATAGTGTCTGTTTTGTAGATAGACAGTACAAGAAAAGAAGAGTTCATCTATTACGAATGCAACACAATCATGCCAGCAATAAATCTCCTACAAAACATTCTAAACACTCATCGGAAACAAAGAACATATATTTACAAAGCAATCGTGATAAATTCAATTTCTTACTCCACACAAGACACCCACGCAAAGCTACTTCTTCTATTGGTAATGTACATACATCTCATATAGACATTAAGAAACAAAATAGTATACAATTACAGAACATTCAACAAAGAAATTGTGCAACTTTATCAACACAAATTCTCAAACATTATTATTTTAGCCCCACAAGCGCAAATCACCTAAGAGATTTTCATGAAAACAGCACATATTACAGAAGAAGCAAATAACTCGTTTTAAACATAAAAGATATCACAACTATAGATGTGTTTATTGACGGTATTAATAATCTTATAATTATATAATTATTATTATGAATACTACTACTATGTTACACAAATAAGCCTGTGCGGGTATATCATTCTGAGCCGGTGATGACCCCTAATTTCTCCTTGAAGTTGAATGAGGCAGAGGTAATGATCAAAAAGTCCGATGTACTCTACACTTTGGACCACCATCTCTTTGTTCGATCTCGGGGTCGATCATCGATCAATCATCTCCACTGGGTTTGATCACCAAGAACGCCGTCCGTTTACGCCGCTCGTCTCGCCCGCCCCGGAGACACACACAGTAAACCAGAAGCACCAAAGACCACAAGTTTAGAAAAATTAGTTCAAATGCGGCCCTTTGTTGTGTCGAAATAAGGGGGTTGTATAACCCATATCACCGCTCTGTTACTAAAGGCTTGTGAACGCGGTTTATGAGCCGGGTACCCGGTGTTCGAAGCTCAGCTGCGACCGATTTGTACAGCAGACCATGTTGCGTTGTGTTATAACGTGCTGGTATGGGAGCCGGTCGTTCAGAAAGCAATGGCAAACTATTGAACGTAACACTTGCTTAGTACATCAACAGCAGCTGAAAAATGCTGGTGATGACTGCAACGTCCCGTAAGGGATGCGCAACAAAAATTTTAATTTAATAAACCATATATATATATATATATATATATATATATATATATATATATATATATATATATATATATATATATATATATATATATATATATATATATATGAATTTACGAGCAGCGGACCCTAGAATCGGACCTGAAATCCTACCTGAAACGTCCATTTCCTACTACTCTCCTGAATTGAAACAACGATGTATTGATGCTAGTTGAGTTCTTATGCAGTGCTTTGATGCACTTTTGGTGGTGGTTTACTATCAAGAATTATTACTGGAAATGAAACATGGGTTCACTACCACGATCCGGAAAACAAAGAGAGTGAGCAGGGAATGCCCCCCCCCCCCCCCTCTCACCGAAATCAAAGAAGTTTCGCACGGAGCTATCAGCATGGAAGGTTATGCTGACTCTCTTATGGGATGAAGGAGGCGTTATTTTAGAGCACTACAGCCGGCTCCGTGGCGACGGATTTACGGGCGAAGTTCGTAATCCCGCATACCCGCTTTCGAAACACAGCTTGTTGGCACCAGACCGCCTTGCGTTGATTGTTTTACGAAAGAGTATGAGTACCAGTCGTTCAGAAAGCAATGGCAAACTACTGAACGTTAACTTGCCAAAAGATCACAACAGCAAAAAACAAAAATGCTGGTGTTGACTGCGACGTCCTGTAAGGGATATTCAACTTTAACATGCTAAGAGGGAAAACTGTCACCACTGATAGGTACACAGATCTTCTTGGGAATCATCTTCGATCCGCAATAAATGCAAACAACGTGGACTTCTGAATAAATGTGTCCTTGTGCAATAAGACAATGCTCGACCCAAATGGCCCTTGCAACGGTTGAAACCATCAAAAACATCTACTTTCAGTGTGTACCAGTCTCCGTACTTGCCAAACCTGGCCCCAAGTGATTCCTACCTGTGTGGGTAATTCAAAGAGTCATTAGGAGGAAAGACGTTTCTGTCCAATGAAGGGGTACAGCAGGTGGTGCATGAGTGGTTACACACGCGACAACGTGAATTTTTTGTTTTCTACAGTATTCCAAGCACTTTATCGGTGCTGGAGAACTTGCATTGAACGCCGCGGTGATTACATCGATAAATGGTACTTGTGTTCTTTACTTTTTTCAGAATATATTTTCACACACACACACACACACGCACGCACGCACGCACGCACGCACGCACGCGCACGCACGCGCACGCACGCGCACGCACACGCACACACACACACACGTACGTAAGGTTTTCATTTGAAGCCCCTTGTATATTGCATTCAACGACCAGTAAACGATTGCTCAAGTATATCGAGGCATTAGCAATTAGGCGGTTGTAACAAATTGTGTGCAGACAGAAGAACTTCTTTCAAATTTGCGACTACCAGGGGGATAAGTAATGCTTCACATTCGAACAATATTAGTGATGTTGTGTGTATGTGTGTGTGTGTGTGTCTCTGAGTATGTGCATATGTAAGTATATGTGTTAATTTTTGCATGTGTCTGTGTCTCTGTGTGTATATGTATATGTGTGTATGTATACGTGTGTATGTGCGGCTATGCCATATTATTGCTGTAAAATTGACCATTGTAAAACTTACATATGTCAGACTTCACGAAGACAAGAGAAATACGTGGCAACAATTCTAAAGGTCACACACAATACTCAATTCAACACCCTGTCAACACCCAGTTAACGTTTATTTAAAAATGGATTTTCCATCATGAATAGTCTACATTTGATGCCACTCTGCACCCTAAGGCGAACAGAAGAAAATCGACATTGCATTTGTAAAGTCTAGTTTAGAGTTGTCAAAATCTTGATGATCTCATTTCTCTCCGTTGTGTTCCCATTAGTCTAGCGCGACGGAGCGAAACCTCTTTTGTTCTGTCAAGGTCACTTGGATACTTATAGCATCATTCGCCGGCCATATAAACTTATCAGCTTAAAAGTGTTACTGCTATATTCCGTCAAACATTGAATTAAATGCCGAGGTAAGGGGTTCAACCCCTACACCGGACAGTTGGACTAAAATGTTGACCTATGGTCGTTGACTTGGGGACGTAAATTACAAGTACCTCTGAAGTCGGAGTGGGTTCGCCTAATGGTGAGGGACACAGCTAATAGGGAAAGCTAATCCACAAGCAAAATTCAGTCCAGCAGTACTAGAACTAGTGTGTATGGACTACGCCTGAGTTCAAAGCGGGTGAGCTTTAAAAAAATCACCTATAATGGGATGACCGGCTCCGTGGCCGAGGGGTTAGCAGCTTTCTCCGCTAACCCCGAATACTCTCGTCACGTGACGCGACGAGAATTAGCAGTGGTTCGAATCGCAAAAGTGACTTATGAGAGTATGGAGCCGGTCGCTCAGAAAGTCGTGGCGTGCTGATGAGCGTAATCTAGCCTAGGAATCAACATACAGCTGAAAGATGCTGGTGTTGACCGCAATATCCTGAAACAGGATGGAAACGCGGAAAAAAAAAAAAAAAAAAAAAAAAAAAAAAAATAATGGGATGGCCACATTTTTTGGCTACATAAGAAGCGGCTAGCCGAATGACTAGAACGCCTTGTTCCTATTCGGGATACCCATATTCGAATCCTCTGGAAAGGGGAAGGATTTGTTTTCTGTCCCCCCCCCCCCCACACACACACAAAGGAAAGAAAGCAAGAAAACCCTATCCTGCACAGTTCGCTGCGACTACAATAGACAGACAGCCTTCATTCCTCATGCTCAAGACACCCCCCCCCCCCCACGTCTTACACCTCAAGGTACTAAAGGCAGTAATGGCAGTGTTTGTTTGTTTACATTAGAAGACAAACAAAAAACTGGAACATGTTGTGACGTTTTTTATGTTTTAACGTGGCCGAAATATTTCACTTAGTTAGTTAGTCGACAGATCATCCTCGTTGCACATCGGACCATTCAGTCCATAAGTGCTCGGATCCCCTCCTCAGCAAATCCCGCAGCGTGTAGCGGCTAACGACGCCAGTTCTGTGTTGGTTTATCAATCTTCTTTGGCTTCCTGCGTAGTGTTCTTGTTTGGCCACCCCTCTTTTAATTTGCTGCTCTCGCAGTCTGGCCATTGTTGTAGATTCACAGTCATCACTTGGTTCTTGCAAAAGTCTCACTTCTCGTAGAGCATTCAGAAGGTCAGCCTGGTCCATGGCGCGTCCGCCCTCCACAGTAGCCTCACCTGCGAGCTTGTCAGCCCGCTCATTTCCTTGTACTCCCGCATGCCCTGGCACGAAGATGAAACTAATCTTTGCCAGCCGAGACCGCTCCAGAGGCAGCAACCATTCTCTTCGGATCGACCCCTCCTCTATCCTCTTGATCATGTTCATTGAGTCGCTAAGGAAACAAGCCCTAGTGAATGTCTGTGTCTCGAGCCATGTTATTGCTTTACTTACTGCCATGACTTCCATGGTCAGGCTACTTGTGGTTTCAGTGAAAGCACCAGAGTCCTCCTTCACAATTCTCCCTCCGGCCCGAGCTGTAAAGGCCCATGAGCTTCTCACATGTCGGACGACCGACCCATCTGTGTAGATGACCGCGTCACTGTCTAGCGAATTCTCGAAAATCAACGCTTGTACTTCAGCCTCCACAGCAGCCGGATTTTCTTGTCTGCATTTTCTATCTAGTTGGATGCAAACTGAAAAGGATGTGCAGAAGTCTGTTGGCACTTGCACCCACTCCTCGCCAGGTTCTAAGTCCTCAAGTGAACACACCTGTTGAAGAATGTCTTCGGCTTGACCCATCCACGACCGTCCTCTTTTTAACCTGCTGCCCTTCACCTTCCTAATTTCACTATGCAGTGGATGCTGTGTGTTTGCGTTAATTCTGAGGTAGGCGCGTGCCCTGCAAACTTGCATTCTCTCTTCAATGGTTGGAAAATCAAGAAGGTAGCGCATCGCCCTGCATGCTGTATCTCTTGTACATCCAAGAATAATGCGCATAGCTTCATTCTGTATCCTTTCCATCTTTTCTATCTGCTTATGGCTGACAGTCAGGATTGCCATTGCATACTCCAAAACAGACATGACCAGCCCCTCGTACAGAAGACATAGATGGCGCTGCTCACAGTTTGCTGCCGCCATCACCCGCATCGCTTCCAAACCCCGCTTGGCCTTTGCTATCACCCGGTCTATGTGCACATTATAAGCAAGGCTTCGATCAAACCGTATCCCCAGGTAATTCATTGCCTGCGTTCTTTCCACCGTCTCTGAACACAGCATTACAGTTGGTGTTGGATTGTTGACAATATGATTATTCAACGAGAACCAAGTCACTGTTGCCTTTGTTGGGTTGACCATTGCCCCAGCTTCATCACACCAAGTACTTATGCGATTGAGTTCGGTTTGTAGTTCCACAGCAACCTCCTCTCTATCCTTACCCTGACGATACACTAAAACATCATCGGCATATGACAATGTCCTGCCAGGTCCAGTGATCTGCTTACTGGTGATTCTCACTGTGTAGGCGTTGAACAGTACCGGAGATAATGGTGATCCCTGTGGTAGGCCAGGATATATTGTTGTTGGTTCCGAAGTCCAACTGCCACATCTAAAAACTACTTTCCGTTGGAAGAGGGCTGCAGCGATCCAACTAAGGAGGAATGGACTTACGTTTAGTTCAAGAAGCTGAAACATTAAAAAATCCAGTGGTACTCTGTTGTATGCGTCCTCAAGATCAATATTTCACTTGCCCCTTTTTATGTCTTTCATCAACTGTCTTTTCATTCCCTGTTTTTTTTTTTTTTTTTAGAATTGCTGTATTTGATTGTTTTTGTTTCCATTAAATACAACATATTCCTCTGTATATCCAAATCTCCAACTCTATTCAACTTTCTAGTTGCTTGCTCATTGTCCAGGCTTCAGCGTCATAAAGCAGAGTTGAATATACGTAACATTTGGCAAATCACATTTGTGGGGGTGGGGGGGGGGGGAATTTTAGGGTGTCCAGGGGGGAAGTAAGGAAGTAAGATTATTTCAAGATCGCGTTAATACAAGAACCGATTACTTGATATTGTTTTTCCTTACATACTTCACGGTTCTGTTAGTCTCGCCCTTCTGAAATTCGTTTTATAACGTAAAAAAAAAAAAAAAATTGTGTTGCGTATCCCTTACGGGACGTTGCAGTCAACACCAGCATTTTCAGCTGCTGTTGATGTACTAGGCAAGTGTTACGTTCAGTAGTTTGCCATTGCTTTCTGAACGACCGGCCTCTATACCTTTTTCGAAAAAACCAGCACCGCCGTGTTTCGAACCCGGGTATACGGGCTCACAAACCGCGTTCGCAAGCCCTTCAGCCACAGAGACCGGTACGGTTTGTGAGCCCGTATACCCGGGTACGAAACACGGCGGTGCTGGTTTTTTCGAAAAAGGTATAGAGGCCGGTCGTTCAGAAAGCAATGGCAAACTACTGAACGTAACACTTGCCTAGTACATCAACAGCAGCTGAAAATGCTGGTGTTGACTGCAACGTCCCGTAAGGGACACGCAACAAAATTTATAACGTAAGAAGACCCGCAAATCACGTTTTATGTAGATGTTTAGACTTGTTCTAGTATGTTTTATTAAATTAAGCTTCCATTTTTACGTATACTGTGTAAAGGGGGGGGGGGGGGGGTGGTGGTGGTGATATTCTGAACATATGGTGAAGGGATGTATGGGCCAAAAAAGGTTGAGAACCACTGCTCTAGATGTGAATACTGATTTCATGATGTTGAAAATTCTTTAGGAAAGCATTAATATTGATCTTCTTAACTGAACCTTACCATTGTATACTGTTCAAGAAAAGAAAAAGAAAAAAAGAAACGCATAGCTGTCGAAAGCACATACATAGCCATAATTTTTATATTCAATAACTTTTTAAATATAATGAATTAATTGTTCAAATTGCACGCACGCATACCTTAGGGTTCAGACAATCAATCGACAGTTGTTTTGCATCTGGGTCACGAGAGATTTTTGGCGTACCGGCTTTCCCGTGAGTATGGTGTGTGGCCTCCACTTGTATCGATTATTGACTGGCATCTTCTGGGCATGGATGCAATCAGATGTCTGATGTGGGCCTGTGGGATGGCTGCAGATTCTTCCTGGAGTGCCTGGAACAGATCACGACGATTGGCTGGAGCAACGTCTTGGCGACAAGCACGTCTATGCAGCTCATCCCACAGGTGCTCAATCGGACTCATGTTTGAAGACAGGGATGGCCAGAGAAGGGTGAGAATGTTGTTGGCAGTCAGGAACTGTGTGGTCAAACTTACACAATGGGGTCTGGCAATGTCCTATTGAAACACTGAACTTTAGGTATCCAAAAGTGGAAGGACATGGCGTCGAAGAATTTCATTGACGTATCGTGGCGTATTAAATGTGAACCAATTGACCCCTTCCGCTGTAACTGATCATTCCCAACACCATAGCACTTCCACCAATGTGCGGTGAAGCTTAATTACCGCATTTGTGGGCAAAACGTTCATTTCACGGACGGTTGACAGTAGATCCTTCTCCGCTGCAACAAAAAGAAAGATTCGTCACTAAACCAGACACATCTCCAGTGGTTGTCTGCTGCCCACGGACGATGCTGGTTAGCCCAAAGAAATCGATTTTGTCGATGGTGGCGTGTAAGGACAGGTCCACGATAAGGTCGTTGTGCTCGAAGTCCGGCGTCATGGGGTCTATTCCGGAGTGTGATCAGACACATGACGTCCTGCAGGCAATGACTGGACAGTTGAGGAAGATGTTGTAAACCTGTCTCTGAAATGACGAAGCCGAATAAAGCAATCAACCGCTGCTATTGCCACTCTGGGTAGCCAGCCCACTGCGGTGCCGGTCTTCAACTGAGCCAGAGGCTTGGAACTGGTGCCAAAGTCGACTGATGGTACTCTGATGCACGTTTAGATGCCTGGCAACCTGACTGTGACTTTCGCCTGCATACAGTAAGCCAATAGCAATGTTCCTTAAATTTATCGATGGAGGTGCCATAGTCGTTTGCTTGAAAATAAACTGAATTGTTTTGTGTAGCGTTATCCTTTTATAGCCGGTCTCTCTTCCTCCGAAGTCGGAGAGTGTCTGCCTGTAGGGCGAGGAACCACCAGTCTGCACACCAATAAGTCAGACATGTGACAACGGATACTCACGCAAACCTCAGTCCGGTATGACATCACACTGATGTTGGACAACAGGATGTCTTCATCCGACATACAGGACTTCACGCTGGAGTTCACAGCCAGCGAACACAAGCAAGCAAGCAAACATAGCCGGTCCCTCTGGTCTAGGGATTACACGACTTTCTCCGTAATCCCGTAATCCCGTATTCTCTCGTAACGTGACGTGACGTGCGCGAGAATTGGTAGCGGTTCTCTCCGCGTCGGTAACTTACGGGGTATGTGAGCCGGTCGCTCAGAACGCAATGGCAAACTACTGAGCGTAATCTTGCCAAGAAATCAACAATCAACTGAAAGATGCTGATGTTGACAGCTATGTCCTGTAAAGGATATGCGAAAAAAAATCCTTTTATAGGGTTTCAGTTACGAAGTCAGTGAATAGTGTTCACCCCAAATATTGTTGCTTTCACGTGCTCGCATCATGAGCTGTGGTAAAAATTTGGTCATAAACACTATTGACCACTGCATTGTAACGATTACAAAAACGAAAGTAATTCAGATCAACACTTGCATGTGACACTATAAAAAACATTTGAGGTTGGTTTTTATATACCTTTGCACCAAATTTTACTTACAAACTCATAAAAATGCACCCTCGGATAGCTATGCGTTTCTTTTTTTGAACAGTATATTTCTAACGCGTTATTCCCTATTGAGTATCTAACACAACAAGTAATGTTTTACTTTGCAATTATACCTGTTGAACAGAATAATAAGAGGAAGCCCTAAGAGAAGATGGGTGCAGGATGTGACGGATGATCTCCAGATGGGTATATCGGACGCAGGACATCTTGCTCATGATCGAGAAGTTTTCCTGAAGGTTGTTATGGGAGCGAGGTTCTGCAAAGGACATGCTACTGAATGAATGAATGAAACATTGATACATGAGATGAATTGAGTAAAGAATCGACATCACAGAACTCAGGATATTCCCATTCGTGCTTAGTCCTCATCTGCAACTGCCAGCGAAGAGTCCCAATACTAATAATATCAGTAGGAGTCTGATTGCATTACATTTTTCTAATGTGATGCTTTTCTTTAGATCTGTTTATGGTGTCCAAGAGGAGGATTAGTATAATCGAAACGTCGATTCGTAGTATACTTATTATTATTTTTTTAAGGGGTTGGGGGGTTGGGGGGGGGGGGGGAGGCGGCCCTAGGGATTCCCTTCCCCCTATGATTTATGTTTGCCGCGTGGAATTCACTGTAAAGTATGTACACTGTGTCTGTGTTTCACTTTTTCGCAGGAGTTACACATACCTGTTTTCATGTTATATGATTATGAGTCCGCCAGGCCTTTCTTCGGAGTTTTGAGTGTCAGCCAGATTCTTTGGTCACTCCCTACAGCACCATTCTCTCCAGTGTCTATTGCAATTTGTGTTTACTATTTATTTCTTCGGGTTTAGTTTAGTCGACGGATCAACATCACGGCACACGGGTGTAACCCATAAATGCTCCGTCCTACTCCTATCTCATTCTTGAGTCCGGAGAATCTCAGCTCAGTGCACGAACTCCGTAGCGCCGGCGAGGATCCTGAAATACTTTGGGTAGATTTTTAACTCGACATTTTGCCTGGGCATCGCCATTAGGCTACTCTTGTTCGATTTCCATCTGCCAAGGGATGTTTTACGTGCACAACAATACACACGGGCGTCCGATCTCACTACCCAGAGACCAGGGGAAATTTTGTTACTAGAAGTCCGCGTGAAAACAATCCCGCTCCTCACTGGGGCTTGAACCCGAGACCTCCAGCACTCGAGGCGGACACCATACATCGAGAGCACTCAGCCCCCTCTTTCTTCCGGTATTTTAGCAGAGTTGGGCTGAGTTGAGCTAAGAACCGACATCACTGCACTCAGGACATTCCCGTAAGCGCTCCGTCCCCTCGTTCAACAGCCAGTGAAGAGTCACACTACCAATTGTTCCCACCAAAATCTAATTGAATGTTCTCCTGGTCTACCCTTTCAGATCTGAGATTCTACCAGAAACCCTGCCAATCCCCCGCTATCTCATCCTGTCCACATACGGGTTCTCGGTCTGTTCTTCCACCTTCTCGACCTGGTCACACAGGCGCAAGACCACCTCACCATTGTCCATAGGTAATTTACCACCAAGAAGTGCATTCCCTGCCAGCCTATCAGCCTGTTCACCCCCCCCCCCCGCACTCCCGCATGTTCAGGGCTAAAAATCCATTCAATTCTCAGAATATGTGACCTCTGAAGCCAGGTGAGCGGTATTTTAACAGTAATTCTGTTAACCTATTCTTCCCATATTTTTTCAGTAATTATTTTAATTACATATTTCTTCTGATGTATTAGCAGTAATTAATTTAACAATATATTTCTTTTCAAATTTTAGTAGTAATTATTTTAACAACATATTTCTTCCCATTTGTTAGCAATAATTATTTTAACTACACATTTCTGTTCTTATTTTAGCCCTATTTATTTTAATTACACATTGTTTCATATATTTTAGTAGTAATTATTTAAATTACATATTTCTTTTGATAAATTAGCAATAATTATTTTAACTAAATATTTCTTCCGATATTTTAGAAGTAATAATTTTAACGCCGGGCTCCTTGGCGTAGGTTTTAACGTCTTTCTCCGTAATCCCGTATATTCTCGTGAGTAACGCAGCTGCGCGAGAATCGGCAGCGGTTCTCACCGCCCTGGTAACTTACGGGGGTATGTGAGCCGCTCGCTCGGAAAGCATTGGCAAACTACTGAGCGTAATCTTGCTTAGTACATCAACAGCAGCTGAATAATGGTGGCGTTGACTGCAACGTCCTGTAAGGGATATACAACATAAAAAAATAACAAAAAAAATTTAACGACATATTTCTTTCAATATTTTAGCAATAATTATTTTAAGTACATATTTCTTCCGATATTTCAGCAGTAATTATTTTAACTATACATTTCTTTCGATATTTTTGCAGTAATTCTATTACCTACATATTTTTTTCCAGTGAATTCTTTCTCGTAATGATTGCGCAGTTTATGGGTTTTGTTCTGCCTGATTATTATTAAGCGGAAAATTCAAATTTAGGGAGTCTTCGTGGCAAAGTGGTCAACCCGTCTGACTCGGGCTCCGAAAGTTTTGGGTTCGAATCCGGGCTGCGTCCTTCGGTTCACGGGTCAATTTTTTTTCAGAGATTCCCGGGGGTCGTCGCTGAAGCTACGGAGTTCGTGCTTTGTGCGAGGCTTTCGACAGTTCGCTGCGGAAAGAGACTGAGCCATATGGGTTAACACCCGGTGAAATGAAGTCGACCCTGTCGACTTTTAAACCATTTTTTTTTAAAGAGTCAATGTAAATAGACACCGAAGTTGCCGAAACATAAGAGCCCTCGCTCTTAAACGTTCTGTGCGCTGATGAGACATTCTTGACGAACTGATCATGCCCTTGGATATCGCAACATGTGGAGAAGATTGATCGCCCACGCCTGTCGGCAATGTTCTTGAAGATGATGATAATGATAATGATGATGATGATGATAATGATGATGATGATAATGATGATGATGATGAGGATAGAGCTTATCTAAACAATTATATTTAGTTAGTTGGTTAGTCGTGGTTCCAACTTCACGACAAAGGGTCGCTCCATTATGCTCCGTTCCTGTGCCAGTGAATATCACACAAAATGCTCATCACTACCCCATTTGAAAAGTGGAACAGAAAGGAGTCTCGAAAAACCAACAGATATACTATTCATAATGCCGCTGCCAGAATGCCAACATAAAAGCCCGCCACGTTCAATGTTTTAAACAAAACGGCTGGGTTCGCATGGGCGGTGATACTGGTAAAAGGGAAAGCTGGCCCACATGCAAAATTCTGTCCAGTATACTAAATTTCAATGCGGACGGTCTACATTTGCCCTATACACCGTTTAAGTAAGTAGAAACGTACACATTACACCACGTTGAATATCGATACTAAATGGCAGATAACCAGTGTGTACACTGGCGTCCGTCTAGCGTGGGTGGTATCAACGTATTGATTTCCCCCGATATTTTGTGGTATCGAGGCTTGGAAACACTCCAGACTACCAGGCGCTCCACGACTAATTGTAGTTATTCGGTGATTTTCGGTAATTTTCCTTACGTAAACTGTCCACGAAAATTACCGTAGAAAGACAAGAGAGTCGGTCTGTTGGGAGTCAGTCTTGTTTGTTTTAGAGATTAGACTCTATCATTAGAGTATCTAGATCGTTTCATTCTGTGATTCTCTAAAATAGTTCATAAATAAATTCAAACGTATTGTTTGGCGTTCACAGAAATAGAAGAAAGAAGTGGAGAATAGAGGACACCTAGTTAAAAAGTTAATTACATGTACTTTTACAGAACGTCACCGTCAGCCCTGGCATTTGTTGGCTATTTGTGACTCACTAGGCCAGTTTACGTTAAGTAGTTTGCCATTGTGGCGAAGGTGTTGTAAATGGATGCAGACCGCCTTGCGCTGATTTTCATACAATGATATGAACGTCGGTCGTTTAAAAAGCGATGATACTCTAAACAACATACAAATTCAAAGCTATAGTTACCGCACCGGAATAATTCACTAAAGTGGTTTTTCTTAGACTGTCCTGGCCAGCCCTGACGTTGGCGATCACGATCCTCCATCCCCATCTATCATCTTATGTTTTAGTGATACTTATGTTGGCTCTGTGAGTTAATTGTGTGCAAATTGTTTCCTAATTCCGAAGTAACGGGTTTGATGTCGACCGTAGACGATTTGGAAGCAGATCGCTTTGCGTTGAATTTCACAATGGTATGAGTGTCAGTGTTCAGAAAGCAATAGCAAATAACAACGTAACATTGCCTAGAAAATCACATACAGCCAATAAATTGTTGGAGGTGGCCATTACGTCGTCCCGCCAAGGACATGCAATTAACTGTCTCTTGATATTGTTTACATCATTAATTGTTGTTCAGCAGAGAAGGACTGTGGAAGATTATGGCAAAATATGGCTGTCCACGAAAGTTTGTCCAAATAGTGCGGCTATTTCATGACGGCATGCAGGCAAGAGTACAGGAAAATGGTGAACTGTCTGAACCCTTTCCTGTAACCAATGGAGTTAAGCAAGGATGTGTCCTGGCACCAACACTGTTCAGCCTCATGTTTTCAGCCATGTTGATGAATGCCTTCGAGAACGACGACATTGGAATAGATATCAACTACCGTATGGATGGAAAGTTATTCAATCTCAGAAGGCTGAAAGCTAAAACCAAAATTGACAGCGACACCGTCAGAGAGCTCCTGTTTGCTGATGATTGCGCTCTATACGCCAACTCAGAGGCGGACATGCAACATAATGTTTCAGCTTTCTCACATGCCTGTGCCAACTTTGGGCTCAATATCAACTTGGAGAAGACTGTAGTTATGTACCAGCCAGCTCCAGGGAATAATCACACTGTGCCGAATATCAAAGTGAATGATCATAGACTAAGTGTTGTGGACAAATTCACCTATCTTGGCAGCACTGTGTCACAAGCTGCCACAATCGATGACGAAGTGAATGCAAGAATCTCCAAGGCCAGTGCAGCCTTTGGCAGACTGTACAAGAATGTATGGGACAGAACTGGAATAAGCCTGCAAGCAAAGCTAAAAGTCTACAAAGCAGTTGTATTATCCACACTGCTATATGCTTGTGAAACCTGGACTGTTTATCAGCGACACGCTAGGAAATTAAACCACTTCCACACAGTCTGCCTAAGGAAGCTACTGAAGATTAAATGGCAAGACAAGATTCCAGACACTGAGGTCCTAGAAAGAGCATCCATGCCCAGTATCCACACTCTACTGATGAAGAATCAGATTCGCTGGGCTGGTCACTTGACCCGCATGCCAGATCACAGGCTCCCTAAACGAATTTTCTACAGCGAACTGCGTTGTGGTAAACGCTCCCAAGGTGGCCAGAGGAAACGTTTTAAAGACACTCTGAAAATTTCACTGAATGCTTTTGGAATTCATCATGACACCTGGGAGGCTGCAGCCAGAGACCGAAATTCGTGGCGTGCATCATTGCGCAAAGGTGCAGTCATATGTGAGGCAACCAGGACTGCAAGAGCTGTGAAGAAAAGGCAGGACAGAAAAACCACTGCAGGAAATCCTCCTCCAGAGACGTCAAGCATTCTTTGCCCACATTGTCAAAGAACATTTCGAGCCAAAATAGGCCTTATCAGCCATCTTAGAACCCACGGATCCACACCTTCAACCCCACTGGATGAAATGAATGGTCATCATCATTCTTGATGGACAAACAACACAACACAATTGTTGTTCAGTTGTTCAACTTTATTAGAAGAAATAAATTGGAAAACTTGGTGACAACAGGCGAATTTGAGAGGAAAAGAACAAATGAAAGACAGAGAAGTAACTTTCTTGATGTCTTGGCCACGTTGTATGGTCGAAACAAGAACACTGAGCTGATCCACGACTCTGGTGATCGTGTGAGATGGCGAAACATGACCTCCCACGCTTATCGGCATGGCATATGATGATGTTTCAGTTTCCCACAGACAGCTTTCTCTGTCATCCCCTGACTCTCTGGACAGTATTACTCCCCGCGAGGGGAGTTGCCCTATTGCGCTTCGTATATAGAACTGAGATGTTTAAAGCATTTTACGGTATTGGTTGATGCCGCATCATTAAGGGGTGATTTGATGCACGATAAGGTAGATGTGGTGAAGGCCCTCTGGGAGAATGTCATTAATGCAGATGAACAGATGGACTATCATGGTCTAGAGAGAATGCAGCAGCCAGGGATTGTCAGAGGATCTCGTCAACAGTCGTCGTTCAGAGATACAGCAAACCGGACATTTAATAAGATTGCAACGGGCACCATTAGTATTGGAACTCTACGCTGACTGTTGAAGATGAGGACTGAGCACTTATGGGAATGTCCCGAGTGCACTGATGTCGGTTCTTGACTCAACTCAACTCAACGCAACTCAACTCAACTCATCTCAGGCTATTGATTAACACTTATATTGTACAAGACAATACAGGGGGAGAAGAAACAATATAGCAGAGAACATACGAGATGTGGGTCACCGCCGTGGCAAAGTGGCTAAACTGCATACCTCGCGTTCCCAAAGTTGTGGGTTCTATTCCATGCTACGTCATTTGGTTCACGGGTGTAATTTTCTCGGAGACTCCTGGGGGTCGTCGCTGGAGCTACTGAGTTCATGCTTTGTGTGAGACTTTCAGCCTATCGCCTTGGGGAAAGAGACCGAGCCATATGGGATAAATCCCGGTGCAATGAAATCAATCCTCAGTAAAGAACGGTCGTAAGAGACCAACTGCCCATGATGTCTTTCAAACCACAAATGTAGAAGACAACTAGTTAAAAAAAGAAATGAAAGAAAGAAAGAAAGAAAGAAAGAAAGAAAGAATCATCACTGACGCGAAGGAAATGAACCAATCATATGGTTCGTCTTCAAAGCGCATGACCGGAAGTGTCTTGAAAAACCGGAAATTAGGTCAGAACTCCACGAAAAAAAATATAACCGGGAAAGCAAACACTGTCCCATTTCGCGAGCTTTCTTTCATATTCTTGTGTAATTTTTCCTTTTCAAGGGTTCCAACATTTTTAACTTCTAATGTTTCAAGAATAATGAGATTGAAACGGGAATGGGGTCGATAGATAAAATTACAGGATGTCGCAATCAGTCCCAGCATTTACTAAGTGTTTATGATTTTCTGCGACACTGTGGCGAAGGAGTTGCCAACCCAATTCGTTATCTCGCATACCGTGTTCAAAATAGCGGCAGATGATTTGGCAGCAGATCGTCTTGCGTTGGTTTTCATAAAGTGGAATGTGTGCCGGTCGTTCAGAAAGCAATGGCAAATTACTGAACGTAAACATGCCACGAAATCACAAACAGCCAAAACATGCCACGTCCTGTAAAGAATATG